>OY759264.1:54013266-54338266 GCA_963662155.1 Lamellibrachia columna
ATATATATATATATATATATATATATATATATATATATATATATATATATATATATATATATATTTCACGTGACACAGGTTTTTAAAAGTGTTTTCATTCACACCATTCCAATCATGTATTACATGCAAGTTTACGTTTCTCATGCAATCATGAAATAACGTTGCTATGCTCCAGATAGTGAGTGAGTAGTAAGGCAAATTTGACATTTGCACTGAGCGTGGCTAGCCACTTTGTGTTATTTTCAATAGTTTAGTGCCGATGTCATCATTATTGAACACCATTTCAGTTAGCATATCACATTTTATAAAAATCGATTCGTTAAAACAGACTGCTCAACTACGGCAGATGGAAAAGTTCAGGTTCCGCCGAGATTTGAACTCGGATCGCAGGATTCAGAGTCCTGAGTGCTAACCGTTACACCACGGAACCAGTTCGAACACGTGTGGTATACCTGCGTACGTGATTAGTTTACTGCGGATGACGTGATTTATTTATAAAAGCACCGTATATAATTTAATTTAATAACCTGTACATAATCATACAATAGTCATACGTAGGGCCTATACGTCATAGTAAACATAACACAATATTTGATAAAACAATATATATATAAATATAAGTACATTAAATCGATACAATGTAACAAAGCAACACTACGTTGTAATACGAAGTCGAAGATAAACGCGGCGTTGCTGTCGCGTTACAAGTCGCGTTGTCACGGTGCATTTTGCCCGAAGCCAAAATTACCCGGCATCAAATTACCCTGCTAAAATTAGTTCCTGCCTACGTGCAATAGTTAGTCCAGTTTGTGCGTGTGCTAAACAATTCTGTGGACACTATCACACTTCTGCACGTCACGTGTTAATTCATCTACTGCCTCACTATGGGTTGAACAGTTATACACACTCTGAATAACTGTATCGTACAGTCTGGAGGGGACTAGTTTTGGCCACGGTTGACCAGTTTTGGTTGCCAAAGTCGGTCCGGGCGGATATATTTTGGCCGGCAAAATTCATCCTGCGGACCGATTTTGGTGCGGACTAATTTTAGCGTTACAGCGCCGCAGAAGTCTTTGTAGCTTGTGGAAAATAACTGAATTACTCTCACAATGCGAGATCGACATACACCAGGAAATTAGTTAGTTTGCATGTTTTATTACCCAGCGAAGGGACACGATGTGATGTTTCATAATATACAGTTAAGCAAGAGTGGAGGCTAGGACTCGCTATAGCCGACGGGTGATTCCCGTGTTTATGGTTGGTTTATGAATAAGACAATGAAACTAAAAGGTTCCGCCGAGATTTGAACTCGGATCGCAGCATTCAAAGTCCTGAGTGCTAACCATTACACCACGGAGCCACACGTTGACGTTATAGGCCCTGTCGTATTATCTGCCAAATTGTCCGGTATTGCCTGAAGGGCCTCCGTTATTTTTCAAAACCTTTTTGTCGAGTAAGTACTTGACAATTAAATATCTAACATCAATTAATAAATCATTTGTTGTCAATTAATTAGGTCATAATGTTTAAGTTACATGTCGTGTAATGACTATAAAAGGCCATATAAGAATTAAGGTATCAGTGTCTAAGTTTTAACTTCTCAGTTCTGAGCAAAACAACTAAAGTTAAAGGTTAGGAAATAATATAAACTTTTGTCACTTACTATGATGTAATTGAACATCTAAATTAAATCCGTATTTTTATATATAAAGAACACTGTCACAAATATAACATTATAGTTGGAAAAACACCAGGTTCCGCCGAGATTTGAACTCGGATCGCAGGATTCAGAGTCCTGAGTGCTAACCGTTACACCACGGAACCAATTTAAATCGTCTGCATTCCATCTTCTCTACACGCACGAAACATGATTTAAAGGTATTAATTTGTTTACACTCTGAATGTTGCAATTTATCATTTTCCTACAACTTTTGTTGAAAATATTAATAATCACCATTGACAAAGGCATTGACAACAGCACTACAAGACGAGTTGTATGATTGAACCATATTGTTCGATTTTATTTACGTTCATTGTGTCGTTTACTACTATATCCGCCAGATGACGATACTAATACCCCATTTACTCACGTCTACGAGTCGGATCGCCAACGTAATCTCTTTAATTTTACCATGTAGACTGTAGACCTTTCGGGATTAAAACGATCACGATAAATACAATCCTATTTCGGAGGTGGATAGTGATCGCGATCGAACTGTGCTGTGTAAACGGTCTGTGATCACGATCGAACTGTGCTGTGTAAACGGTCTGTGACCACGATAGAACTGTGTTGTGTAAACGGTCTGTGACCACGATAGAACTGTGCTGTGTAAACGGTCTGTGACCACGATAGAACTGTGTTGTGTAAACGGTCTGTGACCACGATAGAACTGTGTTGTGTAAACGGTCTGTGACCACGATAGAACTGTGTTGTGTAAACGGTCTGTGACCACGATAGAACTGTGTTGTGTAAACGGTCTGTGACCACGATAGAACTGTGTTGTGTAAACGGTCTGTGACCACGATAGAACTGTGTTGTGTAAACGGTCTGTGACCCCGATAGAACTGTGTTGTGTAAACGGTCTGTGACCACGATAGAACTGTGCTGTGTAAACGGTCTGTGACCACGATAGAACTGTGCTGTGTAAACGGTCTGTGACCACGATATAACTGTGCTGGGTAAACGGTCTGTGACCACGATAGAACTGTGTTGTGTAAACGGTCTGTGACCACGATAGAACTGTGCTGTGTAAACGGTCTGTGACCACGATAGAACTGTGTTGTGTAAACGGTCTGTGATCACGATAGAACTGTGCTGTGTAAACGGTCTGTGACCACGATAGAACTGTGTTGTGTAAACGGTCTGTGATCACGATAGAACTGTGCTGTGTAAACGGTCTGTGACCACGATAGAACTGTGTTGTGTAAACGGTCTGCGATCACGATCGAACTCTGTTGTTTGATAATAGGATAAGGCCGTAGGTCGTGTCCAATTATTAAAATGTTGTACAACTCCGCCACCGTCTCATATGATTCGCAGGCGATGCACTTCGCAAAGGTGCCATTTAATATTAACTAGCCGAGTTGCCCGATATTTAACGGGTAAAAAGCAGCCACTGCAAGAGCGTATATGACTCCTGGCACTGCCCAGTCAAGAGCTGTATGACTCCTGGCACTGCCCAGTCAAGAGCTGTATGACTCCTGGCACTGCCCAGTCAAGAGCTATATGACTCCTGGCACTGCCCAGTCAAGAGCTGTATGACTCCTGGCACTGCCCAGTCAAGAGCTGTATGACTCCTGACACTGCCCAGTCAAGAGCTGTATGACTCCTGGCACTGCCCAGTCAAGAGCTATATGACTCCTGGCACTGCCCAGTCAAGAGCTGTATGAATCCTGGCACTGCCCAGTCAAGAGCTGTATGACTCCTGGCACTGCCCAGTCAAGAGCTGTATGACTCCTGGCACTGCCCAGTCAAGAGCTGTATGACTCCTGGCACTGCCCAGTCAAGAGCTGTATGACTCCTGACACTGCCCAGTCAAGAGCTGTATGACTCCTGGCACTGCCCAGTCAAGAGCTATATGACTCCTGGCACTGCCCAGTCAAGAGCTGTATGAATCCTGGCACTGCCCAGTCAAGAGCTGTATGACTCCTGGCACTGCCCAGTCAAGAGCTGTATGACTCCTGGCACTGCCCAGTCAAGAGCTGTATGACTCCTGGCACTGCCCAGTCAAGAGCTGTATGACTCCTGGCACTGCCCAGTCAAGAGCTGTATGACTCCTGGCACTGCCCAGTCAAGAGCTGTATGACTCCTGGCACTGCCCAGTCAAGAGCTGTATGACTCCTGGCACTGCCCAGTCAAGAGCTGTATGACTCCTGGCACTGCCCAGCCAAGAGCTATATGACTCCTGGCACTGCCCAGTCAAGAGCTGTATGTCTCCTGGCACTGCCCAGTCAAGAGCTGTATGAATCCTGGCACTGCCCAGTCAAGAGCTGTATGACTCCTGGCACTGCCCAGTCAAGAGCTGTATGACTCCTGGCACTGCCCAGTCAAGAGCTGTATGACTCCTGGCACTGCCCAGTCAAGAGCTATATGACTCCTGGCACTGCCCAGTCAAGAGCTGTATGACTCCTGGCACTGCCCAGTCAAGAGCTATATGACTCCTGGCACTGCCCAGTCAAGAGCTGTATGACTACTGGCACTGCCCAGTCAAGAGCTGTATGACTCCTGACACTGCCCAGTCAAGAGCTGTATGACTCCTGGCACTGCCCAGTCAAGAGCTGTATGACTCCTGGCACTGCCCAGTCACGTTCTGTTAGTGCAATGCCAATAACAATGACAACTTCGTGCCTGCGATATCACGTACAACTGCCGGTTTCACGAAGCGTTCGCACCGTACGAAGGAATTGACGCGGACGTTTGACGTAGATCACGTAACATAAGTAACGCCACGTAACATAAGTAACACCACGTAACATAAGTAACACCACGTTATCGGAAAGTTGCAAACATTGTCATTTTATTAGATGTCAGCTGTCATTCTTCTATTTCCTCAATGCATTTAAGCCGAGTAATTCATTTGCAAAGACGACATTCAGCAATAAGAAATGAATTAATTGCACACTAACTAATGCGCACCGCTACATGCATGACATATACCAATACTGCGTCTTTGTGTAAATGGACGCACAAGTAAGTAACAGTTGCGCCGCTCATAAATACGCAAAAATTCAGGTTTCGCCGAGATTTTAACTCGGATCACAGGATTCAGAGTCCTGAGTGCTAACCGTTACGCCACGGAACCGACTGAATGCTGCCGTATTTCGATCCGTAGTAGGCCTATTGTGAAAGGCTTCAGACACATTTTACATATAAATGACATACAAAATAAGGTCGAGGAGGTTTGCATGAATCGGTATCATAAGAGCCACCACTGTAATGTCAACAATACATTACACAATCATCAGTAACGGTGATACAATCATCTAAAGGAGCACGTTTAAACAGTTTGAAGCCATGTTGTACGCGTGAAGAGTAGCTTGTCGGAAGTTAATAACATTACGACAGGAGTACCGCAAGGGTCGGTTCTTGGACCTATACTTTTTAATGCCTACATTGCTCCTTTAGCGAAACTATTACACCAGCACAACATGCAACACCACCTGTATGCCGACGACACTCAATTGTACGTTACTTTCCCACCAACGGACCACATGCAAGCTCTCGCACGCATGGAGGCCTGCATACAAGAGGTAAAAACATGGCTCTGTGACAACGGACTCGTCATGAATGAGAACAAATCAGAAGCCAGAGTTATCCGTTCACCAAGTCTGCGAACTCCTATTACGTTTAGCCGCATCAACATCTGTGGCCAGTTCGTTGACACATCCGCCGTTATCCGAGATCTTGGATTTTCCATTGACACTCATCTGTCGATGGCATCTCAAGTGTCGAACATATGCCGCAGCGCTTACTATCATCTAGCTCGAATTTCTAAGATTCGAGACTCACTTACCACCAGCGTTTGCAAAAGTCTGATTCACGGACTAGTAATATCACGGCTTGACTATGGCAATGCGATGCTATTTTTAATTACCGATCGCCTCCTGCACCGTCTGGAAATGGTCCAGCGGTCAGCGGCTCGCATTGTCATGCAGATTCGACGGGGTGATCGCCAGTCCCTGACGACAATACTGCGGCAACTACACTGGCTGCCCATTAAGAGAAGGATTGATTATAAGATACTCGTCCTTGTGCACAAGGCACTCTACTATGGCACACCAGAGTACCTTGCCGCACTGCTGCACCAGTACGCACCACGACGCTGCCTACGCTCTGTCGGCGGGCTACTTCTCGACGTGCCACGAGTCAACCTAGAACGTTTCGGCCGCCGAGCATTTGCCTGCGCTGGCCCCACGCTGTGGAATAAACTGCCTGCCAACATACGGGATTTTGTTTACTGTCTGCGTGGATAAATCGTAAGGACCTGTGCAAGTTTTAATTACTAATTACTTAATAACTTCCAACTGATGGTGACAATAACAACAACTCTTGCAAAGGAAGATCAAAGTGCCTTTACTGGTGATATCTTTGGCCGTCACCATTTTAAGATCTTTACAACATCGCTAATCACAATAATTGTGTCAACCTCTCCTGTCTCCCGTTGGTTATCGTGGCGTATTAAGCGTACAAAACCATCGTGGTTTGTTTTGCTAATAAAAATACCGATCCTTAAACATTAAGGTACGGTGTGAAGGTGTGAAGCAAGAGAGCAAAAGGTTCCGCCGAGATTTGAACTCGGATCGCAGGAGTCAGAGAGTGCTAACCGTTACACCACGGAACCACATCGAAACCACGATATCTCGATCTGTAGTAGGCCTATTTTGTGAAAGACTTCAAACTCTGACGTGTTTATTTTGCATATAAATAAAATGCAAAATTCAAGGCCGAGGAGATTCGTATAAATGTCTCTTTCATAGGAGCCATCATATTAATGTCAACAATGACATTACAAAGTCACCAGTAACAGTAGCCTAATAATTTCTTTATCAATTGATAATTCATTAGCATATGCCACACTGCACACAGTGCATACTCATTTGTAATAATACAATTATGTATATGTATGATATAATGTGATGAATCATTTTATTATATACAAACAAATTAATGAACATGTAACATTTTACCGACGTGAAATACAACATATTGAATGACCCACGCCTTGGCATCACATTGGTAATTAGATACACAACAAAGTGGCAGTGACAAATGGTTTTAGTTAGCTGCAGATGTGACAGTCAGGCGCGAAGGTAGCCGTACGCACGTACACACGTACGTACGTACGTACGTACGTACGTACGTACGTACGTACGTGCTTCCACATGAATGTGACAAACAAATATTTAACAAATCCAAGAAATTTAACGGTCCATCCGTAATCTGGCTGGCATCCATCGTGGAGTGCAAGCACGAATGAGACAGTTGACAGAGTCTACCCAACGCCATCTACACTCACTGCAAAGGACACAATGTTCATGTCAGCAAATAGCGACAAGTTGGAAGTGCGATTGACACTGTCCAGCAAATCGTCTTCTCCTTCAACTATTCAGCCCAGAGGTTGCGTGTCTTTCAGGCTGAACTCGAGTTAGACGAGGATGCACAAGTTGGTATGAACAACATAACTAATCTGCAATCGCTCTGTGACACAAGATGGTCCAGTCACGCGAATGCTCTGTATACATGCATATATATTTGAGATAGAAGATGAGGACGGCAAAGCCGGACGCTACTTGCTGTCCATCACCAATTTTTACTTCATCATAAAACATTCCAATGTCGGCTTCCTCTGACCACATTCCTACAGTCCAGAAAGTGTAGCTTCTGCCAAAGAAGCAATCACTATAATCGTCCAGCTGCAGCAGCAGAGGCCTGACCCAGAAGTATGGAATGCATTCTTTGACAGTGCTGTGGAGCCAGCGGGAAGATTTGTGACTGATGCGAGCAAGCCGCGTATTGGTAGACAGAGGCACCGTCCGTGAGAACGAGCCCGAGTTATAACTGACACACTCAGCCAGTATTGGACGAGGCGACGTGTCTGCCGTTCGTGGATCACTGGCTGCAGGAAGTGGACACACGTCTATTAGTAGCTCAGAATCACTACGTGGCCATGTACCTCACACTACATGGCCCAGTACCTCACACTACATGGCCCAGTACCTCACACTACATGACCCAGTACCTCCATATCTGTCGAGGATTCAAAACAATGACAGTCTACGTTTCATGTGTTAGAAGTTAGTGTAATAGACACATATCTAACCAATCACGTGGTGCAGATCAAAATGGACTTGCGGGGTGCGGACCCTACAACAGCGTTGATTAAACAAATGGCCCGTTATTGTTGAAAAGGGTTTGCGTTTGTCTATTAATATAATTATCAGGATTGATTCTTAGTGCATATGGTCATAACGTTTTCCAATGATTTTGAATCATTTTGTAGAACATGTACATGTGTTGCTATAATGCTTCACTGGCTGTTATAATACGCAGCTGAAAAGAAGCCAGATGTATAGCAGCTGACAGAGCGAGCTGGAGGAGATGCACTTCGGCCTTATGGGCCACTGGGCCAGAAGAGGATAGGTGAGGTGAGGTGTTATCATTAATTGTGTCCATTGGCGTCCGGGGGGGGGAGGACAAGGGGGCACATGCTCCCCCTGAATATGGATGTTTGTAAAATGTATGTCTTTTATGGCGAGTAGATTGTTTACTATTTGTGTTAAGTAGATTAATTATATACAATTATATTATTACTGTTCATTGAAAGTAGACATTTTGGTAAGTGCAAAGATTTCTGGTCGAAATCAGAAGCAGAATTGTTAGCCCCCTTTGGCAAAAGTCTGCGGACGCCCCTGATTGTACCATTGCATAGTAAATAATGTAAAGGTATACCTAGCTACGCCCAAGACAGTATTCTACCTGTGCCATGTGGTTCCGTGGTGTAACGGTTAGCACTCAGGACTTTGAATCCTGCGATCCGAGTTCAAATCTCGGCGGAACCTTTTGCATCGTTGTCTTAGCACGGTTTGTGTTCGCCGTGCGTCGGATGCCGAGGTAAACCCGAGACAGGGAAACCGCCCATTGAGTCCAATGACGTTGAGAGTAAATCGTGAATGGCCTAATCGCATGTATCTCTGGACGTCTAATTTGGTTGGTAAAATCGTGCGACAGAGTACTGTTAAAATACCAGTTTTTAAAACTCGTTTTGGTTTTTTTGGGGGCAAATTTGTCGCTAGTGGTTTATTTTGAATGCAAATGCAAATGTTTCCATTTATTCAAATGCAAAATGTAAATGCAATTACCGTTTTCCAGGATCGCATTCAAATAAATGCAATTGTTTTGGGGTATCACTCAAATTCAAATGTTTTGGTAAATGCAACGGTAAATGCATTTGAATTACATTATTATTGTAGTTTCAAATGTTTTCTTTTTATATTAAAATTGTGTTGTATTTGGAACAAAAACAAAGTGTGCAGAAACGCATCATGAAGTTATTTCAGTAGCAAAGTTACTAACATAAATGTTGCCAGTTGTAATACAACTACATACACCGAGGCCTCACTTAGCCTCTAGCTCTCGTCACCCGCTCGATCTGCCGTAATCGCAGGATCGGTTCACGATATGACAAGGGACGAATGTCTGTAATTATGGCTCTAAATATAAATGAAGCAGATATTACAAAAACGTTAAAGAATCATATTTAAATCGATTTGTTTCGCTCGGCTCTTTCAGACTCAGTTCGCGAAAAATCAAACAACCTAAAATTCACCTCTACATTCTAGATCGTTTGTGTAAATGTGTTATCATAGGACAAACTATTAACAATTCAGAAATTAACGGTAAAATGGCACAATATTATGATGTGATAGAAAGTATAAAGGATAGTCGTATTTGAACACTCTTAATTATATAGCAGAAATATAGGTGGGAAAATACGGCAGATGCATGGAAAAGTTCAGGTTCCGCCGAGATTTGAACTCGGATCGCAGGATTCAGAGTCCTGAGTGCTAACCGTTACACCACGGAACCAGTTGGAACATACCGTTTACCCATTCAGTACCAGGTTAACCACGGTACAAGTGGCACACACGTACCAGGCCCTCCGTAAAAAGCCCCCCCCCACCAAATCAATCAAGATCCATGTGATTAGCCGCTTAGAATCTTTCTAGACATCTTTGAATCATACACCGACCTCTGTTCTGTTCAACTTCTGTGCTATAGTCGTGAATGTTACGCTGCTTCAAAGTGATTTAGAGCGAACAGGATAACGTCAGAAAATACGGACTTGAAGTTTGTGACATAATTATATAAGTAACACCATCTAACGTATTAAGTTCTATGTTAATCTTGCCACTTCTGGAGCAGTGGTACCTCAAACACTTTGTTAGCGCGCCTTATAATGTGACGAAGTGTTTACGTGCGTATTTTAAAAACTTTAATAAAATTTAATGTTAAAAGTCCACCGTCAATTCGATGTTTTTGCTAGTCTCAATTCAATTCAATTTTGCGAAACGTCAAGCCTATCTAGAACATTAAGTGAAGTGAAAATTGAAACGCTGAAAAACGCACGAATTTAACTCTTGCTAGGGTTACGTAGCAGAGTATTCCACCCTGGATATAATTGGTGCATATCCTCATACACACTGGTCACACCTTTGAGGTGGTGGCGTGCGTTCAGAATCAGCAATGACAGTTACGAATACTCATCTATAGCTAATGTAATTCTTACTGTAATTCCTACTACAAGTGCATGGGCGGTTCCAGGGGTGTCCACCAGGTGACCAGGCACCCCCCTTTATCTCAGCCGGATTTTTTACATAGTCAGAATCAGTTGTCGAGACACCACAAGGTGGCGCCCTCACGCACTTGTTCCTCGTATATTCTGATTTTCTTGTCTGTGCAGTTTTTGTGTGAATTTCTGCCGGTCAGCAGCTATTGTCATGTACGCAGGCTTGACAACAAATGTCTGCCGGTCTACTACTGACAATCACTTTGTGGTGCAGCCCGTAGTAAAGACGGTTATTCTATGTGAAAAGCAGAACATCGCCCCGAGAAGGCACCGCCATGCTGCCACCCATCTGGGCACTGATGGACACTGGTGATAATCACGGCGATGTTGGTCTTGGAGACGCATTTGGCGACACAGAACAATAACTCCCTGGAGGCCTCGAACATAACACATAACGAAACGAGTGCCATCATCGGGGAGTTGATCCAACAGAAGATCATGTCCGAAATGCGAAAGGTGTCTTTATTCCATCGGCGCAAACGCGGCATGTGACACGTCAACAAAGAACAGCAAAAAAAATTTCTGAAAGATGATCGAAAAGCAGAAAGCCCGTGAGAAATTATTGGTGTTTCTCTTGTGTTTCTTCGGAGTTATATGTGCAGCCATCGCCAGAAGGGGCGAGCGGCATGGCTGGGACTTCCGAGTGCATACGATGGTGCTATGAGTATGACAATGAAGACGAATGGTGTGCAGACCAATAACCGAAAAGCGTTGTAAAAGTCATGTACTGAACGTGTGCATCCCTTTTGCGAGGTCACTGGTCATTGCGAGGCCACTGGTCATTGCGAGGTCATTGATCATTGCGAGGTTCTACTGTACTTTTAACCTACGGTCAATATTTCCGATTTACACACTTTGCTTGAATTTAAAAATCTGGTGGTACTAATACTCCAAGTTCAAATATCAGTGGAACCTTCTGTCGTATTTTTTTGTGTGCCTCAACCATCAATGCGACCAACACAAACGATATTCTTTATCAAATAAACGGTTTATTACGATCTCAGTTTAGACGGATAATCCGACAACACGGGCTACACATCGTGTGCTGATGGTGACATTCTATATACTCCATTCAATATGTCAGACACGTCTTATGCCACTCATCAACTTGACGAACGTAACAACACATTCAATAAGTTGGACTATGCAAGTAGTGTGATGTCTGATTCCGAAACCCCGGCAACAATCCAGTGAAACACGCAAATCTTCTTTGTCTAGAGCTGAACATGGGCTCCTGACGCGGCAGATTATTGACATGTTTATTAGCTTGTTTTATAGCTACTGACTAGACGGATATAACTTGTTGCTGCTGCCGTTAATACGTATTAGCTGTGTTGCTCTCTCCTCTTTGTCCCTGAAGTCCGGGAGGCTGACATCGATCACGGTCCGCGATTTTTATTCCATCTCCTACTGTCACTGATCCAGTTTTACTGCCGTCTCCACCATCCATATTTATATAATCAAGGTTTCTGTATGAATTATCTTGCTATCATTCGGACAAATAAACTATTCTTCACTCTTGATTTTCAAAGCTCGCCCAACTGCTCCTCGCGCAGTCCTCCATTTCTGTCCCGGTTTTCGTCTCCTCCGTCCTACACTCTGGGCGCATGCGCAGTCTTCATTAACCGTTCCCATTCGTTTTTCATAAAGTTACTATAATAATCGCACGAAGTAAAAGCACGCAGGCACACATGCACGCAGGCACGCACGCACGCTCGCACGCACTCACTCTAATGTCAAAAGGTAACACTTTCCTCGTGTCCAACATAAGATGCTGAGATTTAGTGGGCGACAGATGTACGATGATGGAACGACCCGGCCGTGTGCCTGACCAGTCGTCTCAGTTGTTTACGACCGGGAGTGTAGCTAGTGTTCTACGCCCAGAATGTGAATGAGATGTTTATGGCTGGCGTCAACTACTGTCTATACTGTAACATATTATGTGTTTACCCGCGTTCAAGAGGCAGACTGCGCATCCAGTTCGTCTCTCTAGGTGTGAATGATGATAAGACCTCAACAACGAAAAAAAAAATATGCAGGAAATACTATGAACAGCCTCTACCAATCGCTCATCTTTTGTTCGTCCATTCCTCCGACTATTCGTAGCGATACGTATTTCTATTAAACCTCTCCCCTCAGTTCATCTAGCCCATTGCGAATCAGGATTCGTTGACGTTTCAATGTGTAGTGCGTGAATAATGTTAAATTCGTGCGCAGTCAATTTAATAAAATAGTGCCTACTTTTGTTAAAATCATCGAAACAACTGACCTTGATCGTTTGATTGGGCAACTAGCGAAAATAGGGAGGGAGGGAGGGAGGGAGGGAGGGAGGGAGGGAGGGAGGGAGGGAGGGAGGGAGGGAGGGAGTGTGCGGGTGTGGCTGGCTGGCTGGCTGGCTGGCTGGCTGCACCGAGGTTGCTTCTTAACTGACAGAAGTGTTGTTGAAGAACATCTCCCGTTTCACAGCATGACGTACGGACGTACGCGCATCCAGAACCCGACTAGCACGTCATAACACATACGTCATAACACATACCGTACGCCGCAGCTAATTTCCAGAACCGCGTCTCGGTTTGGCAGGTGGCGCATATTTACAACATCACACTCGCGCTACCTTCCTAGAAGTTAGAACCAGCATTAACCTACACACGCTTTTGTCAACATTCCCAGAAACCTTATATATTATTTCAACAGTCTTGCTCTGCAAGCGCTCGTCTCCGTTGGCGCTGTTGCCACCGACGCCGCGGCTCGGGTAACTGGCTGACGCATTCGCTCGCTCATTCTAGTGGCCGTACAAAAGTCAGCGCCAAACCCGCTGTCGCATCAAACGATGAAATGCGCAGCTGTTGCAGGTTTTTCCACTAAATTGTGTCGAACCACATCCCACACTACCGCGTGCAGCGACGATGGACGCAAAAAGCAAGAACGGCGTCGTTTATTCGGCATTATATTTCGGAATAATCGTTTCGATTATTTCCGCCGTCGACGCTGTCGGTGGACAGTCATCGGACGCCGCCGCTGCGTGTCGCGCCGAACCGATAGTTAAGTACTCGCTGACCTTGCAGACGTTCTGGGCGAGAAAGTACTTCCCGAAGCAGTACCCGCGGTACCGTCCGCGCGCGCAGTGGAGCAAGCTCATCGGTAAGTCCAAGAACGCCCAACCTAATCTCGTGGTATCAGTGGTTTCTTTCTATCAAGAAATATAATGCGTAGATTCACTAACACGTACACATCCGTACCTGTAATGTTATAATTTCCATAGCCGAATAATGTATTATGTAATCGGCAATTTTTATTTATGAAATGCATTAAAACCTAATATTCTATATAATCGTATAATTATAATAGACGTAATCATGTATAAAATTCTAAAAAGTTAGGTTCCGCCGAGATTTGAACTCGGATCGCAGGATTCAGAGTCCTGAGTGCTAACCGTTACACCACGGAACCATTCATAGTATTTTGGGATTTTTGAATACTATTTAAAACGCCATGATGTTTTCTGCATTAAATTTGTTTCTAAGAATGTTAAAATAAATGAGGGTAGTAACATCCGGATATCTTAATAATACTGCGCAATTGGGAAGTGAATTGGTTTCTTGCACCAACCAACATACCGTTTTTTTGGGGGGAATTTCAGCTCGCAAACTACATGAACAGTGTCGCCATACAGTGTTTAATTAAGCACTAAATTGCGGTGTTCAGCAATACACCCATCGTACAAAATAATGATGTCTAAGTATCATGAAATAACACGCCATTGTTTCATTTACTTACAACTCTGCTGCAATTGCATATTTTGCTATTGGCAGGCCGGAGCCATGACGACACATACAGCCTATGGCGACTGGAGCAGCCAGCTACACGTGCTATGAGGCAGTTTTCGGAGCGCGGCATTTCGAACCGCCTGGAGAGCGAGCGTCAGGGTGCAGGCGGCGTTTTAGACACGTTTCTGGCGCCCAGGATGCGCAGAGGATCAGGAAAAACGACAGTCGAGTTCTTTGTGGACACGCAACACCCAAAGGTAGTCTTATGAGAGGTGCACCTAGGAAATGTGACCAGTCAAGCAGTGACGTGTGCAGAGGGAAGTCCAGTGGGTCTGGACCCTCTCCTTTTGGCCACCAAATGAGTCCATTTACCTATAACTAAAATATATTAATTGGTTGAAAAACAGATTATAAATGTCACCAAAATGGCATATTTTCAAGAGTGTTTACACACCAACCCACTACATCTTACATTGCAGTGTATTCCAATGTTTGCCTCAATGGGGGGGGGGGGGGGGGAGCGTGGCAAGGGGCCAAGTTTAGTTATCCAT
Organism: Lamellibrachia columna; assembly: GCA_963662155.1. NCBI lineage: Eukaryota > Metazoa > Annelida > Polychaeta > Sabellida > Siboglinidae > Lamellibrachia > Lamellibrachia columna. The sequence goes on from OY759264.1 coordinate 54,027,931, forward strand.
TATTTATTATTATCATTTATGTCGTGCAGCGTCTTACACAGTTGCTTGAAGGATGGTGGATCGCATAATACATTATGTTGAACAATTTTACACTATGTCGAAAAGTCCCAATACGATCGTGCCTACATTCAGATGACAGGTGACTTCAATTCATGCTTATGTGACAAAGTATATCTTTAATGGTGTATTTGGGATGGACTGGGCCATGATCCACTTCGGCTTGGCCTTGGAATAAGATTGTTTTAGCGAGTCACCTGTTGCACCATTACATGGTAGCATGGCAAACATTCTGCCCCGCTCCGTTCCGAGAACCTGAATACGCTACTGGATATCTTATATATGCCAGGTAACCATCAACCTCCGTTTTAGGCATTGGTCTAAACAGAGTAGGTGTAATACTAATCTTGTAAATATTAAATAATATTGTTTACGACAATTATAGTTTAGATTTTAGATCAAACTATTCAACGGCAAGTGTTAAAACATATTAATACATGATATATACTGGTAAAAGGGAACGTATGGAAAGTTCGAATGTGTCACCTGTAGTGGTTGTACAGTGCGTTTGAAGTAGCAATTGTACAGTCGTACATAAATTTTACAATTATAATACTGTAATTGTTTTGTTTTATTAGATATCCGTGGCGTCGCGCTTGATACCAAGTCCCGACTGGTTCGTCGGATTGGACAGCCTCGATCTGTGTCGTGGCGGCGATTGGTTGGACCAACTGTCCGTCGACCTTGACCCTCACGATGCCGGCACGGACAGGGGGCTAACGTTTACGTCTCCGAACTGGGTCCAGGACCCAGCGAAGCCGATCTCACGCATAAATTCTTCCTATCCGAGTCACCAGGCCTGTTCCTTCTACTACCCTAACATTACTAAACTGCCCACCATCGCGCGGGTGTTTATTTCCAAACAAGTTTGGTACGAGTCAGGCGGCAAAGAAACGATAAACAAGAGAGTGGATGCCGGCACTGCAAAGAGAAAAAGTAGAATATCGAAACAACGCAACGAAAGACCGAGAAACTTGCAACGGCAGCTTCAACGGAAAGGTACAATAACAATGGCAACAACAACACCAATGATAAAACTAATAATAATAATAACGATAATACTAATACTGCAGCTGCTGCTGGTGCTGTTCAGTCGCGTATCTAAGATATCCCAAAGGAGTAGGCCAAAGTGTGGGAGCAAGCCCAGTCACCTATTATTTGTTCAAGCTACCATCTAGTAGCGCAACAGGTTACACACGAAACAAAAATTAAGCCAAAGGGTGGCATGACCCCCTGAATACGTCACTGCACAGCAGCTGACGGCGGCGGCGGCGGCGGCGGCGGCGGCGGCGGCGGCGGCGGCGGCGGCGGCGGCGGCGGCGGCGGCGGCGGCGGCGGCGGCGGCGGCGGCGGCGGCGGCGGCAGTAGTAATACTAATAACGATAACGACAGCGAAATTAATAATAATAACGCATTTACCATCAGTATATAATTATAATTGACATGTTTTGTTATTATTATTAACTTAGAACTTTACCAAAACGTTCAGCGTGCACCCTATAGTGCCCCAACACCAGTTCTAACTGCAGTTCTGTATAAAATAATGTAACTGTATTCATAATCGAAATTTCCAGGGGTATATCATAATTAATATTTTATAGTCGAACGGGACCCGGACATCGTTAAGTCAAACTCTCCCCACACTTGAAGAATATAATTTGTGTCATTGTAATTTAAAGGTCCCTCTTCGGTTCGATTTTTTTCGTTCGTCGTGTTTCATAATCATTTCGCGAACCTATCTATTATCCGCTACGACATACTATACTCGTTTATGAATTTTTTTTCATTTAGTTTTGAACGAAATTAATCATCGGACAAACTATTAAATTATTTTCGACTGGGCCCAGTCGAAATTCGACAATCACACTTTCACAAGTTACCAAGTTCAAGATGGACGATCAATGTCAATTCTTTTAATGATTTTAACGCAAGTACTCACTCTTGAATTTAAAAGGATTGTGACATATAAAGCAACATTTCAAAGAGCTCTGTATTATTTTTCAGGAGCGCCCGTAGACTGTCAAGTTTCAAAGTGGAGCGAGTTCACACAGTGCAGCAAGTCGTGTGGCTATGGCAACCGGAAGCGCTCGCGCACCGTCGTGCGTGAGGAGAGAAATGGCGGGAAACCGTGCCCGCCGCTGGTCGAGCAGACGCTGTGCGGCGGCATGGGCAGTTGCGGATGGCAGCACTTCACCTTCGACAAATACCTGTCCAAGGAGGGATAAATGTTAATCTTTGTTGCATATATTCTCTGGTAGTTACTTGTATAACACTGGTAGTAGCGTGTTTGGCATTATGGGAAAGGAGGGTGAAGTGGACCCCTCGGGTAAAGTGCCCCCCCCCCCACGATCATGCCAGTCCTGACACGCACTGCAGTGAGACCAGCGGTAGTAGTGTTACTCGCTAGGGGAACTTGGCAGCTATGCGCGAATCCAAACCAATGGGTCACAGATTTGTGTTTTCGGCACTTTTCATAAACAAATTGGCGTGTCTTACAAATTCCATATTTTCATAAATTGCCCAGTTATGTAGCCACAAATGGGGTGTATATAAGAAAAGGATATATTCATATATCATTGACTTGAATTCAAGCGTTTGAAACAAAATGGCATCCGGTCAATACTCTTTGCAACAAGCCAACGTTGGCCCCAAATTTTGGCCGCAGTTGCATGGATAATGTGGTTACCCCATCCGACAGTGTATTCGCATTTACAGATCACTTCGCATTGTCGGTGTAACCATCGTTTAGCAACTAAATAATTTTGTAAAAATTTTTTTTACACTTTTCAGACATCATCCCAGAAATCCCCGGCTGATTGTGCATGTTCCAGCTCTCCTTTTCAAAACCCCGATGACGGGAATGTTACCCATAAATGTATCGCGGGCAATCAGTCCAAAGCCTGTTGAGTCACAGCAGAAAGTGCTGTACACATCGCCTAGTGTGACTCAATAGCGCCGCCCTGGCAAGGCAGTCTCTGCCGTCCTTCCTGCAGGTTCGTGCTGGAGGTGTAGGTAGTGGGGTGAGAAACTGCAGGATTTGCAGACCTTATGAATAGTCAGTTCTCGGTGGAATTAAGTTTCAGTGGGGTCATTTAGTATCTACCCGCTACGTGTTTTCAGTGCAAGGGGACATTTTTAGAAATGCTTTACTAGTTACAATGTATTGATTACGTCACGGGTGTCATAATGTTATCTTAATTATTTTATTCGAGTTCTCACAGGAATTATGTTATATAATAGGCCTAATGTGTATTTTTCTGTATTTATCTAGCTACCTCATCTTTCAATGGATCCTTCTGTCTTGAGCAGACAATGGTTTGTGGTTGTCCGTTCTGTTGTGCACATCGCCTGGTGTCCCACTCTGGCATGGCAGCCTCTGCCGCACTTGCTGCAGGTGAAGGTCGTCGGCTGAGATGGTGCAAGTTTCGTTGACCTCTGTTTTCGCTGGTCCGTCTTCTCTGCCAGTTGCGTAGAGCTTTTGTGTTTGTGTCTGCTTTTCTTATGCCATTCCGAACAATCAGCCTCCAATGACCTCGATCGTCAGCGGCTGTCTCCAGCTGTTCGTGTCTATGTCTGCCATCTTCACGTCACTCTTGCAGGTGTCTTTGTAGCGGAAATATGGGCGGCCAGTAGACCGGGTCCCAGTGACAAGTTCGCCATACAGGAGATCTTTCGGTATACGACCGTCAGCCATCCGATGAACATGGCCGAGCCATCGCAGACGTCTCTGGCTTAACAGCGTGCACATGCTGGAGGAGTGAGCACGCTCCAGGACCTCTGTGTTTGGGACCCTGTCCTGCCAGGAGATGTCAGTGCTGGAGGAGTGAGCACGCTCCAGGACCTCTATGTTGGGACCCTGTCCTGCCAGGAGATGCGAAGGAAACGTCTGAGGCAGCGAATGTGAAAACTGTTCAGTTTCATTTCTTGCTTTGCATACGTCGTCCAGGCCTCACTACTGTAGAGCAGTGTGCTGAGAACACATGCCTAGTACACATGCCTGGTACACATGCCTGGTACACATGCCTGGTACACATGCAGTTTCGTGTTTCTGTCAGACTGTTATTGCTTCACACTCTCCTGTCCACTTTGGACATAATGGCTGCAGCTTTTGCCATACATATGTTAATTTCAGCAACTAATGACAAATTACTGGTGATTTTGGAGCCTAGGTACCTGAAGCTATCAACAACCTCCAATGTCACGTTGTCGATGTTGATTGATGGCGGCATAACAACGTCCTGCCACAAGACATTTGTCTTTTTAATGCTGATGGTCAGTCCAATTTCTTTGCAGGCGTGGAAGAGTCTATCCGTTAGTTGCTGGATATCTTCCTCGGTGTGAGTTGCTAGCGCGGCATCATCAGTCATGGGAGAGTCTATCCATTAGTTGCTGGAGATCTTCCTCGGTGTGAGTTGCTAGAGCGGCATCATCAGTCATGGGAGAGTCTATCCATTAGTTGCTGGAGATCTTCCTCGGTGTGAGTTGCTAGCGCGGCATCATCAGTCATGGGAGAGTCTATCCATTAGTTGCTGGAGATCTTCCTCGGTGTGAGTTGCTAGCGCGGCATCATCAGTCATGGGAGAGTCTATCCATTAGTTGCTGGATATCTTCCTCGGTGTGAGTTGCTAGAGCGGCATCATCAGTCATGGGAGAGTCTATCCATTAGTTGCTGGATATCTTTCTCGGTGTGAGTTGCTAGCGCGGCATCATCAGCGAAAAGCATCTTTGTCTTAGCTCTCAAGCATGTGACATTAAACATATTTCAGTCTGTTCTGGTGTGTAAGTAGACACCCTCTGTGGATGGACCAAAGGCGTATAACAACATCAGGGAGAATATGCCAAAGAGTGTTGGTGCCAGGACACACCCCTGGTTTACTCCACCGCGGATCTCAAAGGGTTCGGATGTAGCCTCGTCATATTTGACTATGCCCTCCATGTTGTTAAGAAAGGAGGAGATCACACTGAGCAGCTTTGGGGGGCAGCCAATTTTATCCAGCAGTATGAATAGTCCACTTCTGCTAATAAGGTCAAACGCCTTAATAAGATCAATGAACGCGACATACAGTGGTCTTCTTTGTTCACGACATTTCTCTTGCAGTTGTCGGACAGAGAATATCATGCCTATTGTGAGTCCCATTTCTGAAGCCACATTGAAATTCGGGATAGATGCGTTCAGCTAAGATCTGCAGGCAAAAACTGTTTCCACGCACTCAACAAGGAGATTCCGCGGTAGTTATTGCAATCTTACTTACTTACTTGGTATACTTGGTTGTATAGTCTCTTTTAGCCGGTGGCTAGAGACCTCAATTTCTTCTTGAAGGTGTTCAGGTAAGAAGCTGTTACGACATCTTCAGGAAGTTTGTTCCAGTGATCGAGGACACGATTTGTGAAAAGGTATTTACGGAGAACTGTCCGGGAGTACGTCTTTCTTAGCTTTAAGCTACGGCCCCTCAGATTGCTGCTACATTGGTAGAAAAAAATGGTCAGCGTTATTCTTATTTAGGCCCTGAGATATTTGTATACCTTACAGAGGTCCGCCTCTAATCGTCTCTGTTCCAAGGGAATCACTACGATCACCTTTGTGTTTGTACAAGGTCAGCTTAGCATCGGGCATGTCCCGAGGAACCGCTCCTCTTTCCAGCAGAGGCAGAGAAGTTCATGCAGGTGCAGCAGTTGAGCATGTTTCCCGTACTTGATGACTCCAGGTGGCATGGCGTCATTTCCAGGGGCTTTTCCACTGGCAAGCGAGTCCATGGCTTTGCTGAGCTCTTCCACTGTGGGTTCATTATCTAGTTCTTCCGTAACGGGCAAGCTCGTAATGGTGTCTAGTGCCTCCTTGGTGACAGTATTTTCTCGGGAGCACAGTTCTAAGTAGTGTTCCAACCATCTCTTTGTTTATTGCAGTTTGTGATGACCTCCCCTATCTTTGCTTCTTTATGGATGGACCTGTTGCCTTCTTTATTCCATCATACATGCAAATAATGTTCCCTGTGTCGGAGGACAGTTGGACGCTCTGGCAGAGTTGTAACCAGTAGTTGTTGGCGCAACGCCGAGCAGTCTGTTGGGATTTGTTCCTAGCAGCTCTTAGTGTATTCAAGTTCTTTCTGCTTGGGTCTCTTTTAAAGTTGACAAGAGCATAGCGCTGGCTTCGGTGACAGGTTCCATGACAGTGATGTTTGCCTCGTACCAGTCAGTGATTTTCCGTTCCTTTTTGCCATATGTTGTGAGTGCAGTGTTGTACATGGCGTGAGTGCAGTGTTGTACATGACGTGAGTGCAGTGTTGTACATGGCGTGAGTGCAGTGTTGTACATGGCGTGAGTGCAGTGTTGTACATGGCGTGAGTGCAGTGTTGTACATGGCGTGAGTGCAGTGTTGTACATGGCGTGAGTGCAGTGTTGTACATGACGTGAGTGCAGTGTTGTACATGACGTGAGTGCAGTGTTGTACATGGCGTCACGAAGAGCGTTCCGTTTTCCTTCTGCACTGTGCGTGGGGTTGTTTGAGAATGCCTGTCCGATGGAGTTAAGAAACTGTTGATTCTTCTCTGGGAAGGCAGTGTGGCTAACGTTGATACGTGGACGGCCTTTCTGTTTTGTGTGGAAAAGCCTTCAGGTTTGTATTCTAACCCTGGTACACACCGAGGAGTGATCAGTGTCACAGTCCTGGTATTGTTACCTGGTATATTAAGTAGTAGTTTTACAGTTGTTGGCTAGAAGTGATGCAACTTAAGCTTCGTTTGCGGCATCGTGAATCGACAAGAACGTACACATAATTATGGATTGAGGATACGTACCGTCATTACTGTTGTAGATGTTTCATAATAAATGTTTTTTTCACTTTGCTTGCATGATTGTTTTAAAAATGCTGAAAACTTATTTTACTGCATAAACTTAAATTATTTGTCGATAAACTGTGTGCAGAACAACTGCATCACCATGACAACACATGCCCGAGTGTCCCATCCTAGTCCGAAAATAGTTTTCGTCTCAGCAGGGAATGTGCCAACAATAACGCGTACTGATAATTAGCAAAGTAGCTTTAATTTTGGATGCGATCCAGCACACGCGGCCACACGATGCGCTGTTATTTTATAATCAAGGCCAAATAATCGCGGAAAATTAAACGTGTTTAACTGCTCATTTTGTCCTTGATGAAAGTTGCGTCAGTCATTCAAACATAAAACAAAGATCCGTTATCTTCACCGACGCACCGTACGTACGACGACAAAAAAAAAACTAAACTCACTTATTCTGTGCAAAGCTGCTGTAACACATTCACACATCAATCAAGTTTACAAGAGACTCTGCGAGCGTCATGGTGCATAATTTGTGAGGGTCATGGTGCATAATTATGTCCCACACATGCGTCACACCTAACTACATAGGATTTCGCAAAGGGGGAGGCCATGGGGGGTTAAAGGGGGGGGGGCCAAGTGGGAGGCAAGTGGGGCAAGGGGAGGGGAGACAAGCTTAGTCACCCGTTAGTTTACCATGTAAGCGCAACGGAAAACACGAAAAAAGGCATGCCCACCAAACACGCAACTTATATTCGCAATTATATATTATATACTCTATCTCACTCTCTCACAGTCTCCCCGTCTCCCTCCACCCCTCTCTCGTTTTCCTCGTCCCTGCTTTGCAATCCTCACCCCACCGACCGTGACGTAGTGGTAGCGACATCTTGCGAATAGTATTGAAGTAAATTGATCTTCACCTAGTGCCTTTTGTACGAAGTTGTTGTTTGTCGATGACGTTTTTCGTTACAACTTACGTTAATAATTTGCTTTCGCTGAGAAAAACTGCAGAACATGTATTCATAAGAGCGGTAGAGGCCAAAAGGTAACACATTAACGCAGTATGTCATTGTAACATTACGCTGTTAACACATCGCGTTATTGCGAAATTGCGTGGTTTATTAACATAGGGCGATAATAAGTGATTGTACCTATTCTGATGAAGTGAACTTGGTAAACGACGTTTGCACACACTGATCGTTTAATCAAAACTGACACGCCTCCCAGTTTTCTTCCCAGCTGTGCTTCATAGACAACGCTTCACGAATGGATCGTTATCCACACCCCAAACTAAGGTTATGGCTAAGGCTAAGCCTAAGGCTACGCGTCAATGCCAATGGCAATGCCGTCTCCTGTCATCACAATAGCTCGGTGCCGGGGATGGGGAGGGTGGGGCTTATTTATTCCCGTGTCTGTGATGTTGCTTTCTGGCCCAACAGTAAAAATGGTTACGGTTTTGCTGGCTGGCAAACGTCTAGTATATCCACAACACTGACACACCTTTCGTTTAATATAAATGAACCTATATATTTACATTTTACATAATTTATTAAACAATGCTGAATACCACCAAATTGTTCAAGAACCACTGCTGCAGTACATAATGATCATGTCTGCTGTTGCAGTACCGATGGTTCAGTCAGAAAATGTAACATCTCGGCAGGTTTTACTTTACAAGAACGTGATATGTGTAGGTCACAACTATGCATTGACATCCTCGGCTCAATCACGGTGTAGCTTATATCTTTTTTCTCCTCCAGAAACCTTAGTAATATAATATGACTTGCAAATATATTTTTTATTTGGTGGTGTGAATAACATACATTGTCAATGTATGTTATTCACAAGTGCCATGAATTTACCTGCAATTTCCTGGGCTTGTCATTCTTATGGATGTGGTTGAGATAGTATTACTATTTATATGGTTATCGTTTTGAATGCTGGTCCTTTAATTAATGGGCCGTTCCACAATAACATTTGTAGTTGGTGGCAGAGATAGAAAATGTTTTAAAAAATAAAAAAATTTAAACATTCATTTTATTCATTAACACAAACAGTAAATCACATGGACAAGTGCATAAGTCCTACACATAGTAGTAAGTCTACTTAGATATGTTACTTTGCATAAGCATCTCATGTTTAGGTTTGATATGGTTTATATACATGAGGTGTTTATTTGCAAAACGCATTGTATAAATTTTGTACTGTTATGTGACAGCGACAGAGAGGAAAACTGGTATTTCATCAGGTTGACATATAACGCATTTTTCTGCAAAAAATATTTTACCCTCCACCACTACCAGCTGGTCTTTATTTTGACATTTAACGCATTTTGCAAATAAACGCCTCATATCCTTGAAACATCATTGTCAATAGCACCTAAACTGTTTGATGGTACACACATATCAAGCCTTTTGAAATATCATTGTAAGTAACATATAAGACAAAGAATGTAATTTCTACCGTCAGATAAGACAGTGGAAGATATTTCCTCTTCAAGTAGTCAGTTTATGAACATCAACGTTGCCGTTCAGAACATTTGTGAGCTGCTGTTGGCTATTTTCAGTACATGTGGACAAAGTTTATTGGTATCAGACACATTCATGGAATCACATAAACGCGTTAATAGCCATAACATTACATCCCACCTATATGCAATGTAAACATTACATTTGCCCCCAAAACAGTCATATTAAACATAAAGGTCAAATTATATTAAACAAATTGATTTTACAATAAAAATTATCTGATTTTTTATGGATAGATGATCCGGTTTCTTGGTTATTAATATTAAACATAATTAAATATATTCAAATCGAATACCAAGTTTCTTGAGAGGTAATTATGTTTAATATCTGACTTTTGTTCCTTTATGAAAGTTATAATGTGACAATTTTCATAAATTCTTCATTATTATGACACGATGTACAAGTTAAAAACTGTTCAGTTAACATAATAGGACATAGAACAATGCTAATCTTTCATAGTAACACTGACAACATGAGTAACCATATTTTACTATATTATAGCACTATTAGTAAATAAGAACTCCATGGATAATTTTAACAGTTTATTGTACTATTGAAAGTTACAAATTTAATTAAATATTTAACACTATTTAATATTTTAAGTATTTTGAGTACAACTCAGGGTGAATGCTATCAAATCAGTTATTGTGGGAATGTTGCATACAAGTATCAATTCTTGACTTATGAATTACTTTTCTTTTAGTAAAAATATCAAATATAATTTTGTTACAAGGATCTGCTGTTTTACACCTAAAATAATGTTGTTTAACAACCCTAGATACAAGAAAGTTAAGAAGATAAATTTAAGTTTTTTAAGATATTGAATGGGTTTTAAAATATTACAGAAATATTTTTTTCACACTTAAGAAAAAAGAACTACAGGACATTAAGTAACGTTAGTGACAGGGTTGAAAAAAATCATGATTAAAAAAATCGGATTTTTTTTACTTAAATATTATTTTTTTTATTTATTTGATTCTTTTGAAATCTGGTATATATACATTTATATAGATGTTTATATTTATAATGTGTTCTATTCAAATTGAGTTGGGAACTTGATTTTTTTTTATATTAGGCAATGTCCACAACGCCTCACCCCCTGTAGTTGCATAATCTGTCTTGGAAAAGAAAGCATATATTGCTGATAGGGTGGATTAGCACCTCTCCAGGGCTCTGTGTACTCTATGGGTCTCCAACCAGACTACAAACTGGTACAGTATTAAACAATTGTCCCCAAGACTCTCTCACTGGAGTCAACATACTGAACTGGTAACAACTAGCACAAGCTCTAAGTGGACTTTAACTCAGGGCTTCTGACTTGAAAAGATACTTCCTCTTGAAGACAAGTTTGTGTGGCTTCACTGCATTCAGAAAGGAAATAGCTCAAACATACACAATGTCATAAAATATAAATGAATGGAACAAATGATCAACATATTATGTAAATGGTAGCAGCATGAATATGTTTAAAAGCAAAATTGACAAATTTATCAGAAGGGCTGTATATAAAAAAAATTTGGACTCTAGCTTCCTTGTCCACTTGTCATCTGGGTGGTAAACATCACCTAATATTTCTTACTGATTGGATTTCTGCTGCTTGCGAAAACGGTTTGCTGTCCGTATGAGATTAGCTTGCTGCAGAACACTGATGGATTCGTGATCAGGTGTTTGTAGCAGAATGTCATTCACGATATTCGCTGCGGCTTCAGACGACCTTGCAATGGCTGCCTCCTTGATCTAAAGCAGCAACGGGAAAGATCACTGTTTCACTTCCGGGTTCATGGCATATGAATAAAGTGCCAGCGATTTTGAGACGGTCCCCTTGCACCTTGCACTTTGCACCTTGAAAAAATAGTTTCTGCTGTGTACCAGATAACATTTTTAGTGGCTGGTTGACAGAATATGTACCTGTCAGTGAAAGAATGATCTCTGTCAGTGAAGGAAGGATCTCTGTCAGTGAAGGAAGGATCCCTGTCAGTGAAGGAAGGATCCCTGTCAGTGAAGGAAGGATCCCTGTCAGTGAAGGAAGGATCCCTGTCAGTGAAGGAAGGATCTCTGTCAGTGAAGGAAGGATCTCTGTCAGTGAAGGAAGGATCTCTGTCAGTGAAGGAAGGATCCCTGTCAGTGAAGGAAGGATCCCTGTCAGTGAAGGAAGGATCCCTGTCAGTGAAGGAAGGATCCCTGTCAGTGAAGGAAGGATCCCTGTCAGTGAAGGAAGGATCCCTGTCAGTGAAGGAAGGATCTCTGTCAGTGAAGGAAGGATCTCTGTCAGTGAAGGAAGGATCCCAGCATATGTAAATAAAAACCACATCTGACAGAGAGCATCTCCTATGTTAATTTTCTTGAATTTTTTTAAGGATTTGACCAAGACTCTAGAGCATGCCAGTGACATGACATGCAGCAACATGTGACATAAATCTGAATCGTTATTTTGCATGCTGGACTAAAAAACATTTAAAAAACAAATAATGATCTGTTTGCAACACAGTTGAGTTGTTTTCTGTGGTAAATTTGATGGATGGAAAAGAAAAAAACTTCCCTAAAGAGGTGCTGCCATGCAGAAACATGCTAAACACAAGCAACCATAAATGTGCCAGTATTTGGAAGTATGGAACATTATGTAGAAGAGTAGCTAGGGTGTCAGATTTTTTAGGAGTCGAGTTTGAATCTTCCTTCCTTTGTTCACTGTAATGTAAATCTACATTTGTATCAGTTCCCCCCCCCCCTCCCGTTATATAGATGAATGCCAGGTGCCAGTCATTGGGGGTCATACCCAGGAGTGCATCCATATGCTGCATGTTAGAACCATGTAGGGAGTCAGCTGTGATGCTACTGGTGTACCCACTGCCTACTCAACACCTCTCATGCACCCAACCAGGAAGCATGTTAGAGCCCTGTAGGGAGTCGGCTGTGATGCTACTGCTGTACCCACTGCCTGCTCAACACCTCTCATGCACCCAACCAGGAAGCAGCTGAGGCAATGGGAGCACCAGACACCAGATAGATGAGATTTAAGTTTCTCTTCTGAAAGACACAGGCATAGTGGGGTGAACGAAATTGCCCAAGTTTCGAAAGAGTGGCAGGTGAAATCGAATCACCGTCTTCTTGTTTGACAGTCGGGTGTTCCAACCACAACACCACTGCTTACCTGGGATTAAAACGGAATGTACACTATATCATATTTTTCTATGTGGATTTCTTCCTTGGCTCACCAACTGTACCTCGTCACTCTGAGGCAGACGCTGACACCAGACACCAAGGAAAGCTTTTACTTCTTTCTGCTACCAACATTGGGTTTAAACGCTCTCTGGCTTAAAATGGATTAAACTAACTTTGTTTCCTGCTATAAACATATATAAAAGTCGCATATGGATGTAGAGCTTATTATTAGTGCTAAAATTTATAAGGCGCCATATATTTGGGACCAATCCATACGTAGGCATGTGTAAAGCATACATGCAATCATACAAATATATATATATATATAATATAATTTAACATGTATAATAAAAATATTTGATTAAAATTAATAAATAAATATAATAAACAAATATAATAAATAATAATAAATAAATAATTATAGTAAATAAAAAAAAATTAGTAAATAAATAATTATTGTAAATGAACAATTATAGTAATTAAATAAATACTTATAGTAAATAAATAGGTAAAATATGACCTCATTCATAGATGTTCCTCAGTGGATGTATGCGCAGGTAAATAGAGAAAAAGAGATCCTTTACCTGACACGCCATCTTTGCCATAATCAGGCGGGTTGGTTCAGAAGGGTGGCTGTGGTTAAAGTGACCAGCAGTGAAGGTTTCGCCCTGCTGGGACACCCCGGCTGGACATTGCTTGCCCTCGTACCGTACTGAACACCTCCAGTAAGTTGTCAGTATGAGCCGTTTCTTGACCACATATGAATGTCCATCGCTTGACAGCAGTAAAGGAAATCCTCTCGATGTTCCCCGCTCAAATAGTTCGTATGTGACATCTCGTGGTTGTGATATGGCGGGTTTCTCTTCACCTGATGAACTGAACAAAACTTATTGAATTTAATTAATACTGTAAGAGGTGCTCATTGTATTATTTAATATGGAGAAATGTAGCATTACTATAAACATTAGATATTTTTTCAATGGGTTTTTGCGCTATGAGCTGAAAGTTAGTGTGAATATAGAAACCAAAAAAGCACATGTAGCTGATTTAAGTGACATACAGTGTTTTTGAAAAGCAAGTCCTAGTTACAAAGTGGAAGAAGAAGAAACTGCTGGACTAACGTTTCGCAGGAATCGGACTTGTTTGTGATGATTTTTGAGCATGTCGGTGTGGTAGCAGCAGCCTCATTGTCTGTGCTTCTGTAACACAAATAAAAGTGACCAATGTTGTAGTATTGTACTGGGGCACAGTGGTTAGAGTGTTGTAGTGTTAGAATCTCAATCGAGAGAACCCAGGTTTGAATCCTCTTGCTGCCATTTCAAAGCTTGGGCAGTTTTACTCAAATCCACATCGTCTCAGTTCACTCAGCTGTATACACAGACATATAGACAGTGGTGGGTATGTGAATGAATAGTCTTTGTGCAGTAATTGCAGTGTAGCTGAATGCTTCCAGGGAAGTCGTGTTTGTGTTGGAATTAAAGGGCCTGTATATGGGGTGAAGCGTAAAGTGCTTGGAGCAGTCCTATGGACTGGATACCACAATATATAAGAATGTACGCTTTTATTGATGTATCTATGGGTAGTTATTCTAGAGGTTGGCAACTCAGCACATATGTACATGCTATTTTATGCATACTTACTATAATTTACAACTGCTTTATTTTACTGCTCCTTGTTTGTGAATATGGTCATATACACAATGTCCTAGCACACATTTTGGTCCTGTTTTACAGTGCTCTAAGACTTATGATATGCTGTTCAAAATGGTAGATATGCTAAAATTTTCAGGGCCTAAATGTGCTTTAATGAACCAAAATTTTTAAATACAATGTTTTTGGTTTATGAATATTGTTCTTGCTCTTCAGCATGCAGTGGAAACATGATATCCGAGTAAAAACATTCAAATTAATCAGATAACAGTCAAATTATTTTTAAAAAAAATTTACGTGATGAAGATGTTAGAAGAGATATAGTTTATATTATATGATGCAGATTATATATAATGATCAGATCAGACTTTGTATCCTTAATAATATTTGTCGTAGTGGATTCTAGATTCGGTGTTTTGCTTAATGATTCTGAAGAGCAAAAAAATGCTTACTCAGATGAAGAGGTTTCACCTGTGACATCTCCACTGCCGGAGACAGATGCAATGGACCTGCTGCAACTTTCCTTCAAATAGGAAGACACATATTCATCCACTGATCATGAAGTAATTTAACAAAATTTAACAAGATTTGCCATCCAAGCCAAAGGCCCAGATGGCAAGTGGACAAGGAAGCCATTGGCTTATCGAGAGTCCAACAATGTTCATCTACGTATAACCCACCTTCCTGAGATATGTGTCATGAAAATACTAGCCCCAAATTGGCATGAACAGTTATTTGTTGACATTGGTCACATAAACATGAAAATACTAGCCCCAAATTACATGAACAGTTATTTGTTGACACTGGTCACATAAACATGATAATACAAGTAATGATCAATAGATTTCAGTATTATAATATCTCTAGTGGCTGGTCAAAAGAGTTTTTTTGTTGACACTGGTTGCATAAACATGATAATACTAGCCCCAAATTACATGAACAGTTATTTGTTGACACTGGTCACATAACCATGATAATACTAGCCCCAAATTACATAAACAGTTATTTGTTGACACTGGTCACATAAACATGAAAATACTAGCCCCAAATTGACATGAACAGTTATTTGTTGACACTGGTCACATAAACATGAAAATACTAGCCCCAAATTACATGAACAGTTATTTGTTGACACTGGTCACATAAACATGAAAATACTAGCCCCAAATTACATGAACAGTTATTTGTTGACACTGGTCATATAAACATGATAATACAAGTCCCAAATTACATGAACAGTTATTTGCAATTTTTTCTAAAAAAAATTTTAGCAACAAAGGAAAGTCCAGTTTCCCAAAAGGAAAGCAGTCATTCAAATATAATGGGGATACTGATAAATCAACACATTGTTAATTTTATTATGGTTATTTAGGTAAGGAACGAAATATGTCCAATTATTCTGAAGCAGGTAAGGTAACAGCATATTGGTCTCTCGTAAAACCCAGAGTGTAATGCCTGTCAGTCTTCTGGGACCCATAAAAAATTACACATAAAGAACACAAGTTTTATTGAAAGCAGCTATGAATGTATACATGGAACCATGATCATTAAATGTCATATTAGAACTCTCGTCATCGCTTAGGATAAACGCTGAATTGCCACCTTGTCTTTACTCATTTCTAAATGAAAAATAACGTGGTAAGCATCTAACATTTTAACCCACCCCACATACACCTGTCTAAAATGTTCAGAAGCATTCAACACGCTAAAGGTTTGCTACCACTCATGTGCCTGGTTGTACGCCCGTGTAGTCTTAGGCTTAACACAAGTCATTTTAACCCACCCCACACACGCCTGTCTAAAATGTTCAGAAGCATTCAACACACTTAAAGTTTGCTACCACACATGTGCCTGGTTGTACGCCCGTGTAGTCTTAGTCTTTACACAAGTCATTTTAACCCACCCCACACACGCCTGTCTAAAATGTTCAGAAGCATTCAACACACTTAAAGTTTGCTACCATTCATGTGCCTGGTTGTACGCCCGTGTAGTCTTAGGCTTCACACAAGTCATTTGTTGACGCAAATGTTTATGAGTCCAAAGAGGGACAGGACGAGCACCTGTAAATCACTCTGACGGAGACATGGGGACTTGTGCTGTCTGTCTATAGTCATAATTGAATCCATAACTGTCCTTTACATGTGACATCACCAATGTATATCAACACATGCATGGAAATAAGTTTGTACTAATTATTCATTGAAATGGCCAATATGCATAACATTTACAGATCCAAATGTGTGAGTCTTGCGCCAAATGCATGAAACTTAGCTGTGACATACCTGCATGTGCGTACGTGTATGCGTATGCATGCCTGCACACATGCACAGATTACATTTTAAAGGCCTTCCTATTAAACAAATTCTGATCATATGGACACTCCAGACCTGTGGACAGTCCAGTCCTGTGGACACTCCAGTCCTGTGGACACTCCAGTCATATGGACACTTCAGTCCTGTGGACACTCCAGTCCTGTGGACACTCCAGTTATATGGACACCCTGGTCTGATCATATGGACACTCCAGTCCTGTGGACACTCCAGTCATATGGACACCCTGGTCTGATCATATCAGTGTTGGCAATTTCCTGGGAAATAAGAGTATTTCCCAGGACGGTGGGAAATACCGGGAAATACTGGGAAACACCGGGAAATATCGGGAAATACTGGGAAATATGGAAAGTATGTTCTTACCTGGTTATTTAACACTTGATGCCACGACAATTTGTTCATGGGTCATATGGCTCATCATAAATAACACATTATCTATCTTATCTATATCATGATCCCTTACTCTTAGCTACAGAAGTGTCATTTCACAAAAAGGTGTCAATCTTCATTGTCTTTTAAAAATACAGTGGTACAAAGACAGTGAATGACAGGTATACATGGCTTCATCTTTACACTGTTACTTAAGCATGTGCCAGGTATGGTTCCAGTGTTTGTTTAAGAAGAGTCATTTAATTGATTAACAAAATGTGTCAATTATCTCCACAGTGACAGTCCACAGACATGAGCTTAAAACAGTTAAAGGGGGTGCTAGTTGTCAATTTGCTGTAAATTAGTTTCACAGCCAATCACAGGAATAAGTGCTAAATGGCTTCATATCTTGCTAAGGTATATAAGGTTTCAGTAAATTTTGTCAGAGCACATGCATATTATACTCTCAGTCTAGCAGCAACTTAACCATGAAAGCCAAGAATCCAATATGGGGTTTCTACACTATTACCGTAGAAGGGAAGAAGCAAACTGCGAAATGCAACGACTGCCAGACTATTGTTAGCGCGAAGGCCGATCGACTAAAGAGTCACAGAGAAAGATGTCCGGGTCTGCCAAAACAAACCCACAAACGACGACATGAAGAAATTGAAGATGGGCCACAGGAAGTTGAGATATACACTTCAATGTAATATAATCATATATACAAATAACAAACAAATTAAATCAAATTAAACAAAAAACATATTAAAAATTCTTATTTCCCAGTATTTCCCACTTTGAAGAGTATTTCCCGGGGCGGGAAATACCACCCCCGGGAAATACCGGCCAACCCTGGATCATATGGACACTCCAGTCCTGTGGACACTCCAGTCATATGGACACCCTGGTCTGATCATATGGACACTCCAGTCCTGTGGACACTCCAGTCATATGGACACCCTGGTCGCCTTGACACTGTAGTCATATTGACATCTTGATAATATGCACACCCTGGTCATATGTGGACACCCCAGTTATAATGGACAATGTAGCCATATGCACACCCCAGTCATATGGACATTCTAGTTATTTATTCATTAATATGTTATTGTCTATTTATTTAATTTGTTTTATATTATTTCTTATTTGAATGTCACTATTGACATTTTTTATAGTTTAACTACCAATGGTATTTATATTTTAGTTCATTTGTATTTTATTTGTCTATTTCAGTTTTATTTAGCCAAGTCTTTTATAGTCATATGTAAACACTGCTGTTGTCTCCTGAACATGGTCTTACTCTGGATATAAGTGTATAAATAAAGTTGAGTATTATTATTATTATTACCTTTCCGTTGACCAGTCTGCATGCCTTAGCAGGATGCGAGTGCTTCGCCCAACCAGCAGTGAAGGAGTCCCCTCTCTGTAGTACGCTGGCTCGACATGTCTTCACTGAACACCACCAGAACGTCACTGCCTCAATCTTCCCTGTGTTGTAAACATATCCTGTACTTGACTGCAGTGCTGGCCGTCCCTTCGTGTTTCCAGTCCTGAATACTTTATATGTGATGTCCATTCTGTGATCATCATCGGAAGAGCTGAAAATAAATTAAATATCATAATTTTAAGTTCTGTACTATTACAGATTTACTGGGCACTTTCATCTAAGCAACCTGCATATTTACATTCAATGCACACTCCTGCAAGACAGCCCAGACAGCTTTGATCATCTAATTCTGATCCACATTTTGGTCCCAAAAACAATAGAACTAGGGCATTCCCGGTTGCTGCACAATTCTTTGTAATTCACTCCCTGTTAATGTTAGGTCAGTAGGAAACATTTCTTTGTCATCTGCTATCTGCTAATTTAATATTGCATACCTTCATAAGCATATTAATTCATCTGTGGACAACTTTAACTCAGTGTATAAATTTTGAGATTACATAACCCTTTTGTTTTGATATGCCTCTGAGCTTGGAAGTTGGATTTCCAAGGATTTAGGTTTTGTTCTGAACCTTTACAATTACATGTTCCAGCCCTACTCTATATTATATTTACAACTACAGTTTGAGTCAGTTGCAAAATGTGGAAAAAGTTGAAGAATAACTGTTGAATATGCCATCTCAAATTTGGAATTTATGACAGATTTTATCCCCTTTGCAGTTTGATAGAAAGCAGAAAATACAAATAAAATGACCTACTCTTGAGTGGAGGAATCAGACGTAACATTCAGACCGGGCTGTGTTGTAACAGCGTCCTTGTTACTCGAGGAGCTGTAGTAATAATATGAATTTATATAGCGTCTTATTCTCTGAATCTACTTAAAATAAAATGCTTTGTAGCTGTAGGCAAACAGAAAACACAATATTGTCTGAAGCCATGCTAAATTTTGCCAACTTTACAAAACAGCCTAACAGCACTTTCAGCAGTCTCAAGGGTTTTCAAGTATTATGATTGACAAACGTCAATGATTTCTGTTCTCATATTCAGTATGAATTAATATATTTTGCTTACAAGTACTAAATACTGATCTTTGGAAGCTATTCCGTGATTCAGCCACTATGTAATCCCACCAGTAAACAGACGAATACCATTCTTGAGGAAATAATTTTACTTACTCACTGGATGAAGATTCGTCTGCCACATTGACCTTTGACCTTGAGTTGTATCTGTCTGTGCTCCCTGTGAGTGCAGATCTACTATGGTCTAGTTCCTGAAAATGCAATGTAAATTCAAAGTTGGGGACTGTGTTCTCTGTTTTCGCTGTCGGTTGTTCATCTGCCATTTTGTTGCGCGACGATGTGAACAATAGTTCCGTCATCATTGCACACAACATTTCATATGCGATGATGCAAATAGTTCCGTATCGGACACATCCAATATGACAATGAATACTGCACAGTGCACACAACTCAGTATATTGAATGTGTGTTTAATAATATAATACAATACAAATATTGTACAATAGAGTACAAGACACTTCAATTGCGCTAAAATCCTCAGGAGACCCAAGCTCAGCAGTTCACGAAAACAAAAGGGGTTAAGCAGTTTCTAATCAATTAGCAATTCCAATTGTAAACAGTTGGTACAGAGCTATTGAGGATGTGCAAATTTAAACAGATGGGTTTTTAGTTTATGGCGAAATGTTATTGTTATTTCTATGGACTTAATGCTAATATCATACCACATCTCTTGGCGATCGACAGGCCATACATAGCCAGGCTATGTCTGTCTGGCTCTTCTGAATGGTCAGGTAATCCGCTCGAGTGATGGTCTTGTCGCATGTACGGTGCTGCCATCTGGTGCAGCCGTCACACAGCATACGTTCCTGTCGCGACCGCACCGTGTGGTTGCACACCATGCAGGCAGAGTGGACTTGTTTATTCCATTTGTCCATCTCCAAGACTGCAGTCTGTGGCATGTGTTAGCAGGCTTTATAGTCTGTCACTGAGGTGCTGTCTGTTGTCACCTGTGTCTGTTCACAGAGCTACCTGTCACACCTATTTGGAGCTGGCGCCTTCAAGGAATTACTACTGAATGATCTGTGAATAAATGACTGACTCCTCAGCTGCTCTAGGTTGGTTCTCTATTCAAAGACAGCTAAAAACGTTCACACTCATGCAAACTGACACCAGCTAGTGTCACTTAAGTCACGTGTGCAACCTTTCAAATAAACACATGACCCTTTCTTGTCTATTCAACCATGACGTGTGCCCCAGAACCTGTGTTCTCAGAATATTTGTGAATTCATAACTCAAGTTTTCCGTAATTAAGGTGGTTAGTCTGACCTGGGGGGGGGGTCACTCCAGAAATTTCTGGGGACGCATGTGCATGGTTAGTCTGACCTGGGGGGGTCACTCCAGAAATATCTGGGGACGCATGTGCATGGTTAGTCTGACCTGGGGGGGTCACTCCAGAAATATCTGGGGTTGCATGTGCATGAAAAGACGGAGGAAAGGTTTTTGTCAAAGGCTGAAATAGGGGTCTTGAGACCCTGGGAAAGGGTTATTTTTGTTGAAAAGATTTGACATTGATTTATTCCTGTGAAAATGTTCATGTTTTGGTGTGTGCCTGTATTTGGATATGTCTTGGTCACTGTTTCGAGTACGGGTGCATGGGCCTATAAGATATGTTGGGAGAGTTAAGAAAGTAAGAATGTTGTATTGTTTTGGGTAATGAAGGAAAGTTGATGAGGTAATCAGGATTAACTAAATGGATGCTAAATGATGATCTTCATTTGTTCTATTGAGTATTGTTAGTGTCTTTGTGGCACTTGTACTTGAATGCTTTGGCTACGGGAGCTTCTCGAATTACTGACAGATAAGAATAGACGCACAGCAGTGTAGTGGTTAGCATATTGGTTTACATGCCAGAGTTCTGGGTTCAAGATCCAGACCAGGCATGGATATGTTTGGTGTAAAAACCTGGCTCTCAACATTGGGGACTGTGTCCATCTGACTCGGATGATCACGTTAATGTTGATCCCGTCTTGTGACTACCCTCAGTGCCAGCACATAAAGGTCAGCTTGACATAATGGTCTGGACTTTTTGTTCTGGTGACCACAAAATACAGGCAAGCATGCACACACAGATGCTAGTCAGTAGTCTCGTAATAAAAGGTAAAGTCATCCCCCAGGCATTGCGCCTTAGGAAGCCATGAAGGCTTATATGGCAAGTGCTTAAATCTGGTTTCTGTAGTGCGAAGCAACTTAGAGTGCAGTTATACTGACTCTCCTGGACGGGACACTAGTCCATCGCAGGTACCTTCCAAACAGTGTTTGTACTCGTTTGCAGCTGAGTAGACTGAGGCAAAGTAGGGTAAACGAAATTGCCTAAGCTTCGAAAACGAACCGTGCTTGAACTCACAACCCTCGAATTTAGAGTCCAACACCTTAACCACTAGGCCACGGCTGCCCCCTTGTCTCGTAATAGAGCCTTGTCAACTGCTGGTAATGAATAAACAAATACACAGACAAACAAGCAAACACATCTAATGAAAATAACTATATTCTGGTTATGCAATCTTACCCTTTATGGCACAGCCTGCCCATTGACTTACTTACAGTCGTGCTCCCAGTCCTTCATTGGTCTTGTGTTGTGTTGCACTATTGGCTATCAGGATTTTGTCAAGTTCACCCAGGGTGGTAAGTATGGGAGGAGA
This sequence comes from Lamellibrachia columna, assembly GCA_963662155.1. NCBI lineage: Eukaryota > Metazoa > Annelida > Polychaeta > Sabellida > Siboglinidae > Lamellibrachia > Lamellibrachia columna. Next base: position 54,049,979 of record OY759264.1, read on the forward strand.
TAATATTACATGAAGGACAGGCTTCATCTAAGTGGAAAGGGGGCAGCAGTATTTGCAGATGGACTCACAGCAGCAGTAGACAGTGGCATGGGTAGCATTATGAATATTTTTGGTAGTCAACACTATTTAAACTAGAAGCGGTGGGGGTTTACTTAGAGATGCCTCAAGCAGGACAAGAGGCCACTAGTACAGATAAACCAATAATAAAGTGTCCGAAAAACATGGCTGAAGCAGGTTATAGATGCGTTTGTTTAAATGCTAGGAGTACAGTAAATAAAAAAACTAATTAAACATTATGGTAGAAGATATTGACTCTCACATAATTGGTATTACCGAATCATGGGCCAACATAGACATAACAGATGCTGAATTAGGATTGACAGGTTACGTAATGTTTAGGAGAGATCGAATAGGAAGAAGGGGAGGGGGAGTTATTTTATATGTTAAACAATCTATTCAGGCTTATGAAATAAAATTAGAAAGGGAAGCAGATTATGATGAAGCTGTTTGGTGCAAAATAGTTTCAGGAAATAAAAAATTAACTATTGGATTAGTTTACCGAAGTCCAAACATAAACGAAGAGGATAACACAAAAATACAAAATGCTATAAAGGAAGTTAGTAAAGGGGAATGTATCATAATGGAAGATTTTAACCATGGACACATACAATGGAAATCTCTAGAGAGTACAGGGATTGAGGACCAACAATTACTATTTTTAATTCAGGATAGTTTCCTTACTCAGCACGTGCTAGAACCAACCAGGGGAGAAAATGTATTAGATATAGTTTTATCATCACAAAAAGAATTAGTGGACAATGTAAAAATACATGAACCATTGGGTAACAGTGACCACAATCAAATACATTTTGACATCAATGTAAAATCAAAAAGTAAAAAATAAAAAAACGTATAGGAGAAACTTCCACAAAGGTAACTATAAAGATATGAAAAAATACTTAGCAAAGCTAGATTGGAATAACATGCTGATGAATAAGACCGAAATTGAATGTTGGAATATTAAAAAATATGAAATTGAGAGTATCATTGATAAATGTGTTACCTTGAAAAAAACAAGGAAAACGGTCTAAAAAGAAACACTTGTTAAAAGAAGCTATTAGAAAAATAGCGTTTAAGCAAACTATGTGGAGGGTTTATAGGCATACCAGAAAGGATGAAGACTATGCAAATTACAAAGAGGCACGTAACCTAGCTACAACTGAAATTAGAAAATCTAAAAGAACCTTTCGAAAAAAATTGGCAGGTACATGTAATATAAAAAAATACAGCAAGAGTTTCTATGCTTATGTAAGGAGTAAACAGAAAGTTTGAGATAAGGTCGGACCACTGGAAAACAACAGGGGAAACATAATTTCAGATGGGTTTCAAATGGCAGAGGTCCTGAATGAGTATTTCAGCTCAGTATTTACCACAAAAGATATCAGCTCACTTCCAGTTCCATTTACCAAATTTGAGAGCAATAAATCAGAACATTTAGGGCAGTTATTTGTAACTCCTGTAATGATAGCAAAAAAAATTAAGAAGATGAAACATAATAAATCACCTGGAGTTGATGGGATACCACCAAAACTGCTTAAGGAAATTGTTGAGCAAATTAGTACACCACTTGCAAAGAAGAAGGAATAGTTCCTTCAGAATGGAAAGAAGCAAACATTACGCCACTATTTAAGAAGGGATCGAGGAACAAGCCAGAAAATTACAGACCAGTGAGTTTAACATCAGTTGTATGTACATTACTCGAAACATTAATTAGATACCACATGGTGGAATTCCTTGTAAAACATAATTTAATAAATACATCTCAACATGGGTTCCTAAAAGCAAGGTCATGTCTAACCAATCTCTTATGTTTTTTTGAAGAAATTACAAAGTAGGTAGATGATGGGTCACCAGTGGATGTTGTCTACTTAGATTTTCAGAAAGCTTTTGATAAAGTGCCACATCAAAGATTGTTACTTAAACTAAAAGCCCATGGTATAGGTAATGATGTAATCAAATGGATAGAAAAGTGGCTTACACACAGAAGACAGAGAGTAATAGTTTTTCTAGGGAACCACGTAAGAAAATTATTGTCTGGATTTAAGAAATTTTTCATAAGAAAAATGTTCTTGGCTGAAGAAAATAGTTTCTAAAATCAAGAGAAGGCTATAGAGATATTTTCTTATTTATCCAAGAAAATTTTTCTTATCTAAGAAATTTTGTTTCTGAAATAAGAAAAGCATTTTCTCAAATCAAGAAAAAAACGCAAGAACATTTTTCTTAAATTATTTTCTAGGGAGCCACACAAGAAAATTTGTAAATCAAGAAATGTTTTCTTAAATTTAATAAGAATATTTTTCTTGTAGTCATTTTGGATGTTTCACGTTAGTAAGAATATTTTTCTGAAAACAAGAAAAACCTTCTGAAAGACATTTTCTTGGAATAAGAAACATTTTCTCATTTAAATACTTTTCTTATAAAAAGAAAAACTACTGATCACTGCATGTCAGCAATCATTTATGAAAATAAGACAATTTTCTTACCACAAAATGCAAATTGTGATGAAGAGTATCAATTATCAAGGAACATACTACCGTGAAATGACAAAAGGGAGCAAGTGATATTTTTGCCATCACAATGATGGAACTTTCACTATGATGGGACAAAAAGCCGTATTTTAACATAATAAAACCTTTTAGATTGCAGATTTTCTACAGATGACACGGCATAAAGGAGCAAGTGGAATAGTGTTTTATTATGAGAAAAGGGAGTAAATGTGTGACCAATAGCATCATGTGTTATTGCGACAGCCATACAATCAGTCTGCAACTCTCATACCCAGTAAGGTCATTCCTTGTCAAATCAAGCAATTTTCAGGAAATTAAAAAAGGTGATGTCTCAGAATGTCCTAAAATTTTAACCAATTAGCAAATGGTTATATCTGAGCAACTTTGCAGAAAAACTAAGCTAAGGGGTAAATGCACTTGTTTTATTTTCAGGTGCCTCTAACTACAGAGCTTAAGTTTACTGAATGTCTAGATATATTCATACAGATGTGCATCACAAAATTAAAGAATGATAATGAGAAGGATAATGTATGTACAGAGTGTGCAAACATTAATTTTGTTATTTTATTTCTGAGAGTTATTTTAAGCAGTCTGTATTTCAAATTGTTATTTTATAGGACAAGTTCCAAAGTGCTACTGTATGCTGTCAGGGATACTTGTAATGACTTCTTAGTTCAATAGGAATGTAGTTACTATATCTTCAGAACAATTCAGCCTTAAACTCAATATTTTACGAATTTCAACTTTCAGAATGAGATTGTTGGACAAGTCTTATGATCACCGTATTTGTACTGTGCACGATCCTTTACATACTGCAGCTGAAATATAACTGTTCTGTCTTATTTTCTTTTCTCCCAAATTGGTAAATGACAAATTTATGAAATTATTACAAATTACTTCACAACAACAAATAGCAATGGCTATACCTTATTGACACAAAAACTGGAAAAGGTCGCATGCCCGAACTATGAGAATTGCCAAATAAAAAAAATCAGAGCATTACTTAATTATGAAAATGTCAATTGATTACGACAACTGGTCACATAATTCTGTCATAAGACCTGCCTCATTGTTTCTTAAGGGCAGTTATTCAAGGGTGATTTGATTGCACTTGCTGCTCTGTCACAAAATGTTTCTGTGTCAATAACTTAATTTATAAAATGACGAAATGGAGCAAGTGATACAAAGACAACAAATAACCATGTCACAAAAAATTACTAATAATTTTTATAAATACACTTAGTCAAATAGTCCAAAGAATGGTATACAATTACTGTGCTGTAATATGCACAAGAGAGCAAACCAAAATATGTTTTGTCCAATATTAAAAAACCATTGTCACATTTCACGGCAATATATTCTAAAATGCAAGGTCATGGATTTAAACACCAAACGCACACAAACACACACATTACAGCCCTTGTACCTCTACAGAACAGGTGACCTTATAAGAGGGAACTACTGGCACAGTAAAGTGTAAAACACACACATTACAGCCCTTGTACCTCTTCAGAACGGGTGACCTTATAAGAGGGGACTACTGGCACAGTAAAGTGTAAAACACACACATTACAGCCCTTGTACCTCTACAGAACGGGTGACCTTATAAGAGGGGACTACTGTCACAGTAAAGTACAAACAAATGCAAAACAAAATTGCCATAGTAACAATTAGTTGAAATTTGAAAAGTATTTGAATTGTATACAATTTCAAAGACATAGTAGCTAAGACATGATTTAGATGTCCATGTCATTCTGCACACTTCAAAGAAGGAACAATACATTGCCAGAAGATACAATTAGCTGACTTCCTAGTATGTGAAAGTGAAGGATTTCATCCATAGATTTATTTTATTATAAATTAGCTTTCATGAAAGTTAAAACAGTCAGAATGATGACATGTTAATGGGTATTTTCATTTCTATTTATGATCAAGTTGACAAGTTGAAAGCCCGGCTGCTGCACCAAAATGTACTCATTGTGTTTATTGCAAGGCTTGTCCACATGTCAAATTGCTATAAAAGAATATGCCTGGATAACATTCTTACTTTTTGTCTCATGGAATGAACAGGATACAAATCAAATCATCCAGAGGTCTTCTTTATTATGTATTTCCTACTAGTTGTATAAGCAGCACAGCTTCTACTACCACCCTGGTACTAGATTATCCAGATGTGGAAACTAACTGGTGACCCTCACCACTGGGGCACTGAGAGTGTGGTCTCACTGCATGTGTGTCACAAGTGTTATGTCATAGGAGACTGACCTAAATCTAAATCCCATGTCAGGCATACATTTATAGAGCACACACATTGACAGTATTTTAAAATCAAACTGTGCTGAACAAAGATTACACTTATGCTGAATACCCGATTAATAAATTTTTATTTGTTGTTCTTGATTACTGTAAATTATGCATGGATCAGATATTTTATATTGTATCCTAGCTCTAGTAGTTTATAAGCACCTGACCATCAGAAATAATTAATACAATAGAACCAACATATCTTTTACTCCAAGAGTCAATAGCGAAAACATGTTGGAAATTTCACTCACATCGTGATCTGATAATATATCAAAAATATTTGAGTAAAATGATAATCAGTAACAGGGCTGGGTCCAATTACACAAAATTATATCAATTACAGTTACAATTACATTAATTTTTTATTTCAGTTACAATTACAATTACAGTCATAATTTTCCAAATCAATTACACTGTTTCGATTTCAGTTACAATTACAATTGCATAATGTGGAACCAAATATATTCAGCATTTGTTAATTATGTATTTTTGCACGTTTTGCTGAATTTCAATATTTTGTACACAACTGATAAATAAATGTAACGGTAATGTTTGTACATTTTGTTGAATTGTGACTTTGAATTATACTAAATAAAAAGATAGCCGTTTAAAACATATTTTTATTATATAAGAATACAATGCAGTATCCAGACATAATCCTACAGGACATATTCCTTACAGACAAAATCACACAATATGAAAAGTGAACAAAATCCCACAGTACAAAATCCCACAGGCCATAATACAATATTTATTTGTAGTTCTTCTCTAAGCATCCTTTCTAGTTTTGTAGACATTTATCCGTGTGCATTTCTCTTTGGAAAATACTAATAATAGGGTATGACGTGTTTACTTTGAGGTTGTAGCTCCTGCTCTAAGCTAACTGGTCTGCCCTTTGCTTTGTGTTGAGAATGGGGAGAGATGCCATATAAACAGTCCTTGCCACATGACCTGTCTCCAATCCACCACAACACAAGGGGTGTAATTGGCTTACTAACTCTGCAATGTTTCACTGAGCTGATATTTTCTGAAGCAATATCAGACTACAGGTCTTTCCATGTTGTTTGAATACCAGCTTAGCCTTTGTCTGACAATGTCTGTGCATTGTTTATTGCTTCCTGGCTGTTACCAACTTACTGAAAAGGCTAATTGCTAAGGCTACCCACCACTAGCCCCATGGACCAGTACCCACCAGACAGTGAATACCGAGACTTAAATATAAATATATAAGCAGGTGTTATAATTAGTCTTGATTTTCAACTCATGTGAGACTTAAATTATACTTTTATTGACAATTCGTTCAGGTGTTTGTGATATGAAACGTACTGTAATTGATTGTAATTGAAATAAATTTTCAATTATACAAAATATAACAGTTACAATTACAATTACAGCAACATTTTGAAACCATAATCAATTATAATTACAATTACACAATTTTGCTGTAATCAATTACAATTACATAATTGGACCCAACCCTGATCAGTAATATTACATTTAAATATTTGGCAGCGGATTTGTTAACAAATGCAAATGCATTTGAATGCACATTTTGGATGGTATTCAGTAGCCATGCACATTCATATGTAGTTGTTACATTTTCAGTGTATTTGATTGCATACCACAAACATTTACATTAAAATTGTTCTATTCGTGCAATAGCTAAACATTTTAATCCAGACTCAACATAGAGCATGTATTTGATTGCATGCAACCCCCAAACATTTCAAATGCCCAAATTCATTAATAAATTCATCATTAATAAAATTAACATTCACATTGTATGAATTGTAAATACAGTTGCAAAACATGCTCTTTGTCAGACTTTGAAAAAGTGCCCTGTAGTTAGCAGAATTCTCAGCAGATTTTTTAATCATTCTCTGACCTGTAAATTCACATTAAAAGTAAGACCATGGTGTATATAGTTGTATTACATTGAATGATGCTTATATTAGAACATGTAGCTTTGCTAATATAATTATGATGCATACATAATGCATAACAATTTGTATTTGAATGTGAATGTAATCCTGGAAAATGGCCTTTGCACTGACATGCATTTGATAACAAGCCTGTTTTATGTTGAATTATATTCACTGGCAGTTTTATAGCTGTGTAGGGCCTTCTTGTCACACAGTTGACAAGTCAGACATTATTCATCAATAAATAAAAATTAATGAAGTTCGAGTCAACAAATTAACACAGAACAACATGCTAGCAATAGTGCAGCCCCTCAATGGTGAATTACTTTCACCCAATCTGTACACGTCAAACTAATACACCTCTGTTGTTGACATAGCATTATGTGCCACATTTCATCTTATTACTTTGCCAAGATTGTTTCCTTTACCAATATGCATAAAATTATAAATTTGTTGGTGGAAAGAAAATATTGATGTGCACAAATTACAAAAAAATCGTTTAAAGAATATTTATTTAACATTTATTTCTTCAGTAAGAATTGTTTTCTTAAAGGTGCTTAATTAATTTTATGTTTTTGCTAGTCTCATTTCAAATAATTTTTTTGGCAAAAAACCAAGCCTAGTATCCACTGCAACATGCTAGCTCGTTTGTGAAACTTTTGTATGTAGTTTTTGTGAAATCATCAGACAAACTGCTAAATTAGTTCAAGCATTCAAGCATTAACTGAAGTGACAATCGAAATGCTGAAATATTACGATTTTCTTCCTTGGTGAAATTTTTTAACTGTGTCGTGATCGTGATCAGCGAGAAGATGGAGGTTATGCCCATGATCAGCATTGACCCACACAGTGTTTACCATTTTGGATATCAACTAGTTTGATCCTTACCAGATCTAATGACTAAAGTCAATTGTTTTGATAATTTGAACAAAAATATGCATTTTTTATTAAATCGATTATGGATGTTACATAAACTATTCACATACTACATATTTGGACACAAATGAACCGGATTTGCAACAGGCTAAATCAGTTGAGGAAGGTGCATCCCCAATTAGATTTTTTTGCAAGTCTCATTTCAAATTTCTACGAAAAACCAAACCTACCTAGTATCCACTGCAACATTCTAGCTCATTTGTGCAACTTTTGTATGTAGTTTTTGTGAAATCATCAGACAAACTATTAAATTACTTGATTGATTGTTGAAGCATTAAGTGAAGTGAAAATCGAAATGCTGAAAAATCATGATTTTCACCCTTGGTGAAACTTTGTAACTTTGTCGTATGATCAACGAGAGGATTGAAGTCACGCCCATGATCGGCATTGACTCGCACATCGTTTACAATTTTGGATATCCACTGTTTTGATCCTTACTAGATCTAATGACTGAAGTAAATTCTTTCTATGAGTTTAAATTTTTTTAAATTTTTTATTAAACTGCTCACGTTACTTAAACTAGTCACACACTACACATCTGGACATAAATGAACCAGATTCACGATGGGCTGAACCATGAGGAAGAGGCTTTAACTCAAAAAAACTTCTTCATCTAGAATATTTATTTCGAATGTTTTTCTTGAGTAAGAAAATGTTTTCTTAATTCAAGACAAAAATTCTAGCATTAAGAATATTTATTTAAAATTTGTCTTCAGAAAGAAATATCTTCTTCATTCAAGAAAATTTCCTTATTCATTCACATATGTGGAACTTGCGAAGAAAAAATTTCTACACTTTTTCTTAATTCAAGAAACTTTTCTTGTTTAAAAAAATATTTTCTTGTATAAGAAAATTATTTTTGGCAGTGTGGGATTGCTGCTTCAAAAGGAAATCAAATTCTAGGGCTAGTTAGGAGAACTATCATGTATAAGGAGAAACAGCTAATTGTACCCCTGTACAAAGCAATAGTTAGACCACATTTGGAATATTGTATTCAAAGGACATAGACAAGCTAGAAAGAATACAATGAAGAGCAACTAAAATGATTCCAGAATTGAGAGTCCTTAGTTACGAAAGTCGCTTATTACAATGTGGTTTGACAACACTAGAGACCAGGAGATTAAGATAGAGACCAAATAGAAATGTTTAAAATAGTGAATGGTTATGAGGATGTTGATAGGAATATGTTCTTAAAACTTAAAGAAGGCAGTAGAACCAGAGGCCACGAAGCAGCTTTAGTTAAGGAGCAGTGTAGGTTGGACATGAGAAAGTACTCTTTCTCACAGAGGGTGATAAATGAATGGAACAAACTGCCAAATGATTGTGTTAATGCTAGTAGTGTGAATATGTTTAAAAATAGAATTGACATATATTTGATAAGGGCGGGCTACACATAGATGAGAAAATTGTTGGACTCTCGATAAGCCAATGGCTTCCTTGTCCACTTGCCATCTGGAACTTGTTGTTTGGGATGGCAATCTTGTTAAATCTTAAATCTTGTTAAATCTGGGTCATATATAGTCACATGACATTAATGGTTGCCTGATTGCCCTAGGCAAGTAAAATGTACAGTCGGGCTGGCATAGAGCACCACTTGCCCGGATGGACAAGTAGAATTTATGCTTAAATCGATGTAGCACTTGCCTGATCAAACGTAGCATGCAACGTTACTGAAGTGTTGACACTACATGCTTTTATCTTTGTTTATTGTGATGCTGTAAAATACGGTGAATAAAAATGCCACCACTCTGACGACTCTGACGACAAAGTAGATTTCATGTAATGTATAATAATACTAATTAATGGATGCCTCTAAGGCCTTTGACAAAGTCAGTCATAGTAAGCTATTCACCAAACTAATTGACCGGGGATGTCCTTCTTTTATTGTGCGCATTCTTTATTACTGGTACAGAACTCACTGTCAGATGGTGTTGTAGCTTCTCAGAATTTTTTACCGTTTCAAACGGTGTTAAGCAGGGTGGAATCCTTTCTCCACATCTTTTTAACGTTTACATGGATGACTTAAGTGTAAATTTGAATAAATTACAAATTGGCTGTCTTTATACAGGAACCATAATGAATCATATGATGTATGCCGATGACCTTTGTGTTTTTTCACCTAGTGTTGCTGGGTTGAGAAAACTCACCGATTGTTGTGCCGAGTATGGCAATATGTTTGATATAACATACAATGCCAACAAATCTTTCTGTATGGTTATTGATAACAAACCTAGGAACAAGAAAAATATTCATCCTGTTGTTATCAATAACCATACACAATCTTACACTGAGAAATGTAAATACCTTGGCCATATTATAAACAATAACCTTACTGATGATGACGATATTGCCAGGCAGAAAAGATGTATCTATGCACTGGCAAATGCTTTAGCCAGAAAATTTAACTTATGCAACAGTCCATTTAAACAACTTTATTTAATTCATACTGTGGTTCAATGTACACCTCAAGTCTTTGGTGTAATTTAAAAAAACAGTCTGAAAGGTATTACTGTTGCTTATAACAACAGTTTTAGAATTATACACAACTTGTCACCCCGCTGTAGTGCAAGCCATATGTTCGCTACTAATTATGTTAAATCCTTTAATGAACGCATTTGCTCAACAATTTTTAGCCTTTCATGCCGGTTAGGAAAATCCGACAATATACTTTTTGTGAATTATTTTGACACTTTTATTTGTTATCAAAGTCCATCGATTAAACATTGGATTGATCAATTGTAAGCTTTTAATTCATGATGTTTGTACTTTTTTACAAATATATTTTTTATCCTGACTTATTTTATATATATTTTTACTACACGTCATGTATGTATATTTATATATATATATTTATTATATATATATATATATTTTTCTCACTACTATTGTTCATCATGTGTGTATATTTATGTTTTTTTACTTGTATGTATATATATGGGCTCTTGCGTGAAATAAAACATTATTATTATTATTATTATAAGCCACCAGGTGGCATAAGGCAGTACTCCAAGGTCATTGTAGTTACTAGGGTTCATGTGTGTAGCCCTGTTGAACTCGTGAAAAAACGAAATGTGTGTTTCAGTGTCTGAGTTCGTTTGCGATCATTGCCAATCAACATGTTTCTAATGCTGCAAAAAGCAGACCAGAAACCCTGTCAGTTAACCGTAAGACAAACAGAATAAAGCAGCAGAACGTAAAGCAGCAGAACATAAAGCAGCAGAACGTAAAGCAGTAGAACATAAAGCAACAGAACGTAAAGCAGCAGAATGTAAAGAAGCAGAACGTAAAGCAACATAATGTAAAGCAACAGAACGCAAAGCAACAGAACGCAAAGCAACACAACGTAAACCAGCAGAACGTAAACCAGGAGAACGTAAAGCAACAGAACGCAAAGCAGCAGAACGTAAAGCAGCAGAACGTAAAGCAGCAGAACGTAAAGCAGCAGAACGTAAAGCAGCAGAACGTAAAGCAACATAACATAAAGCAGCAAAATGTAAAGCAGCAGAACGTAAAGCAGCAGAATGTAAAGCAGCAGAACGTAAAGCAGCAGAGAATAACTATGAACAGGGAAAATAGAAACATTTGTTTCTAGACAAAACAACATTGCCATTCCATTTGAAATGCAATGACGAATGTCCGTGGGTCCAACCCAAGGCAGTCACACGATGATACATATATTTTATTTATATATAAACACATTCTAATGCATCAATTTCATTAACGATTTCAGGGCAAGTAAAAATTCTGGTCGGGCAAGTAGAATGTCAGGGCCCCGTGACCAGAACCCTTAATGTCAAACCCTTAATGTGAGGGCCTCATGCCCCGTGACCAGAACCCTTAATGTCAAACCCTTGTGTGTGTTCAGCAGTGTCCAGTGGTGACGTCTAACTCACAGTGAAGCCTGCCCAATGGTCAAGCCAACGGACATGAATCCGTCCTCTCCGCCATCGGTTACTACGGCCAAGGACAGGCCGAAGTCATCTGTGCTGAGACGAGGGTCGCACTCCAAGATGGCTTTGAAGGAGAAGATTGTTCAGATATACGAGGCTTTCTTTAGGGTAATAATATCATTAATATATGATTACTGTCTCCAAAGCTATTCACTGATATTTATGTTCATGTGGCAGGCATTTTACAGATAGTTTTAGCAAACAGTAATTGCTATGAATAATGCATGTGCACGCGCATGTATGTGTTCGTGTGTGCACATGTGTGTGTGTGCACATGTGAGTGTGTGTGTGCATGCGTGTGTGTGTTTGTGTACATGTGTGTGTACATGTGTGTGCACATGTGAGTGTGTGTGTGTGTGCATGCATGTGTGCACGTGTGTGTGTGTATGTGTGTGTGCATGCGGGCGTGTGCATGCGTGCATGGAGATGCAACTGTGTTGACAGCTCCGCAGTGAGGGTCAATCTTAATGAGTCTGTTTTGGGAAACTTGATCCCGCAATTTGTGTTTCACACTTTGATTTGGAACATGTGTTTGTGCCTGTGGTGTCCTTAGATGTGTTTCTTTCTGTTTGTTACAGGGAGAAGACCCTTCAGCAGGGAATGTCAACTTCTGGGATGAGTTGTTCCTTCTGAAGGTACAAAGAAAAAACAAATTATATAAATTATAGTACAGCCATGATTTAAATTTTGCTAGATTTGTAGTGGCTCATGAATATTATTGTTGTTGCTGGAAACACAGAAAGTGCTCGTGTTGTAGGTGAACATATCATTCATTGAGAATGAGTTTGAGAAGTTGAATGGAGAACAGTTGGCAGCTTTGAAGGTAGGTTGGCTGAGAAGTTAGAATTTAGAAAAAATTCCTTGGCAAAACCCTCATTCTGAAACCCCAGTGATGATAACCTTTATCTTTATAAGCATTCACATGAAATATTGTATTCGTTAACAAAAGACATTCCATGCATTTGTTATTTTAAACATTGAAGCGACCTACATTTGCCAAATTGAGTGATTTCATAGCAACACATCTGATTGGTTGATGCAGCAAGTGGGACAAAGTTTAAATCCACATTTGTAGGTGGTGGTTCAACCTGTGATAGCGGTAGGTCACCAGGATGATGTGTAGAGATTGAAGACATACATATTTATTTTAACCATATAATAATTTTACAAGTTGCAGCAATTAACACAAATATAAAAATGACAGTAATTATACAGTTTTCCTAAGAAAACATGTGAATGAATTTTACGCTTTGACTTGACCAGGAGACTCTCAACTTCTTGTTCTACAAATGTGTGGAGATGATGAAGGAAGATCATCACATCCGTGTCGCAAACGCCATGCTTGTGAGTGGAAACAAGTGTCTCCATGTTGTGCTTATTTACTTATATATTACTAAATTACCAGTTATATACTAAATGTTATGTCTTAATATTGTGATTGTTATTATTTTATTACCACTGATCATTTACTCGAATTTAGAATTGTTTGTTTCCACAGAAATATGTCATTTTTAGGATGGTTGTGGAATATCTTGCCAACATATCTTAGTAGTTTAGTATATATCTTACCAACATACCATAGTATATTTTCCAAAAAGAGCATTCTACAATTCCTGTGTAACTCCCAAATATTTTTCAAATATCCTTAGATATTTCATTATATATTCTCAACATTTCTTTAATTGCTGAATTAAGCACATGGTGACTGAACATGAAATGTAGATACAATTGTAAACCCATAAATGGTTGGTTACGTGTTAATGTTGGATGTAGTTTCTTTTAACATCATGTGCCTCCTTTGTATCTTGTAGACCCTGTGTGCCCTGATTCGTGGAGTGTTTAGGAAGAGTGTCGGAGAGTATGGTTTCGATGTCATCAACATACTAGTGGGCTTTGATGGTGCTGATTCACAAATGCAGGTTAGTACTGCAGAAATATTTTCTTCAAACTTAAAGAAGGTGTAGTAGAACTAAAGGGTACAATGCGGCATTAGTAAAAGAATCGTATACATATGATATGTGAAAGTACCCATTCTCACACAGGGTGTTAAATTAAAGGAACAAATAAGCTACTGATTGTGTTAATGCCAGCAGTGTGAATATCTTTAGTGGGGCGCGATAGCATACCGGTTAGAAGGCAAGCTTTGGCAAGTTTGATCACCCCACATTGCCACAGTTCACTCAGCTGTATAAATGAGTACCTGGCAATACAGACAGTGGTGGATATGTGAACGAATAGCCTTTGCGCAGCAATTGCAGCGTGGCTGAATACTTCCCAAAGAAGTTGAGATGGCCTTGGAATGAACAGGTCTGCCAGGGGGTGAAGTGTAAGGCGCTTTGAGCAGTCCTATGGACCGGATACCGCGCTATATAAGAACATACCTTTACCTTTACCTTTTAAAAATCATTCCATATTCCTGCTGTGTGAAAATGTGACATTTTAATGAATCATCTGCTTAAAATAAGCAAATTTCCTGATTTTGTTGTATCATAAATGGATACCAACAGCTGGCCATAATAGGTCATTTCTACTGAACGACTCTGGAATAAATTCCCAGAGAAAATAGTTACCATCCCAGACAGAGAAAACGTTTCAAGAATAAAATCGTCGCCTTCCTTGGTGCCCTGTGTCAGCACCCACCTCAGAGTGGAGAGGGACAGCTGCTAAGCCAAGGAAGAAGTCAACGCCTTCCTTGGTGCCCTTTGTCAGCACCCACCCCAGAGAGGAGAGGGACAGCTGCTAAGCCAAGGAAGAAGTCAACGCCTTCCTTGGTGCCCTTTGTCAGCACCCACCTCAGAGTGGAGAGGGACAGCTGCTAAGCCAAGGAAGAAGTCAACGCCTTCCTTGGTGCCCTTTGTCAGCACCCACCTCAGAGTGGAGAGGGACAGCTGCTAAGCCAAGGAAGAAGTCAACGCCTTCCTTGGTGCCCTTTGTCAGCACCCACCCCAGAGAGGAGAGGGACAGCTGCTCAGCCAAGGAAGAAGTCAACGCCTTCCTTGGTGCCCTGTGTCAGCACCCACCTCAGAGTGGAGAGGGACAGCTGCTAAGCCAAGGAAGAAGTCAACGCCTTCCTTGGTGCCCTTTGTCAGCACCCACCTCAGAGTGGAGAGGGACAGCTGCTAAGCCAAGGAAGAAGTCAACGCCTTCCTTGGTGCCCTTTGTCAGCACCTACCTCAGAGTGGAGAGGGACAGCTGCTAAGCCAAGGAAGAAGTCAACGCCTTCCTTGGTGCCCTTTGTCGGCACCCACCTCAGAGTGGAGAGGGACAGCTGCTAAGCCAAGGAAGAAGTCAACGCCTTCCTTGGTGCCCTTTGTCGGCACCCACCCCAGAGAGGAGAGGGACAGCTGCTCAGCCAAGGAAGAAGTCAACGCCTTCCTTGGTGCCCTGTGTCAGCACCCACCTCAGAGTGGAGAGGGACAGCTGCTAAGCCAAGGAAGAAGTCAACGCCTTCCTTGGTGCCCTTTGTCGGCACCCACCTCAGAGTGGAGAGGGACAGCTGCTAAGCCAAGGAAGAAGTCAACGCCTTCCTTGGTGCCCTTTGTCGGCATCCACCCCAGAGAGGAGAGGGACAGCTGCTCAGCCAAGGAAGAAGTCAACGCCTTCCTTGGTGCCCTGTGTCAGCACCCACCTCAGAGTGGAGAGGGACAGCTGCTAAGCCAAGGAAGAAGTCAACGCCTTCCTTGGTGCCCTGTGTCAGCACCCACCCCAGAGAGGAGAGGGACAGCTGCTCAGCCAAGGAAGAAGTCAATGCCTTCCTTGGTGCCCTGTGTCAGCACCCACCCCAGAGAGGAGAGGGACAGCTGCTCAGCCAAGGAAGACGTCAATGCCTTCCTTGGTGCCCTGTGTCAGCACCCACCTCAGAGTGGAGAGGGACAGCTGCTAAGCCAAGGAAGAAGTCAACGCCTTCCTTGGTGCCCTTTGTCAGCACCCACCTCAGAGTGGAGAGGGACAGCTGCTCAGCCAAGGAAGAAGTCAACGCCTTCCTTGGTGCCCTGTGTCAGCACCCACCCCAGAGAGGAGAGGGACAGCTGCTCAGCCAAGGAAGAAGTCAATGCCTTCCTTGGTGCCCTGTGTCAGCACCCACCCCAGAGAGGAGAGGGACAGCTGCTCAGCCAAGGAAGACGTCAATGCCTTCCTTGGTGCCCTGTGTCAGCACCCACCTCAGAGTGGAGAGGGACAGCTGCTAAGCCAAGGAAGAAGTCAACGCCTTCCTTGGTGCCCTTTGTCAGCACCCACCTCAGAGTGGAGAGGGACAGCTGCTCAGCCAAGGAAGAAGTCAACGCCTTCCTTGATGCACTGTGTCAGCACCCACCTCAGAGTGGAGAGGGACAGCTGCTCAGCCAAGGAAGAAGTCAATGCCTTCCTTGGTGCCCTGTGTCAGCACCCACCCCAGAGTGGAGATGGACAGCTGCTAAGCCAAGGAAGAAGTCAACGCCTTCCTTGGTGCCCTTTGTCAGCACCCACCTCAGAGTGGAGAGGGACAGCTGCTAAGCCAAGAAAAAGTCAATGCCTTCCTTGGTGCCCTGTGTCAGCACCCACCTCAGAGTGGAGAGGGACAGCTGCTAAGCCAAGGAAGAAGTCAATGCCTTCCTTGGTGCCCTTTGTCAGCACCCACCCCAGAGTGGAGATGGACAGCTGCTAAGCCAAGGAAGAAGTCAATGCCTTCCTTGGTGCCCTGTGTCAGCACCCACCTCAGAGTGGAGAGGGACAGCTGCTAAGCCAAGGAAGAAGTCAATGCCTTCCTTGGTGCCCTTTGTCAGCACCCACCTCAGAGTGGAGAGGGACAGCTGCTAAGCCAAGGAAGAAGTCAACGCCTTCCTTGGTGCCCTTTGTCAGCACCCACCCCAGAGAGGAGAGGGACAGCTGCTCAGCCAAGGAAGAAGTCAACGCCTTCCTTGGTGCCCTTTGTCAGCACCCACCCCAGAGTGGAGAGGGACAGCTGCTAAGCCAAGGAAGAAGTCAACGCCTTCCTTGGTGCCCTTTGTCAGCACCCACCTCAGAGTGGAGAGGGACAGCTGCTAAGCCAAGGAAGAAGTCAACGCCTTCCTTGGTGCCCTTTGTCAGCACCCACCCCAGAGAGGAGAGGGACAGCTGCTCAGCCAAGGAAGAAGTCAATGCCTTCCTTGGTGTCCTGTGTCAGCACCCACCCCAGAGAGGAGAGAGAGAGCTGCTCGGCCAAGGAAGAAGTCAACGCCTTCCTTGGTGCCCTGTGTCAGCACCCACCCCAGAGAGGAGAGGGACAGTGGCTCAGCCAAGGAAGAAGTCAATGCCTTCCTTGGTGTCCTGTGTCAGCACCCACCCCAGAGAGGAGAGAGAGAGCTGCTCAGCCAAGGAAGAAGTCAACGCCTTCCTTGGTGCCCTGTGTCAGCACCCACCCCAGAGAGGAGAGAGAGAGCTGCTCAGCCAAGGAAGAAGTCAACGCCTTCCTTGGTGCACTGTGTCAGCACCCACCTCAGAGAGGACAGAGAGAGCTGCTCAGCCAAGGAAGAAGTCAACGCCTTCCTTGGTGCCCTGTGTCAGCACCCACCCCAGAGAGGAGAGAGAGAGCTGCTCAGCCAAGGAAGAAGTCAATGCCTTCCTTGGTGCACTGTGTCAGCACCCACCCCAGAGTGGAGAGGGACAGTTGCTCAGCCAAGGAAGAAGCCAACACCTTCCTTGGTGCCCTGTGTCAGCACCCACCCCAGAGAGGAGAGGGACAGCTGCTCAGCCAAGGAAGAAGTCAATGCCTTCCTTGGTGCCCTGTGTCAGCACCCACCCCAGAGAGGAGAGGGAGAGCTGCTCGGCCAAGGAAGAAGTCAATGCCTTCCTTGGTGCCCTGTGTCAGCACCCACCCCAGAGAGGAGAGGGACAGCTGCTCAGTCAAGGAAGAAGTCACCGCCTTCCTTGGTGCCCTGTGTCAGCACCCACCCCAGAGAGGAGAGGGACAGCTGCTCAGCCAAGGAAGAAGTCAATGCCCTGTGTCAGCACCCACCCCAGAGAGGAGAGGGACAGCTGCTCAGCCAAGGAAGAAGTCAATGCCTTCCTTGGTGCCCTGTTTCAGCACCCACCCCAGAGAGGAGAGAGACAGCTGCTCAGCCAAGGAAGAAACACACACAGAAAACAAAATTATTACAAGACACATTGTATGGCATGGTGCCCATAACCCTGCTGTTTAATCACCAACATGAACATATTATTTTTTAAATCTGCATTTTCTTTATAATCACTTATTTCATTGTTGAATACCTATTCACATATTGTGTTTATCTTCAGGTGTTTGTCGAGCGACTCAATAGGTTTCTGACGGGAGACTTTCCAGCACCCCTCAAAGACCTTGCCCTCAGGGTCATCTTAGTCCTTGTCACGGTGAGGGTTTCTCCCGTTATCATATACCTTTTTTGCGACAGAGTCATCAGTAGAAATTTGGGAGTTGAATAATTAAACCATACATTTTATTGTGTTTCATAAAAACGTTAATATTTTTTTAATTCCGTTGAAAAGCATACAATGTTTTGTTCAATTGTCTACAACAAGATCTTTTTAGGGAAATTTTTTCAAGTGAAACACATTTTCATTTTTTGTAGAGGTATCTAAATAATTGCTTGCTTCCACTTTTATACTGTGTAACTGTTATGTGTGACTAAAGTCCCATACTTCTTGACTAACGTCCCATACTTCTTGAATAAGGTCCCGTACTTCTCGACTAAGGTCCCAGGCTTCTTGACTAAGGTGCCATATGTTATTCAGGCTTAAAAAAATCGGTACATGGTAAGCTAAACATGTTTCAGTGTAATGTTTTTGCAAGTGTCATGATACCAGTGCCATCCATCAGAATGTGACTTCAATGATGATACTTGGTTACAGGCAACAGACAATGTCAGTCAGAACACTGTGCTGGAGTATCTCATGATGAACAGTGTCTTTGAGTCCATAATTCAGGTATTTCTGTAACTCTGCATTAACTGTTTTTCGAGATACGTATGTTTCTATTTGGTAACTTGCTGGACTTCAGCACCCATCGCATTAAGAAAACTTATTTAATCTAAGTGAACCACTTTGTATAATTATTGTCTTGATTTCTATACAGTATTGAAGCAGCGTTGAAGTTGATGTTATGGCCAATTGTTTGTGTTTACTACCAAATCGATGCCAGCCTCACCCCAGACTTCAAGGACAAAGAGGAGAGCAACAATTATATATCACTAGATATTTCCCTCAATAATATTGATATTCCCGTTGATATTCCCCCTCCCTGTAGATCTTGGGAGACCCGGTGGCGCGACACACCCATGGCCAGAACGCTGTCCTCCTTCTCACAGTTCTAGTCCAGTACCGCAAGTATGAGGTGAGTTTTCATGCAGTGTTTCTCCCTGACTCTCTCTGTCTCTCTCGCTAAATAATGGTCGAATCTTAACAGTGAAGCATATAAGCAAATACGGCTTGGTGGTGTCATGTAATTTTAATTATGCAAAAAGATTTGACTATTGTCAAATTTTAATGAACTAACTATTGTTCCAGATATTTCTCTCATTTGTGAACGATTATTGATGAGACTTAAACACTCTGTGTACCTCTTTTTTTACATTTTGTTATAGCATTTTTTATTTGAAATCTGAGATTTTGCGAGCGTGAATGTGATTATTTGATGTGATCTCTTTCAGTCGGCCAATCCTTACATTGTACGACTGTCAATTCTTGATGATGAACTTGCGCTCAATGTAAGTATAGTATATATTCATGCTACTATAGAAAACATTATGATATAGTTAAAAATCCACTTGTTTACTGACTTATATACTCCTAAGAAGTTGTTGGAAATGTTGCTTTTTAATTGTTCTTGAGTAAAAACTTGCCATTAACAAATGCAATTAGAGTAAAGAATTCATGTTGTGCCAAAAAGGCCTCATTTTTACGACAAGACACTAGCTGCATATCAAGGAAACTAACTACTACAAGTGTGTTTATCTAGGGTGTGTATAAATAGTGTGAAAATCTTGTCCTTGTAGGGTTTGGCGCAGGTTGTGTCCTCCACACTGACAGAATATAACAGGTGCGACACTTCATTTCTTTCATTCCTTCCTTTAGAATGTGTCTAACTATAATTTTTGCTAGTTTATATAATGACCATCAGTGTTTTTTATGACCTATGGTGTGGACAAAAATCCCACTTTGTCCATTATTTGTTTGTTTAAAAGCAATATTTACTGACTACGAACATTTAATATTTATCTTTCCAAAGTTCTGAATCATAACATTTCTTTAGCACATTGATTTGTGGTCTTTTGAGTTATATAAACAGGTTGTTTTCCCGTATGAGCTTAACTGTATAAAACTATGATGACCACCACATCTCAACCCTTTTGTTAATTACCCTGGTCACATGACATAACTTCCAGGATATCATTTCACTAATATTCCTATGAATTCATAAGCAGTAAGCACGATTTTTTTTTTAAGAATTAATTTTGTTCTTTAGTTTAGTGATAGAAAAGTGAGTTTCACTAAGAATCTATCCTCAAAATCACTCCTAAAACACTCCTTATTAATGATGTGGTTAGACTGCTCTTTTAAGGTAGGTAGTCAAAATTGCTTAACTGTGTATTATCTTGAATAGAACAGGTTGAGAAGCGGGAATTTGACAAAAGTAGGCGATACAAATGAACCCCCCCCCACGAATCACATCTGCATCTGCAGTTTGCTAGGTCAACCTTTCTTTTGTTGATAATATTTTTTTTAAATTAAATTTTGCTTTGTTTACAGACAATACCAGACAAAGATTGCTGAGCCTGAGGCTGCTGGATTCTTTGTCTCCCTCTCTAACATGGTATGTTAGTTTCTGTTGATTTTATATGCGTGATTGTGTAGATTCTGGAAATAGTAAACTTATACAATATGAATCTCAGGAGAATCAAAGCACAGGTTTCACTTGATAACATTTAAAATCCTGCTGAGTAAAGGATCAGATGGACAATGTGTCAATGCGTAACAGAAGGCAGACACATCTCAAGTAGACACAAGAGATTCCATTCATCATCTCCTGTTGTACCCTAGAAGGATCGCTTGTTGTACATGTTCACTGCAGACTCATGCAGTCCATGTCAATATATAATGGTCTTTCATTAATTTACATATGCACAGCTTAGTCAAACTTTATAAATTATGCCTGTCTAAGTATGCACCAGATGTTGATATAATCGTGTCCTGGATAATTAGAGGAGCATTTTAATGTTCATATAAATCTTTTACATTTTTGCATAATATGTAATTAATTAAAATTACTTAAGTAATTTGTGTATGCTTCTTTTAGGTAGGCAACATGTTTGTTGAAGAGAAGAAAAGAGAAGAAGCAATCAAGTAGGTTTGATTAATTGCAGTGATTATTTTTATGGGAAAATGTTATAGAATTACATTAGCTGTTAGTAATTATATAATAATTAATATTAATTATAATTGTTTGTGTTTACTACCAAAATTGTATGTTCTTCCACAGGGGAAATGACTCGATCCTTCTGGCCCTGTATGAAGCTATTCACTTGAACAGAAACTTCATCACAACTCTCACGCAGGTATGTCAACCATAAACCACACTAATTTTAATTAATAAATTTTATGCAATTATGGAAACAATTATGGAAGTCCGATAGAGATTTCTAAAGGCCTGCTGTTTACACTTGTTCAGTTTAACCGTGTTGGCCTCACTCAGCACAGATCTAATACTGTGAGACATGCTTACACACTATTTGTGCTTACATACATACATCATGCATGCACATCTGCATGCATACGTGCTCACATACACACACGTGTGCACATGTACCATGCACGATGGCAGTTTAGACATGGTTATTTTCAGTTTCTTACATAAACTTGTACCTTCATAGGATTCCAATGCATCATTTTATACTAGTTGCAAAGTTGATTTTTTTAATAACAATGTTAAAATTTATTAAAGAAATAATTTCATTAATTATCATAACACAATCACAATTATATTAACTGATAACTAATTATGGGTAACTATTATGTTCGTTTGTTTATGCGTGCGTGCGTGCGTGTGTGATCGCATTTTCGTGTCACTGCGTCACTGTAACAGTGGGGACAGTTTCGCTTGTGTCGTTTTCAAGATGTTCTGGCTTATGTTCTTCCATTGACTTCGGACATGCGATCTCAGCCTGTCTAGATCTTGTTGGCTTCAACGACACTTGCCAAATTCCTGTAGATGTTTGTCAAGTGCTGTTGGAAGTGTCTAAATTCTGCTGTTGCTTTAGGTTTTCAATCATATTAATGCATGATTATTATATTTAGTTTAATATTTCATTTAATGGAAATCCTAAACAATCAAATATTCACTTTTATATATGGCACAGGCACCATTTAGAAATAGGAATAGTGTTGGATTTAGAAGTTAGAGTTTATAAGTTGTTCTCATCTTTGTGCCTGAAGTCCAAGGTGAGGCTTCATTGCATAATTGTTATGTCGATGATTCAATATTAAAAACATTTCTCTATTATAACCAATTTATCTTTTATGGGTTTATTAAAACCTATTTAAATGAGTATTGAAATCCACACAAAATTATGATTAATTTCAGTCACATGCGACATCATCACCAAGTTCCCCTCCATCATCGCCAACTACACCAGTGACACCTAGTGACGACAGTCTGCAACTACAAAGTACGTAATTGTATTTAAGGTTTTGATTTCGTGACAGAATAAAACAAACTATTATTAGAAATTACAAATTATTTTATTTCTACTTAATAGTAATTTTTAAATACTCAACCGATGGTACAAATTTTCATGTATGAAATCATAATATAAATGTTTCATAGATGTTACCTTCTGTGGATGTGATCTGTGTAGGTGATTTGTCATGGAAGTGATCTTTTTTTGAAATGATCTGTCATGGAAGTGATCTTCTGTGCAGATGATCTTCTGTAAAAGTGATCTACCATGGAAATAATCTACTATATAAACGATCTTCTGTGGAGGTTAACTGTCATGAAAATGATCTACTGATCTATCATGGATGTGATCTTCTATGCAGGAGATCTGTCATTCACTAGATCAAGTACTACTGCTTTGGTCTGATGCAGTGATTGCTGTTGTAGAAACCCGCCTGGATGTGGCGTTCTTGGACAATGCGGGAGATCAACCAACCAACCTCCTCGTTACCTTCCTCGAGTACAGCTCCATCGTCATGCAGGACATCAAACGTATGTCACTTGGCTGAAACAACACAGCCACTCCTCTAATTTATCATTACCTGAAGTTATTAAATTATGTTTGCAAGATGTTGTTTTCGTAGGAATTCTACCATTTGTATTCTTCCATCGTCTTCTATTTCCATGGTGCTTACAACAACAACTACTTTGTGGATTTATATAAAATAATATAGCATTGTAAATAAGAACAAAGGGAATGCCAGTGGTCAGATATTAGATATATGATTTGTTTGAAAAATATTTATTGAAATACATCATAATTATGCTTGCTTTACTGACTATGAGGTACAAAATATTGTCACCTGTTCACAGACACCGCGCAGGTGAACAACGCCAAGTTGTGTCTCGTCATCCTCACTTGTGTTGCTGAGGTAAGATTGCTGATGTGACCTCATGACCCAAGTGACCTTATGACCCTGAGTGACCTCATGACAAACCTTATTTTTATGCTTTCATTTAACCACAAGGCCAGTTTAAACCAGTTTTTGTCAAACACGCATATTAAAAGAGATTAACAACTGTACTTATCCATTTAAAGGAATTAAGAGTTTACCTAAAACCTACGAAAACAAAACAAGATCGAAATGTTTACTAATGTTTTGTGTTAATCATTAATTGAGGCCAGTTTTTTAATTGAGTATTTGCAGTACTTATTATCTAAGATTTTGTGTTAATCTTTTATTTTTGTGATATGTCAAGTCTATAGGCATTGATGCTTTGGAGCTGTATAACACAAACTGATGGAAAGCAAACACTGTTGTTTTAACTTAATTATATATATATTTTACTATGTCTATATGCATCAAGTTTTAACTAATTCATTATTATTTATTTAACTAAATAATTTATAATTTAAGTTGTATGTATTTTTTTATTTTGTATGTATGTATGTATGTATATATGTATATATTTATACATACGTACATATATATATATATATGTATATATATATATATATATATGCATCAGCTTTTTAGTAATTTATTATTATTGACTTAACTAATTACTTTGAGCACCTATCTATCTTATGCGTCTCTGTCTAGATTTATGGTGCTATATAAATATATTTATTATTATTATATTATGTGTTATAAGTGATTATTCTGAATAATAACCATTAACTATGTAGATAATGAAGTGACTCTTCAGGAATGTAACTAATTGTCTGCCGTGTTCTTGTAGGACCAGTACGCTAACTCACTCATGCATGACATCAACATGACAATGAGAGTTCCGCTCCACAGACTGGTCAGTATTGCTGCTGACACGTTGGTGGTTTTGTGATTGGTTTTTCTTATTGGAGAGTTCTATAAAATGCTGGAAAGTTATGATACAGGGATAAAAGGTAAGAGGAACTTATACTGTGCAGTATCTCATTCACTGGAACTGAACTAAAACAAAGTGGAGTGAACAAATTTGCCAAACTTTGAAATAGTAGAAGGTGGATTCAAGCCCTGGTTCTCTTGATTGAGTGTACAACATTCTAAACACTGCAACTGCACCATAGAATATCATTATGTATTATATTGTTGAAATGTTTCAGTTATAACACTCTAATCATAGTTTCCCCGTCCATGTGCATGATTGTATTGTAAGCAGTTTGTCAACAAATTATTTTTATGAAGTTGTCCACCTCTGGTGCCATGGGTCATTTTGTATTTTCTGTATTGTTAATAAACATTCTGTGATCAAACTTTTAAATGTGATTTTGTTTAGACTGTATCATCGTAATATAAATGTTGTACATTGTTGTAATCATAATCACAATTGTTTTTTAATTTTTAGTCTGTATCATTGTAATATAAAAGTTCTATGTTGTTGTAATCATAATCACAATTTTTTAATCTACCTTTGGCATTCACATCACCCCTTTCAGCCGATGCGTCACCGTAAGATGCCTGTGGACAAACAGCCTGCATCGAGACCCCTTGCCTGCGCCCTCTTGGGTAAGTACAACGTTCATCCAACAGATATAGGGTACAACTGTACATGCTGCACCATAAACAACACTTGCACAGATGGCCATCTGATGTGAAAGGACCATCGTAATACATGACTTTTTGTCAGTTTTCAAGACCTCCCCTTCTACTTTCATTGTAACAATGTTTCTATGACACCTCACCTCAACACAGCAGTAATGAAACTTTAGCAAATTGTGACAGGCGAAAGGCCAATTCATACAAAATATTATTTCTTTTTTATTGACCTACTTTACTTTATAATACCACAAGTCACATGCACGCATGTTGTATGTGCACTTAATCAATGTTTCTATGACACCTCACCTCAACACAGCAGTAATGAAACTTTAGCAAATTGTGACAGGCGAAAGGCCAATTCATACAAAATATTGTTTCTTTTTTATTGACCTACTTTACTTTATAATACCACAAGTCACATGCACGCATGTTGTACGTGCACTTAATCATGTACTCACATGAATGGTTGGCGTTATGAAAACATACTAACACACAATGAGATGCCCCTTGTCTGAAGTAATTTATTGACGGTCCCCAACATCCTGCATACCTTCGGTCTCATTTAATCTCTAACCTCCAGGGCCCACTTCACCCTACCCACTCTTGGTCAGTTGTCACTGGTTACCTTTGATGTTGTAGATTTAATGGTGGAGTTTGTTACAAGTCACATGATGAAGAGTTTTCCAATGGAGTTGTACATGTAAGCATTGCCATTGTGGAAAAGCACCTTTTTTATAAAATAAAATTAAGAACTTTCCCATGTGCACACATCATGAAAAAAAATTGTAAAATCATTTCTGCAACATAAATCACTTTGATATGAAGAGCTCTAATTAAGGTGTTATTGTATTTATTATGAGATGTCTTTAACGTCGCAAAAATAGCCCACTTCAAAACAACTAAAATATTTATAGTAATTACATCTACTGTATTGACCAAATGTTTTCAGACACCCTAAAAATTTGCAAAATATAATTTTTTTTCGGACACCTCTATAAATAAATTTTTCTGTGTTCCTATGATTTTGGACATATGTTTGTATATGTGTGGTGTGAGCTGCAAAGTTTTCCCACTTTTCTCAAATCCGATTGTATATGTCATCGTCATGATGCATTTTGTAAATTACAGTAAGTGCATAAACTAAAATCAAGATACCCCTTGGTACAGGGTGATAATAGGTGATCCTCACACATGAAAGAATTAGCGGAAAACATTTCCAGTGAGGGGTCAGTATCATCTGTACATTTATGTCAACTAAATCATACATAAATATGTTGATCCACCTGTAGTGTGAGTTGATGTGATTATGGGGACGAATGTATAACTAATGATGATGTCATGCAGGAAGAGTCTCGGAGTCATTCGTAAGATGCTCTGCTATCAGAAGAAATGCCGCATTCGACTTCAGTACACGTGGAAAGAACTGTGGACAGGTTTGCCATGATGCGTTTATAAGTAACATTGTCCACAGGCTGATTTGTGTCAGTATATAACAGTTGATTAATTTTTAACACTGATATGAATGTATATAACAGTAAATGGTATTGGTTTGTCATGATTAACTGCGTTGAAAAAGATGTGAATATAGTTTTTGGATAATGTCCATCAGTATCAAGGCTACCATATTCGCGAGAGTCACTCTTTGGATGTATTTGTTGAACTGTTGATCTAACATTTGCGTACCATTTGATAAATGGTGGCAGTATCCCGTAACACAAAAGGCCTTTTCAAAATACGTAAACCCGTAAAGAATGTCTCCCACACCTAAAACCATCACATTTAAAAAACCAAGACTTAAGGTAACCTGTAAGAGCACCTGGAAATCTAGAGAGATAGTTTTATTATCCAGACTGTGAATCGCTTGTTATTTCTTCCAGCTCTCATTAACCTTCTCAAGTTTGTTCTGTCTAACGAGAGCTATCTCGTCAAGAAACATGACATCATCTCTCTGTGTACAAAGGTATGCATTCAGAAACAAGTTTATATTCAAAAATCTTAATCTATGTATTTTCAGTTGAACTAACACGTGTGATTGTGTCAAGGCTAACCCATGTAACTGTGTCAAGGCTAACCCATGTAACTGTGTCAAGGCTGGCAATCATGCGTTCTTTAATCATTAGAAGTTTCTTTAACATTACTGACTTAAATTTTGCATTTGTTAATTTAACTTTTTTATAATGTGTGAAAAGAGCTTCATTGTTTCAGGCAGATAGATTGAGTTGATTTGTTACATTAATGTATGACTGATTTATCATTTGCAAAAACTATTTAAAATAAAATTTGCAGAATATTTATGTCAAACTGTACTGAATAAAACTATTAAAATTGCAAAAAAAAATTATTCCTGTATGTTTATAAAATGTAAAAATTGCTGTATTGTAATTTTCTATAGTCGTAAGGAGGCAAATGTTATAAAGCTGATGAAATTAATTGTTGCTATTGTAAACATTCATTGTCCCAATTAGAACAAATATTCTTTAAGCATTTTATTGTATGCAGAAAACTACTGACCTGCCCATTGGAGGTAGATGTCTTTATTGTACTTCAGGTGTGTGCAGCTTGTTTATTTTATACGTACATGTTTGCTTGATGGCATATTGTAGGTGGTGAATATCTTCAACCTTTTTATTACGTTTGGAGACACATTCCTGCCAAATCCCGGGACCTATGATGAGCTGTATTACGAGATCATCCGCATGCATCAAGTGTTTGACAACCTCTACTCTATGGGTATGTAGCCATTTTGTAATAACCAAGAAACTTACCACGTAGATTAATTTGTGCAGGTAAAAGTCTGTGCAATTTAGATTGGATTTCAACAGTAACACTGCAATTTATTTCCATTTGTTGCTCTAATTTTGGGCAATTTTTTAAACAAAAATATACTTTAAAATGTTTGCATTTACAACATATTGTTGCTCCGGGTTGTTTGGGGGGCTGGCATCAATATTGGACCTTGATTTCTAATACTTCTGTCACGTTTCACTGCCATCTCCACACCCACATCCTTCGCTCTCATTCTCCGCTCCCCCATCCCTCACTCTCACTCTCCACTCCCCCATCCCTCGCTCTCATTCACCACTCCCCCATCCCTCTTTCTCCACTCCCACTATCCTTCACTCTTATTCTCCACTCCCCCTATCCATCATTCTGTACTCCCCATCCCTCGCTCTCTCTCATTCTCCACTCCCCCTATCCTTCGCTCTCATTCTCCACTCCTCCCCATCCCTCGCTCTCATTCTCCGCTCCTCCCCATCCCTCGCTCTCATTCACCACTCCCCCTATCCCTCACTCGCATTCTCATCTCCCCATCCCTCGCTTTCATTCTCTGAAAGCCCATCTTTCGCTCTCATTCTCCACTCTCACATCCCTCGCTCTCATTCTCCACTCCCCCTATCCTTCGCTCTCATTCTCCACTCCCCCATCCCTTGCTTTCATTCTCTGCTCCCCATCCCTCACTCTCATTCTCTACTCCCCCATCCCTCGCTCTCATTCTCCACTCCCCCTATCCCTCGCTCTCATTCTCCACTCCCCCTATCCCTCGCTCTCATTCTCCACTCCCCCTATCCCTCCCTCTCATTCTCCACTCCCCCTATCCTTCACTCTCATTCTCCACTCCCCCCTATCCCCCGCTCTCATTCTCCACTCCCCCTATCCCTCGCTCTCATTCTCTGCTCCCCCATCCCTCGCTCTCATTCTCCACTCTCCCTATCCCTCGCTCTCATTCTCCACTCCCCCATCCTTTGCTCTCATTCTCCACTCCCCCTCATCCCTCGCTCTCATTCTCCAATCCCCCTATCCCTCGCTCTCATGCTCTGCTCCCCCCATCCTTCACTCTCATTCTCCACTCCCCCATCCCTCGCTCTCATTCTCTGCTCCTCCCTATCCCTCGCTCTCATTCATCACTCCCCCATCCCTTGCTCTCATTCTCCGCTCCTCTCCCAGTCCCGCCAAATCTCTCTTCATGCATTCCTCTCATCTTCCTCTCCTACCCTCCACTCCGAGCCCATCTGCTCTCTTTGTCAGTCGTACTCCTTCCATTCTTTCCACATGTCCAGCCCACTTTAGCTGGCTCCTCACCAGCTTCCTTGTGAGACTCTCTCTCACACCAACTTCCTCCCTCAGCTTCTCCGTTCCTCACTTGTCTATTCTTTTCATTATCTTCTGGAAATATTCCAAAATATTCCAAATTGCATTTCCACCATAA
Organism: Lamellibrachia columna; assembly: GCA_963662155.1. Taxonomy (NCBI): domain Eukaryota; kingdom Metazoa; phylum Annelida; class Polychaeta; order Sabellida; family Siboglinidae; genus Lamellibrachia; species Lamellibrachia columna. The sequence goes on from OY759264.1 coordinate 54,079,050, forward strand.
ATCTTCGGTTGTCCCTTGTTCTGATAATGACTTCTGTGCATCGCTGTTCACGATTATGCTCGATGATTCTATTTTGTTGCACCTCTGAGCTCAGGTTCCTGAGGATATAGGCACCATAGAAGTTAATTATTTTTATAATTATTATTATTATATCTGTGTGTTAATTTGGGGGCAGTTTCATTCACCCCACTTTGCCTCAGTTTAGTCAGCTGTATAAACGAGCACCTGGCAGTAGACAGTGATGAGAGTCCAGCGATGGAATTATTAGAACGAACAGATTTTGCACAGCAACAATTGCAGCAAGGATGGATGCTTCAATAGATGTTGAAATGTGTGTGACATGTCTGCCTGGAGCAAAGTGTAACATGTCTGCCTGGGGCAAAGTGTAACATGTCTGCCTGGGGCAAAGTGTAACATGTCTGCCTGGAGCAAAGTGTAACATGTCTGCCTGGAGCAAAGTGTAACATGTCTGCCTGGGGCAAAGTGTAACATGTCTGCCTGGAGCAAAGTGTAACATGTCTGCCTGGAGCAAAGTGTAACATGTCTGCCTGGAGCAAAGTGTAACATGTCTGCTGGGGGCAAAGTGTAACATGTCTGCCTGGGGCAAAGTGTATCATGTCTGCCTGGGGCAAAGTGTAACATGTCTGCCTGGGGCAAAGTGTAACATGTCTGCCTGGGGCAAAGTGTAACATGTCTGCCTGGGGCAAAGTGTAACATGTCTGCCTGGGGCAAAGTGTATCATGTCTGCCAGGGGCAAAGTGTAACATGTCTGCCTGGGGCAAAGTGTAACATGTCTGCCTGGGGCAAAGTGTAACATGTCTGCCTGGAGCAAAGTGTAACATGTCTGCCTGGGGCAAGGTGTAACATGTCTGCCTGGGGCAAAGTGTAACATGTCTGCCTGGGGCAAAGTGTAACATATCTGCCTGGAGCAAAGTGTAACGTGTCTGCCTGGGGCAAAGTGTAACATGTCTGCCTGGGGCAAAGTGTAACATGTCTGCCTGGGGCAAAGTGTAACATGTCTGCCTGGGGCAAGGTGTAACATGTCTGCCTGGGGCAAAGTGTAACATGTCTGCCTGGGGCAAGGTGTAACGTGTCTGCCTGGGGCAAAGTGTAACATGTCTGCCTGGGGCAAAGTGTAACGTGTCTGCCTGGAGCAAAGTGTAACATGTCTGCCTGGGGCAAGGTGTAACATGTCTGCCTGGGGCAAAGTGTAACATGTCTGCCTGGGGCAAAGTGTATCATGTCTGCCTGGGGCAAAGTGTAACATTTCTGCCTGGGGCAAAGTGTAACATGTCTGCCTGGGGCAAAGTGTAACATGTCTGCCTGGGGCAAAGTGTAACGTGTCTGCCTGGAGCAAAGTGTAACATGTCTGCCTGGGGCAAGGTGTAACATGTCTGCCTGGGGCAAAGTGTAACATGTCTGCCTGGAGCCAAGTGTAACATGTCTGCCTGGGGCAAGGTGTAACATGTCTGCCTGGGGCAAAGTGTAACATGTCTGCCTGGGGCAAAGTGTAACATGTCTGCCTGGGGCAAGGTGTAATATGTCTGCCTGGGGCAAGGTGTAACATGTCTGCCTGGGGCAAAGTGTAACATGTCTGCCTGGGGCAAAGTGTAACATGTCTGCCTGGGGCAAGGTGTAAGATGTCTGCCGGGGGCAAGGTGTAACATGTCTGCCTGGGGCAAGGTGTAACATGTCTGCTGGGGGCAAAGTGTAACATGTCTGCCAGGGGCAAAGTGTAACAGGTCTGACAGGGGCAAAGTGTAACAGGTCTGCCGGGGGCAAAGTGTAGCATGTCTGTCAGGGGCAAAGTGTAACATGTCTGCCAGGGGCAAAGAGTGACAGGTCTGCCAGGGGCAAAGTATGACATGTCTGCCTGGGGCAAAGTGTGACATGTCTGTTGGGGGCAAAGTGTAACATGTCTGCCTGGGGCAAAGCGTAACAGGTCTGCCAGGGGCAAGGTGTAACATGTCTGCCTGGGGCAAAGTGTAACAGGTCTGCCTGGGGCAAAGTGTAACATGTCTGCCGGGGGCAAAGTGTAACATGTCTTCCGGGGGCAAAGTGTAACAAGTCTGCTGGGGGAAAAGTGTAACGTGTTCTTCTGAGCAACGAATGTTGGAGGCACAGTATAAATTTAATGCTTTGCTTTAATTTTCCTCAAGAACTTGTGTACTGTGTGCTACTTCAGCCCTGAGGTACTCCAACAGCGAGGGTCAGTGGAAGGAGACAGCAGTCAGACAGACCAACTCACTCACAAACATACGCGCCATCATCAACCACTTCACACCAAAAGTTGACTCCTGGGCAGCCAGCAACCACTTGTCATCACTGACAGAAGAACAGGTACACGGTATCACCGTTACACGTTTTTCATTAGTTCCACAAGTCATTATTTTAAGGATATAAACCCATGAGTGTTGCCATTTACCTTGAAAGTAGCTGTTGCTGTATATTTATTGTGTTATTTTTATTCTTAAATTAAGCATATACTTATGTAATAAGTATCTTTTCCATCCCTCTTGCAATTCTATACTTTTAATATAATTAGGTGCGTGGCACTCACATTAGCAACCAAACTGTGGTCTTAGTGACAGTTTCCCAGACCTACACATATACTTTTATAATTAGCATTAATCTCTATGAATTTATACATCTTGTATTAATTTGTGGTACATTGTATTTCTGTATACTTGTTGGTAAACAATTATTGAATACTGTTGATGTTTGTTTGGTCAATGACATGATGTGACACCTCTTAGTAAAATATTGATATTACATCAGAGATTTGATGCAGAAATTCTTGTTTTATGGAATTAATTATTATGTATGCACACATCTGCTTTGATACCAACTGAAATTTGTTTTATCAAAGACGAGACTGATGTCAGAGAAAACACCAATTGTTTTAATGAAACATTATCTCCGAAAAGTTTCAACATGTATAATCTGGCAAGATTTTTCTACGAAAAGCATATCATGTAAATCCAATGCAATATTGTTGACCTTGTGATGTTGACAGGTCCTAGAGGTCGTACGAGGTAACTACGACACCCTCACCCTCAAGTTACAGGACAGTCTTGACCAGTATGACCGCTACTCAGAGAAGCCAAAGGAGACAGCGTTCTTCACACAACTTGTGAGTTTCATGGGTGAATTAGGGACTATCCCAGTGATTAACCTGATATCTCATCCACATAGACATATTCCCTTTGTTTGATCAAATTTGGTTTACACAGGACTGTCCGATATCTGGTTTCCATCAAAGAATTGAAAAGATTTGTGATTTATATGCTGTATCATGTTTATGGTTTACGTTGGCGTGAATATCTCCATGTTCTCCAAAGGGTCTATGGGTATATTTATATTTTACCTTTTAGGTTTCTATAAAGCACATATCCAACATATACATATACATATACATATCCAACATATACAAACCTACATAAACTGATCCACGAAATGTTTGTAGTTCACACTTGTACAATTGACTGTTTGAAAGGGATTTTGTGTTATCTTTGAGTTACTTGACCTTTGTCAAACGTATGCAAATGCTTAGTATTAGTTTCTTCATATGGTACAAATGGTTCACACAGCCAGCACCAGAACATGTTTTGTTTACCAGCAAACACCACGTGTGAGGCTGGTTTGAAATATTTCAAGACAAGACGTTATCATACAATAACCTGAACATTTCATTTTGTGTCAAATTCTCCACCCTAAGGCTGCTGTACATTATTCTAAGTGGGGTCTGCTGACTTGCCCCAGGGTGGTTGACAGTGACAGGAGTGTTATTTTGCCGTTTTTGTAGGTTCGACAGATCATCGGTGATGTCCGGACTGATGTCACAAAAGCCAATCAAGAATTCACACCGCAAGCGTTCTCCAGTGTCACGTGACTGCCGTGTCACATGACTGTCGTGTTACATTATAGGCATGTCACATGACCGTACTGGTTGCAGGCAGTTTTGACCAAGATGTTCACTTGTCAAATAATGCATGTAAATACACATATGATTACTGTAGATGTTAGATAATCCTTTGCTATGGATGTTTGTTTTAGTTTTAGTGTTTTTCACTACAATGTTCTATTTCAATACGTTTAGCAGGTGTTCTGTTTCTGACCTGCTAAGTGTTCCGATTCCCAAAGGACTGACCTACTGGTATATATCCTATGGGAGCCATGGATTGTCTTCGCATGCATGTTCGGCTACTCTGCCAGGTTGGGGGAATGTTACGATACAATAAAAAAACTGATGGCAGTACACCCCTTGGAAACCCGAGTTAAGACACCTAAAAACCAGAGTGAGGCAATTTTTAAATTGCTTTACACCTGTACTAAAGTTGTCAGTGGAAGGATAAATACACTAAGGAAGGTAGGCAAGGCTATAAAGGTAAGTCTTCATGGCAACATTTTATTCTGTTCCCAGCTGACCAAACAATAACAGTTTACTCTTTTTGTGACCTGATAAATCTGAATGGTCAGAATAATTTAACTTTATAATAATTATTTTTTTCTTTGAACGCATTTCCCCAGACTCAGATCTACCCCGTGATGTTGTCCATGTCTTTTGTCTCGTAACTAAAATGTTGGTGTTTCTCAGGTTTCAGCAGCACCATGCTGTGCTTGAAATACCGTACACTGCTATTTTTTATATGCAGGATCTTAATGGGTTGACTACAAAGTACAGGTGTACTTGGAGCTGGTCATCGTACCTGGGAGTCTCTTTGCAAGGTGTGCTATTGAACACAAATTTACAGTTGTCCTGTGCAGTAATTGGGAATTTGAGTGAAATTGAGCAGACTTCAGGTAACATTATGAATGTTACTCAAACTGCAGCTTTGTATTCTGTTCGGCACGAAACACATCATCAAATATGGCGCAAGTCAAGTTAGTGAACAAAAGAATATGATTTCAAGCAGAATTATGGAGGTATAGTATATGTTTGTGTACAAGTGATGGCCTAAAACAAGCAGATGTTCAGCATACCCCCATGGAACCCCAGCAAAAACCGAGGTTCAGAAACTATCAGTGGGGCCACTCGATACGTTGCCAGTATACCATCCTTCAGAATTGATCTAAATAACCCCCCTAAACATGTTTAGGCATCTGTTGAAGTTATACCCTTTCCAAGTTGGAATACAATCAAATATATACATTTTAACGTGCAAAATTTGCATTGTTCCATGATATTATTTCACTAACATATTTTATTCATGTTAACTATTCATGTTAATGTTAACTAAACTTACATAAAATTGTCCAATGAAATCACAGCTCTTGTTCTAAATATAATATATTTAGAACAAGAGCTGTGATTTCATTGGGCAATTTTATGTATGTAAGTTTAGTTAACATTAACACGAATAGTTAACATGAATAAAATATGTTATATTATACCCTTATTTATCTAAACATGTTGCTTGCATCAATGTGTTTTGGTGCATAAAACATATCCCTAAAATATGGAATTTATCTCGAGGATTGTATGTTGGTGACGTATTGAGTGGCTCCCTGGGCAGAAATTATTTAAACACATTTCTAAATATGGGATATAGTTTTCAACAAGTGACTGGAATACCTGCCTGGTGGTTCACTGATTATAACTGAAATGGGATGATTCCAAAAACGGAATATATCAGTACTCCTATATTCGCCAGAGGGCAGCACAAAACATGCCACATGTACGTGATCCGACAGGGACAGATGGTCTTGGTAAGCAAGGTAACAATGTGCAGAAATATAGAAAATAAAAGCCGATGTGTACAGGGAAAACTGAAGCCAGGAGAATATAGCAGTACTTTACCTAAATGTTGTGAGTGGAAATGTTTATTGTATGCAAGGTTATAATGACAAGGAAGTCAAATTTGTGTTTAGCATCAAGTGTACTCATGTTACCACAGTGCATGCAGTGTTTTCTGGACAGCTGGGTTTGCAAGGAATGATTGTGTATTTGGATCAATGATGTACATTGTAAGGTAAACTTTGCCCATTGCTACAAACTTGTTTCAAATAATAAATAGGTTTCATGACCTGAACAGGAAACTTTCTTGGTTTTCAATAAAATTATTGATATTTGCACCTGAGATTATTTGTTGTTAAAGGGGACTTGGGCACACAAGTACGTGGTGCGAACCAATATAGAAAATTTTTGCTGCACAAACCTGCTAAGTGTGCTGCGGAGTGACCTCAAAGTAGGACTATGTACACTTAGATTAGGAAACGACTGAGTGAGCTGGGGGCTTTCACTAGGGATAAGACACAGTCGTCAAAGGAGGACTGATTGCAGCTATAGGATGTATTCTTGCTACTGCAGCCACGGAATACAGAAGAGAGAAGACACTCACTCATAATTTGTTATTAATAAAATTTATTATTAATGTTCTGGATAACTAGATACATTATAATGCAGTATACGAATATTAACAGTGCGCACACATTTTTAGGTTTTTTGTTGTAAAAATAAATGAAGCAACTATCTAAACATGGTTATTTCATCAATAGTGATGCATTGTAAACTACAATGGAAATTAATTAAACTGTTTAATCTGCTGGGAGGGAAGTGATTATGTTAACATCATCTCACATTCTTCCTAGACCATATTTAAGCATGGCCTCACAAAGAGAAACCAAGTAAATGTTTAGGATATAGGATATCTGGCATTTTGTAGCACAAACGTAATACAAATTACACGAAGCAATCCTGACTGATTTGTTAATACATAATATGGTTACAAAATAACGATCACAAGCCCATCATTCTGAAAGATCCTGGTAATGTGGTAATCCAGCAATCTTGCAACTAACTAAGACCAAAGGAGAGCATTCACATGTTACATAACAAAGTGTGCAAATCTTAACCCTTCTGCCTCTGTGTGAAATGTAGAAACTAACTAACTGGTGCTAAATAAAACTGCCTACATTAATCCGAAATTGTACAATTTGTTTAAAAAGCTATATATATATATATTATGAAGCAACTATGTAACATTATACTATTTGCAAAATATAAAACAAGTCGTTAACAATAAGACTAAGATAAGGATCATAACACTTTGTTTTGATATGTAGTTAAAATTGACTTGTTACAATTTAACAAAACGTCATCTACAGTCCCACTAACATGCTGTGTTACAGCACTAATGTAACAAAATGTCATCCACAGTCCCACTAACATGCTGTGTTACAGCACTAATTGCATGCAACATACACAAATTGACATTCGGGACATTTCTCTCTTCACTGTTGTCGCCGCCTGCTGATAACTGACGGCACTAAAATTCAAAGTTGGAATTCGTCTTGCCATTGTTGCTAGTCGCAGTGACACGACCAATGGTATTCATTGAGCGAGTGCCGCTGTTTGCGACAAACACCGCAGAGGTCGTACCGAGGGTATTGGTCTCGAACAGGTCATCAAAGTTGATGCCGGGGGCAGCCTTTGTTCCGCCCAAGGTTGAACTCTGACCTGCCTCTATTGACGACGCATTCATCTGCTGGTGTTGCTCCTGCTGTTCCATCAGTTCTCTGCGTTGACTGCAATAATAATGTGTTCTTATATATTTGATTGACTATACCTTGATACATCTTGAGCGCTATGGTCGACAGGCCTTTTCTGTGGTAAGGCCAACATTATATGTGAGTATGTTCATACATTCCAACCTGCCTGTCATTGATTTGTGCTACTATATTGAACGAAAAATTGCACAATGCATGACTTTAAGACAAACTTTAGATATACATAACATAAGACATAAATAAGAGAAACTAGATTCACATACCAGAATACATGACTTTAAGATACACATACCAGAATACATGACTTTAAGATACACTTGAGATACACAACATAGCATGAGTTGAAGGTAAACTTGAGTTATACATAACAGAACACATGATCTTTACACAGATAACAAATTATTGGTCTCTCGATAAGCCACTGGCTACCTTGTCCACTTGCCAACTTGGTTTTTTGTTTTGGATGACCATCTTGTTATATCTTGTAACACACTTGAGTACACATAACACACTTGAGTACACATAACACACTTGAGTACACATAACACACGACTTGAAGAGGAACATGAGATAGACTGTAGAATGTGTGTGATGCCACACAAACAAACCGATACGACGAGGACACAACTAGCAGTGAGATCGAGAGACTTACGTTCTCTTGACTTGTTCATAGCACAGGAAACATGCGAGGACGATGACCAGGACACCAGCCACACAGGCCAGGATGATGAGGCCAGTCTGTACACCCAGCAGGCCATTCTTACAGTCTCCCTCTGAAACAGGCCACACAACACAGTCAGTCAGTGTCTCCATATACCACACCTGTCAACTCTCACGCTAAGCCGTTTTGTATTAAATATCACATTTTCACAGCAAAGGTCTGAAATCTCACGCATATTTTCATAATCTTCAGCAGTAAAAATGAAGAAACAAAATGTCTCTTTTTGTAAAAATGAGACAGAATCTGTTTATGTGTATCACAAGCGAAGGCCTCAGTCAATTTTACCGGTGATATCCGCCTTTTGACAGCAAGAGTTTTTATGCATATGTCAGGAGTAAACAAAACGTACAAGACAAGGTTGGACCTCTAGAAGACAGTGCTGGAAATATAATATCACAGGGGTTTTTAATGGCAGAAGACCTAAATGGTTACTTCAGTTCAGTGTTTACAAAAGAAGATATTAGTTCATTACCAGTTGCTGATGCTAAATTTCAGGGGGCTAAATCTGACTATTTAGGACCGTTAGTTGTAACTCCAGAATTGGTAGCTAGGAAAATAAAGGCAATGAAGGATAACAAATCACCGGGAGTGGATGGGATTCCTCCAAAATTACTAATGGAAACAGTAGATCAAATCAGTATACCACTTGCAAGAGTATTCAACTTGTCATTAAAAGAGGGAGTTGTTCCGTTTGAATGGAAAGAAGCAAACATCATACCATTATTTAAAAAGGGTTCGAGAAATAAGTCAGAGAATTACAGACCAGTGAGTTTAACGTCAGTGATTTGTAAATTATTAGAAAGGTTAATTAAAGACCATATGGTGGACTTCCTCGTTAAGCATAAATTATTAAATTCATCTCAACATGGATTCCTTAAAGCGAGGTCATGCTTAACAAATATGTTATGTTTTTTGGAAGAAATCACTAAGTGGATAGACATGGGATCGCCAGTAGATATTATCTACTTAGATTTTCAGAAAGCTTTTGACAAAGTGCCACATCAAAGATTGCTACTTAAATTAAAAGCCCATGGTATCGGGGATAGCATAACTGACTGGATAGAACAATGGCTGACTGACAGAAGACAACGAGTTGTAGTAGATGGCGAAGTTTCAAATTGGAAATCGGTTTTGAGTGGGGTACCTCAAGGATCAGTATTAGGACCTATATTATTCTTAATTTATATCAATGACTTGGACGAGAGTATAACAAGTAACGTACTGAAATTTGCGGACGACACAAAACTGTTTAGAAAGGTTAATACTGATGGTGATAAACAACATTTACAAAACGATCTAGACAGATTAGTGAAATGGTCTGAGAAATGGCAGATGCTGTTCAATTTTGGGAAATGTAAATGCCTACATACAGGACATGGGAACTTGAGTGTAAACTATAAAATGGGAGATACTGTTCTGGGTACTACTGTAAAAGAAAAGGACTTAGGAGTTACAATAAGCGCTGATATGAAAGTTTCAGAGCAGTGTGGTATTGCAGCTTCAAAGGGTAATCAAATTCTTGGATTGATTAGAAGAAACATAACATATAAGGGAAAAAAGTTAATTATACCTCTTTATAAAGCAATAGTTAGACCTCATTTAGAATACTGTATACAAGCATGGAGACCGTATCGTAAGAAGGATATAGATACGCTTGAACGCATACAAAGGAGAGCAACTAAAATGATTCCAGAACTTAGAGACCTTAGTTATGAAGAACGCCTGAAAGAATGTGGTTTAACAACTCTAGAGACAAGGAGGTTAAGAGGAGATCAGATTGAAGTTTTTAAGATATTGAATGGGTATGAAAATATTGATAGAAATATGTTTTTCTCACTCAAGAAGGATAGCAGAACTAGAGGACATGAGGTAAAATTAGTAAAGGATCAATGTAGATTGGACATCAGGAAGCACTCGTTCTCACAGAGGACAATAAATGAATGGAACAAACTGTCTACAGATTGTGTAACTGCTAGCAGCGTGAATATGTTTAAAAACAAGGTTGACACATATATCAGGAGGGCGGGTTATAAGTAGGTGAACATTGTTGGACTCTCGATAAGCCAATGGCTTCCTTGTCCACTTGCCATCTGGGCCTTTGGCTTGGATGGCAAATCTTGTTAAATCTTGTTAAATCTTTTACCGAATAACGTGTGAAACATGGTCAGTGATTGGTCAACAGCTGCGTATCATCCAATGAGATTTCCTGTTGGAAAGCAGTGTAGGCACATGTTGATGGTGAGCTTTACTTTATTTTTAGTATAAAAAGTGTCTTCACATGTCTCCAGACGCTCTTGGCATTCACCGCGGTCCCTGGGCTGGGGACTTTGTGGCCTGTGCCCCCATGATGGGAAAATTTCTCCCGCCCAACAACCCTCCAGGGGTTGACAGCTGTGAGTATACCACTATATACCCACTAGTCTGCTAACAAAATGTTTGTTTTGTTTTATTCTTGGGTTCATTTATTTATTTAATCTTGGGTTCATTTATTCTGCAGAAGCCAGCAACATGTGTCGTTTACTCACTGGTGTTGCAAAGCCTCCAGTAAAGTGGGTTTAAATTTGTGTCATGTTTTTTTATAATTCATGAAACCCACTATCCAATTACTTACCACATTAATTAGCAACATGTTCGAAGTTTAGTCAATAGTGTCTACGCGTAACTTTTCTAATCCTTTGTGATGTTGACTAATCTCAATATTTACGCATTTTGCAAAAACAACATTGTTCGTACATGCTTTTCTATCACCACCACAACTTATTTTACAATATTCATCATAATGAGCCAAACCATGAAAACTACACACACTGCTTGAAAGCATGTCTTCCATTGAATGAAATACTGCTAGCTGGTTTACCATAGGATGTTAAGTGTATACATTTGTATAGAATGGAACTCGCATACACACGTTATTTTGGGTGTTTCTAACCAAAATGGTGAAAGATGCTTAAGGTCTGAAGCAAACCTGCTTAATCAGATAATGGCACACTTTACAAATAAATAATAATAATAACTTAATTTAAACACCATCAAATCTGGGGCTAATTCCCTGTTCACTCGTGTGGACATAAATACATAATTAGATATATGAAAAGATAAAAAATGCAAAAAGAAAGTACAACAGACAATAAAATAATATATAATTAAATAATAATAAATATAAATAACATGTTCAACTTCTGCCCACTTGAAGTTGCTCTCATGAATACACGAATCTGCAGCTTATTGTTCCCAGAGTTGAAACTAACATTGGAACTACCGGTAGTGCTTTCTCAGTTGCTGCACCAACTCTTTGGAACTCACTCTGTTAGGAAACAATAACATGTCACTGTCATCTAAAGATTCATCTTCTGTTGACAACTTTAACATTGTTTTGCTATTTTGAGATGTATTGTAAAATTGCCAAGTTAGTGAAGTGTTGTCGTTGTCCCACCTTTGGTCTGAGTCCATTTGTCCCGTCTCCTGGCTGTGTCACACACGTAACACGAGTCATCTGGGTCCTTGTCTCCGTCCTTGTAACACACCTTGTCAATGAAGCAGCCTTTGTCCATCTGTGAACAGCCCCATAAACTGCATCAATGTGGTCTACACTTAGCTAAACTTGGGTCAATTACACTATATAAATTCCAATTCTAATTATATACCAATCACAAATACCAATTCCACCTCAAAAATACCAATTCCAAATCCAAAATACCAATTCCACATCAAAATAACATGATGACGATGATTCCATCAATATTTTGTATTCCTGGTGAACATAAATTAAAATAAAACTCACCACTTGTGTACATGTTCCAACAAACTCACCACTTGTGTACATGTTCCAACAAACTCACCACTTGTGTACATGTTCTAACAAACTCGCCACATTTGTACATGTTCTAAAAAACTTAACACTTGTGTACATGTTCAAACAAACTCACCACATGTGTACATGTTCAAACAAACTCGCCACATGTGTACATGTTCAAACAAACTCGCCACTTGTGTACATGTTCTAACAAACTTAACACTTGTGTACCTGTTCAAACAAACTTGCTACATGTGTACATGTTCAAACAAACTCACCACCTGTGTACATGTTCAAACAAACTTAACAGTTGTGTACATGTTCAAACAAACTCACCACATGTGTACATGTTCAAACAAACTCGCCACTTGTGTACATGTTCTAACAAACTTAACACTTGTGTACATGTTCAAACAAACTCGCCACTTGTGTACATGTTCTAACAAACTTAACACTTGTGTACATGTTCAAACAAACTTAACAGTTGTGTACATGTTCAAACAAACTCACCACATGTGTACATGTTCAAACAAACTCGCCACTTGTGTACATGTTCTAACAAACTCACCACTTGTGTACATGTTCAAACAAACTCACCACTTGTGTACATGTTCCAACAAACTCACCACTTGTGTACATGTTCTAACAAACTCACCACTTGTGTACATGTTCAAACAAACTCACCACTTGTGTACATGTTCCAACAAACTCACCACTTGTGTACATGTTCTAACAAACTTAACACTTGTGTACATGTTCTAACAAACTTAACACTTGTGTACATGTTCAAACAAACTCGCCACTTGTGTACATGTTCAAACAAACTCACCACTTGTGTACATGTTCCAACAAACTCACCACTTGTGTACATGTTCTAACAAACTCACCACTTGTGTACATGTTCCAACATCCCCAGTGATTGAGCACTTGTGACAGGCCGAATGATATGGCAGGAAGAGCTGACGGTCTATACTGTCATCTTCCTTGTTCCTCACTCTCACCCTGTAGGGCACCATGGAGCGCCCTGTCAGGTTACATATCACCTGGTCATTAGAGAAGAACTCTGCTGGGCCCACGAAGCCAGGACTACCAGAAGGCACAGGTAGTCCAGTCACCTAAACATGAGAAAACATTCTATTTCTACACAGTGTTATTTCACACATTTAATTCTGTGAAAGAATCCTACATATACAAACTTCTCAGTTTCTTCACTGTGCCCACTACACGCCTCAAAACATTTGGAGACCATGTCTTTTCTAAAGCGGAACCTGTGCTAGGGAATGGTTAGACAATGTAATACCACCACATCTTTTAATACAGCACCGAATATACACCTTTTCAAAACTGCATTCATTATTGGAGGATTCTATCAACAGAGAACTGTGTTGTAATGTAAAGCGCTTTGAACAGACCAAAGGACTAAAACAGTGTAACTATTAAAATATTTTCACCCCTTATGGTTCAATGGTTTTATATTTGAATAGAGAATTTATTTAGAACCGAGCAGATCCATGCAAGGAAAATACAATTAATTTTCAAAATTTTAAGCCTGATATACTATTTTAGCATGTGACTATAAAAATAAAATAATTAAAACATACTGTGGACTCACACATATAATGTGATTACAAGAATATCTAGTCATTACAATGATTACACTCTTAACACAACTTTACAATGTTTTTTTGCAATTACGTAGTAACTAAGAATGAGTACAACCATAACCATTATTAAATCCAATGTCCTAATCAGAATTAGTTAATCAGCTATCATCTTAAAACTCCAAGTCCTAAGCAATACTAAAAAAAGGTACAAAGTCCGAGTGTTTATCGTAAAGTCATGTTATGTAGTATAAACTATATCCATTTAACATCTCGACTGCCCACACATTGTAAAGATCGACCTGTTTCTTCGTTCTTGGATGCAAGCCAGAGAGTCGATTCTCACAAAGTTTGAAATTTGCTCGCCAGATTCATTCACGTCTAGAATGAAATCAGTTGTAATACCAGATGTCCAGGTATCATCTCGATTAGAGATTTATTTGACAGCAAGTCACTTCGCGTACATTTCACAATCACATAAAGTCGTTATCCCGGCGCATCAGTGCACTGTACATACCATCGATAACATCTTTGGTTGAAATTAAACAAGTTTGTAATTTAGAAATCAAACATAACGCTAGTGCAAGCCGGCTTGGCTTGTCTATGCGAAATTTTAAAGTCTGAATGTTGGGAGCATTTTCGTAGCTTCCCTCGTGGAGCGTACGTCATGTCTCAGTGAAATAGTCTGCCGCGCTCCCCGAGTGCGCAAATCTGTCACCTTTTAAAGCAAGTCAATAGCTTTCCCAGAAGTTTCCAGTATCAAAGTACGCATGCGTGAACATCTCCTGATTCTCCCAAAATCATCCAAAACCATCTCACGCATGCATGAACAGGCCGATGCCACACATCCTCCCTGAAGAAATCCCATTTGCATTTTCGCATTACTATACGTGTATGGTGTGAGTGGCTGTCCTACATCTTGTCAAACTCTCCCCCGCCCGCTTATGGGTCAGGCCATGGTGAGACCTTGAGGAAACCGGTTGACAACTCATTAATAAACGTCTAGGCATGGGGAACGCCGTCCACTTTCGACCCACGCCTGTAGCTTGGTTTGGATGAAATACCCATTACTCACAATTGAACTTCTGCCCCCATGGCTAGGCTACATGTCTACATAAACATCCTGAATTTTCTGAATAGCAAAATTATTATATCTACATTAACCGCGTAACGAAGGCAATGACAGTATGTCCTAATGAACCACAGTTTGTTAAATATAATTTTTATTGTTTCTTTTTATTTTATTTAGTTTTATTTTATTGTTTCTTTTTAAGAATATCAACTTAGCCGTTCAGTACATTTGCAAACAGCTGTTGACAGTTTCCAATATCTGTGGACAAAGTTTATCGGGGTCAGACATTCAAAGGATCACGAGGGGCCTAGAGTAATGTTCCCCTCTGCATGCAGCGTAAAAATTTTATTTTCCCCCAAACATTCAAATTAAACAGTCAACAGTCAAAATATATTCTTAAAATTTTGCTAAAAAAGACATTTGTGCATCTAGATGTCAGAAAAGATATAGATTTTACGATAAAAATAATTAGACTATATGTTTGTTTAAGACATCCACTCACCTGTGCCTCTTGGTAGCTGCATTTTAAGTCAGCAGAATCAGCGAAATTATCTCCATAGACAGAGAACGTTTCACAGTCTGAGCTTGCCATGTCGCACAGACCAAGGTTTGTCAGTTCGTCCACCAGGGGTGCTGCTGTTACACTAAAAGAACAGTCTTCGCCAGTGTATCCCTCAGTACAATCGCACTCGCCTGAAACATGACAGATTGAAACCACTCTTTATTATATGTTGTAACTAACTGATCATGTATGAAGCTATGCATGAAATCAACAGATCGTCAATCACAAGTATCAAATTGTCAAGTGACATTAAATTATATGGATTTTTTTCACCACAAATTCTTCTTAGTTAAACGTCATTTACAAACAAGCAAATAGATGGACGGACGGACGGACGGACGAACGCACACACAACCAGACAAACAGGTGGGTGGACATATATATAGATGGATATGTATTGTTTTAATAAAATTAATTGAGACAGATACAGTGAGACATTAAATGCTGTCTTGTAAACATATAGATTAATGAAAGGGTTTTACTTAAACTTTGGAAAAAATTATAGCAAGACATTTCCATAAACTTGATGAATCTCAATACAAACCTGATGTTGATTTTAGCCAACTAAATGACTTTCAATTGTATACAAATGTAAAATGGTTCATTCTTGTGCCAACACACCAAACACATCCACTAATTTGATATTTAAACATTTAAAAGTGAATAAAAAAATACAACTGAAATTCTGAGTATGGCAGGGGTCCCAACCTCCCATCTCTCCCCTGTTAGTGGGGGCCAATCTGCTTTTTTTTGAGTCCACCTCCCCTTCACTCTCTTCCCTTGACTGGGACAGTCAAAAGGGGCCATGTCCACAGTCTTCCTTAGATGTGTCTGTCTTCTGTTGCACATAGCAGGGTTGGTCAGCTTTGCTAGGTCCATTTCTGTATGTTACCTAGCCAGGTTTTCTTCTGGCAGCCTCGTCTTCTCTTGCCCTCCAGGGTGTCTTCTCTTGCCCTGCAGGGTGTCTTGCAGGATGGTTTTTGAAATAGTATTTTGTGGGGTGATGTGGCCAAACCAGGAGAGCTTTCATTCTTTCACCATTGACAACAAGGGCTCTTTCTTTCCAGCAAGGGAATCCACTTGTCATTTCATGTTCATCTCCCACAATTTTTTTATGCCAACTTTTACAACCAACCTCCTACCTCTAATTCACTGCCACATCCCCTCACTATAAGTTACTGCAATGACATTTAAGCCATTTCATGGATATTTTTCTAAAAACAACACTTCACAACTTGTTTTGTTTCACTCCAACAGTAAGTTGCAGTCATATTATCTGAGTGTTCAAAATTATTATTTTACTAAACTACAAAACTAATTATTAATCCATGAAAATGTAAATCAAATAGTTCGATATATATATGAGTAACGATTTTCTTCAACCACAAATATTGAGATTACCTACTCTCAACTGATGAAGGCTGCTGATGGCAACCAAAACGTTGAGAGGAATTACTCTCAATAGTTGTGGTTGAAGAAAATCATTACTTATAATTTTGAATCATTAATGATTCAAACTTATAAATGGACTGTCCTAAAAGACACACACCTGAGTTGCAGACGCCGTGGTTACTGCAGTCACCAGGACACAACTGTATGAGGAGGTCATTGTCTGGGTCTGGTGTTGTGTCACTGAGCTCTCTAGGTGGCTCATTGTCACTCAACTCATCCTGACATTCTTCCTTGATGACGTCTGTATAGTCAGATGCTATCTCAAGACTGTCTGTCAACTGTGAACACAATAATATTTATCATCGTTAAGTTAAGCTACATTTGGTAACAGAGTTGACCTAAAATGTGAAAGATATATTGATAGCATTCATGTTCTTCTTCCATTACAGTTTATACCTGTGTGTTAGTATTGCATTTACACCATTAGTGAGTCCACAACAGGTTACACATTTACACCATTAGTGAGTCCACAACAGGTTACACATTTACCAATTTGACCAACGGCTTTTAGTGTCTCTTCCAAAAGACACAGGCAAAGTGGGGTGAACGAAATTGCCCAAGTTTCGAAACAGCAGCAGGTGACAGTCCTGTGCTGTAATCGCTGAGCTTCCGTGCCCCACGTTGTATATCTTGTTAGAACACAGTTCTAAGTTTGTCAAAACAAATGAATCATAATAATTATTGTGAAATAATAACAAGGTTATATAAGAAAATGTCACTGAATATTCCATTTGACTGCAGTTGGTTCATTTACATGTTGGAAATAAGTTGGAATTCTGGACCCATTGTTATATGTTACACTGTTATATGGTTTGTAATGTAGTATACTTAAATACAGTTCCATTTTAAAATGTCATAACAATCCAGATATTTGGCAAACAAATAATATTGATTACATATTTGTGTATGTTGATATTTCAATAGCTTTCATTTGGCCAGTATCGATCCATTAAGGTGTCATATTTAAGATGAAACTTATTCACGATGTCAAATAATAATAATGTAGATGCATATGTATACAAAGTTGTTGTCTTCTGACCTACCCCAATGTCTGTCATGACGTGTGTGCATTCTGACCTACCCCAATGTCTGTCATGACATGTTTGCATTCTGACATACCCCAATGTCTGTCATGACATGTGTGCATTCTGACCTACCCCAATGTCTATCATGCAGAATTCAATCTTGTCTGCGAAGGTAGTATTCAGTGCTTCCCGGCATTTTTCGCTAAATCCTGGTTCGATAATGAACACGCTGCATTTCTGCCTTGCCTGTTCTTCAGTGATGCCTCCAGCAGTCGGCCAAGATGCTCCCTGTGGGAAACAACCAAGAGAGGTTTACACCGGGTTGACCAAGAGGACTGATGAAAGGAGGAGTCATAAGATTTCCCAAAGGCTGGCCAAGAGAGAATAATTAACAGGGAATAAATTATATAGTATCAAAAGGTTGTTCAGGAGTGAAGAAATGGTGAAATGAAGTATACAAAGGGTTGGCCAAGAGGAAATAAGAGGGAAGAAATGGTGAAATGAAGTATACAAAGGGTTGGCCAAGAGGAAATAAGAGAGAAGAAATTGTGAAATGGGGAAAATAAGTATACAAAGGGTTGGCCAAGAGGAAATAAGAGGGAAGAAATTGTGAAATGAAGTATACAAAGGGCTGGCCAAGAGTAAATAAGAGGGAAGAAATGGGGAAATGAAGCATACAAAGGTTGGCCAAGAGGAAATAAGAGGGAAGAAATGGGGAAATGAAGTATACAAAGGGTTGGCCAAGAGGAAATAAGAGGGAAGAAATGGTGAAATGAAGTATACAAAGGGTTGGCCAAGAGGAAATAAGAGGGAAGAAATGGGGAAATTAAGTATACAAAGGCTGGCCAAGAGGAAATAAGAGGGAAGAAATGGGGAAATGAAGTATACAAAGGCTGGCCAAGAGGAAATAAGAGGGAAGAAATGGGGAAATTAAGTATGCAAAGGTTGGCCAAGAGGAAATAAGGGGGAAGAAATGGTGAAATGAAGTTTTCAAATAAATAAATAAATAAAAGTTCTTCGATTTGCCAGTTTCTAGCTAATGCCAATCATAGCACGTACAAACTAAGTTTTCAAAGGGTTGACATTGAGGAAATAAGAGGGAGGAAATGATCAGGGGAGTGAAGGAAGAAATACCCAGGGAAGAAATAGTGATGAGGTTTTACTGCTTAAAACGACTTAACAAACAGGCTGTCTCCGTTGTCAACGTTCCCGACGACGTCCCCAATGTCACTGGTCTCAGCACTCTCGGGCACGTTGTCAGTTTTCGTAATTGTTTCAGCAACAACAATCTCGGCTATTGTTTGTCTCTTTTTAGCCCACCCGACTAAGGTACCTTGTGAAGGTAGGGGAACTGGTCTTTTTTGGGCGACATGTGGCACGATGAGCGATAAATTAGGGAGGACTAAACAATGAAAAGCGCAGAGAAATACAATTCTCTGCCACAACTTCAGATAAAATATTAATCAGCGGTACCGAAATCGCAACGTGTGCATTTGCGGTCGAACACTGACTGCACTTTAATTTTCTCAGATAAAAACGTTGGTGTTATATATCGCTCTTATATAAATATGCATCACTAGGACACACGCTGCAAAAAAAAATGTGGCATTAAAAAATATAATTTGTCAATGATGCAAGGCCGCAGCCCCGGACCGATCCCTGGCCCAAGAACAGAACCCTGAGGAACACATGAATTTTGCGTGGTGTTCCTCAGAGTAGTGCTGCTGAAAAGCAATTAGCTATCTTCACTCTTTGGAATCTATCAATTAAGTATGATGAAAACCAGCTCAGGGCTGTACCACATATGCCATACCACACTGACAAGCATTTAATGAGTATGTTATGGTCAATAGTATCAAAAGCAGCAGATAAATCAAGCAATGTAAGCACAAAGTCCATATTTAGAGTGATACCATTGTATACTTTTAAAAGAGCAGTTTCTGTAGAATGAAGCTGTTTGTAAGCTGATTGTAATACATTAGACATACAATTTGACTCAATACGAGACGGTAGACGGCTTTCTACAACTTTTTCCAGTACCTTGGAAATAAAGCTTAGATTAGAAATAGGTTTACAACTGTTTAGGTTTTCTTTAGGCAAAGTTGACTTCATTAGAAGTGGGTTGACTTGCGCTTGTTTTAAATTATCAGGAAACAAGCCAGAGCACAGTTATGCATTTATAATATTTGTTATTGGGCAATTTATCAAGACATGCTTTCAGCAATGTAGTCGGTAATGGATCAACATCACAAGATACTTATTTGGGGAGGACATGATTGTTTTCCTTACTTCATCAATTGTGGCAGGTGAAAAAAATCAAGTAGAGAATTTACTTGCAGAGAGTCCACTTGTATAGATTTACAGTATGATCTGGAAAAGCAGATGGGATCAGACTAATTTTGTTCTTGAAATGACTGGAGAACGAGTCACATAAAGACTTGATTGAGACATGATATTGTAGAGTTGGAGCAGACATTCTGTAATACAGCTGTATATATATTTGAGACCATATTTGTATAATAATCCGATTTGGCTTTAGCCATTTGTGTGTTGCAGTAGTGGCACTGTTTTGAATAACGTGACCTATCCAAATGGGAGCGTGATAACAACAATGCCTTTTAGATTGTAAAATTTCAGGAGTCATCAACAGAGCTGGTGGTTTTTGTGACATAGATTTGGTGGTTATCGAGGCGTGTTTATTTTAATAAAGCCTTCAGTACGATAGCATTGTTTACACAAGTCGGACAGGTGTCCCTTTGGATCTCTGAAAAGGTCGGATTCAAGAATATCAGTCTTGTAGGCATCAATATCAATCTTATGTATGGGTCTGTAAGACACATTTTGTTTTGATTGTGCTAGTGTTCTGGAATAATTAACATCAAATTTGACCATGTGGTGGTCCGATAACCCACCAAAAAATATTGTCACATGCCAGATGGAGAAATGTGAGCTATGTGAGCAGCAGTATCATGTGGTGTTTAAGTTTCAGTGATGGCAAGAATGTCTATCTTTTTTCAAAATAGTAAATCACTAAATTATGCCATCTTACCCTGAACTGAGCAGACGTTTGTGGTAGCAAACCTCATGTTGCGACTAGTGGCAAGCCCAGGATTGATACTAACATGTCCTGCCAGGAGATATACTATGGCTAATTTAAATGTTGACCTAGAACAAGGGATTGGAAGTAACTTGCAGTTAAAACAAAGATTAAGACATTTCAAACCATGTAAAAAAGAAAGCAAATGATGTGCTCTCATTTGTTGGGCATACATTGAGGAAACAACATTTATTTTACAAGTAAATGGCTTGTACAGGGCAAAGTCACCACCTGTCAATGCCATCGAACAGGAAAGGAAGAAAATACACAGTAGGAATAGCGGTGACATTATCTTAAATATGATAACCAATAGTAGGTTATGTTTCGTGGTCTACTGTCTCAATGGTTTTGCCAAAATAATGAAAGGGATTTGTTGTCAATGACACGTTCCACTAGTGATTCAACCTTTATGAATGTTTTCATTACTAATGTGAACCTGTCTTTTTGGTAACCAAGTTAATAGTAGAAAAAATGTAACCACGGCAACTCACAGAAGGAATGTCAGCAGTTGGATCAACAAGATCACTATCGAGTTCTTCAAAGGCCTCATTGGTGGCAGTGTCATCAGCAGCCCGACGATGACGACGTCCTTTAGGCCTGGGTACCAGTCCATGCTTCACTAAGAACTTGGTTGTGTCTTTTGCTGAAGGAAACATTTAAAACACAGCATTTTCAATCAAATAAATATACAAAATATTTCTACTTAAATCAGGTTTCATTTAAATTGATACTTTAATATTCTTTAAGGCACAGTAATCTTGCTGATAACCACTCCACACTGAAATTATGATGCATAGTTGCAGATTGTACATTCACTGCAGGATTACATATGGTAGTAAATTATACAAAGGAAGGGATGGCAGGGGTCTCAACCTCCCATCCCCCACCTGCTTGTGGGCCTAATTTCCTACCTGCTTCCATTTTTGAGAGTCCACCTCCCGCCATTCCCACCTCCCACCAATTTTTTTAGGCCAACCTCCCACTGGCTACTTCCTGCCACACCCCCTCACAAAGCAGCCTGTTCCATTTTTTAATATATAATATAATTATAAAATAACGTTCACAAGATCGTACATCATGTAGATATTGGTCAGCTTACTGATGCGTGAGGTTTGCAGGATTATGTATTACAAATACAATGAAATAATTAGGCACAACACCACATTTCACAGTACGGTTGACAGATTTTCTATGGACAGCATATTACCTCTCTTCTTGTATGGGGTACAAGTCTCAACATCGAAGTTGGGTTTGCATTCTGTCTTTCCGTTGGCTGAACATTCACACCACGTCGGCCAGTCGAGTTTTGTCTTCTCGGTTGCACTGACACCAAACAGCAGCGAGTCGGCATCAGCGACCTGCCACGCTCTAACAAACCTCTTCAGTTCTAACGGGTTCTTGACATTGTACTCTTCGCTACCACCAGGGCCTGTTAGTTTTGATGCTGTCCTGTCCACCTTGCCACACATACCTGGGGACAGCAGCAGAAATAGCACTTGACACAGACTGATTCTTGACAACTAAACAACTCCTCTTCACTCCATATAACACCACACAACACAGGTTCCACCAAGGAGTTTCAAGTAGTGAAAACTACAGCATCAAAGTTACCTGCTGGTTTACCTGTTTATATAAAGAATGTTAAGTGGACACAGGGGTCTTAATGTGGGTGTATGTCAGATCTTATAAAATACTCAGCCTATATGATATCAGATGTATAAAGTCGCATACAACAAAAGCTATTTGTATGACTGTAACCATCTTTAAAATGCTGTTGTGGTGGTTTTACAGGAAGTTGCATGGACAATTAAATTCATACATGGCAACATCTAATTTATTCTAACAAATGATATATAAAATTGTGCAATGAAATAATTTGGCTGAACAAAATAGGTTTATAAAGTTTTACAGGACAGCAGCCTGGTGAGACAACATGGTTGTTAATTATATAGCAAATAATACTATGATATTTGCTTATAGGTCCACTATGGAATGTAAGACACATTATGCTCAAATATAATGTGACACATCATGAACTAACTATGAGAGCTATTAAATATAAATGTAAAAAAAAGTGGAATATTAATGTAAATGCTACATACTATGACTACCGGTATGCAAATATGATTTGTGATTTGGTGGTAATGAAAGATTGTAACAATGACACTATATTAAATAAAGAAGAATGTAATGCTGTTTTTATATTTCAGTACAATATAATTTGTTTTCTAACTGCTGTTTCTTATATGGAGCTTTATAATTTGCTTAATATGTACATGTCTGTGGACTTTGAATCTGAATAAAGATGGTAATAATAATAATACTTTTGATAAAAATTTGATTTTTAACGGTTCTATTTGTCTAACTCTCTTGTGATTATACATAGTTCAATTCAAATCCAGATGATTGTTCTAGCAAGGTAGGGAAATCAAACAAACCTTCGACCTTCCCGTAGTCAGCTGCAGAAGGTTTAATCTCGATGTTAATAAACCTCACTCCGTCTCTCATTGCTTTCCTCACACTAACACGTGTGCCCGTAGGGAGGGTAACCTGGAGGCACCAACAACATAGGTATGAACCGCAGGATACGTTCATGCAACAGTAGTTGGGTGAAATATATTCTATTTTGACAGTAAATAAACAATGCGGGAAATATATTCTACTTTGACAGTAAATAAACTAGCATTTATTAACCCCTAGCATTCTCGCCGCCAGGGGCTTCTGACTACATCAGTGCCACTGGCAGATTGACCTGTTGAAACGCTGATTTTTCAGTTGCCGTGTTAATTAATAATATTGCTCAGATCTATGGGGCTCGCATACGGGAACTTAATTAACTTTAATTGGTTGTGGACACATCATCACTGGTCGGACGGGTAATGATAGGCATTCATGGAAACACTCTTTGAAGTTCACAGAAACGTCGACCAAGACAGTAAGTGGGATGAAGTATAAATGATTCACTGTACATCTACACATGGCGTGGGATAAACTGACAAATCCACGTTTCACCAGGTCAATCTGCCAGGACTACCACACCTGGCTTGCAAGGATGACAACTGGTACTGTGCCAGCTGTAGGTGGTTACCCCCTGGTGGCTGCATTAACTTCATAGTTTACTGATGCCTTAAAATCTCAGCTTGACGTGAGTGACTTCGCGAAAGACTAATTCAGTAAGATGAAAACATGTCAGCTTTTACAATAAATGTTGCAATAAGCAAATATAAAATAAAATGGGTTCAGATGCAAAGATATATGTCCAAATAAACATACGATGTAGTTCTTTCCTCTCGTCTCGAACTTGGTGCCAGCTGTCAAATCTCCGTTTTTGTACAGGTAAGTCTTCACAGGAGGTCTTTGACTCCTCATCTTCTTGGGACATCGGTCAATGCGTATGACGTCATTGCCGATTTTAATGAGAGCTCCACAATTACATGAAGCCCTGCGATTACACTTGTATGTTATGGCGTGTACCTGAAAGGTTAATGATAATAATAATTTTGGTTCTTTTATAGCGCATGTTCCTGTACTAGACAGATCACTGCGCTTTACAATAAAAATAATACATAAATGAAAATGCAGTATACTTGATGACACACATTAAAATAATATATTAATTATAATTAGTGAACATTGTTAAAATTTAGAAAATGTGTTAAAATTAGAAATTATAAAACTATTGTAGCAACCGATTGCAGGGTCACAGGTCATAAAATAATTTGAACAGGTGGGTTAAGTAGAGTGGTTGAAGACAATTAATAATAATGATGGCAAATGTAGTAATAAAAACAACTGTAGCAGGAATAATATGGTGAATGACATTAAAACAGTGCGAGTTAAAACAACAATAATCACTAAGGATAATAAGTATTGTTGCTGTGATTAGTGATAATTGATAATAACAACAATAATGCTATTATGAATAATAATAATAATAATAACAGTGCATGATGATAAATGTACTCGTAAAAAATAATAAATCCCAGTTATAATTTGGTTTAGTAATAACGGTGTAAGTGGGCCTTGAGCAAAAATGACTTGCAGTCATTAGTTGATAGCATTACAGCCACTGTTACGAGGTCAGGTGAAGGTAACTTGTCCAGTCTATGGGACTGCTCAAAGCTCTTAACACACCACCCTAGACATACCTGTTCATTCCAACACCAACTTGAATTAAACAAACTACAAATATTGCACAGACTATTGTTTCATGTGTGTCCTCCAGTGTCCACCAGTGTCCACCAGTGTCCTCCAGTGTCCTCCAGTGTCCACCAGTGTCCTCCAGTGTCCACCAGTGTCCACCAGTGTCCTCCAGTGTCCACCAGTGTCCTCCAGTGTCCACCAGTGTCCACCAGTGTCCTCCAGTGTCCTCCAGTGTCCACCAGTGTCCACCAGTGTCCACCAGTGTCTTCCAGTGTCCTCCAGTGTCCACCAGTGTCCTCCAGTGTCCACCAGTGTCCTCCAGTGTCCACCAGTGTCCTCCAGTGTCCACCAGTGTCCTCCAGTGTCCACCAGTGTCCTCCAGTGCCCTCCAGTGTCCACCAGTGTCCTCCAGTGTCCACCAGTGTCCTCCAGTGTCCTCCAGTGTCCTCCAGTGTCCACCAGTGTCCTCCAGTGTCCTCCAGTGTCCACCAGTGTCCTCCAGTGTCCACCAGTGTCCACCAGTGTCCTCCAGTGTCCACCAGTGTCCTCCAGTGTCCACCAGTGTCCTCCAGTGTCCTCCAGTGTCCTCCAGTGTCCACCAGTGTCCACCAGTGTCCCCATTACTCTCGACTGACAGTCCGCCATTCTAACCCACCCAGTATATAAGATTATTGTTATCAGTGTCCTCCAGTGTCCTCCAGTGTCCACCAGTGTCCTCCAGTGTCCACCAGTGTCCACCAGTGTCCACCAGTGTCCACCAGTGTCCTCCAGTGTCCTCCAGTGTCCACCAGTGTCCACCAGTGTCCCCATTCCTCTCGAATGACAGTCCGCCATTCTAACCCACCCAGTATATAAGATTATTGTTATCAGGGGACCGTTTCACTAAGACAAAGAGCTCATAAGAAAAAGCCATCATAACCCAGAATCCATCATAGATTTTTAAGAGCGTTTTCATAATGCGTTTCACTAAGATGTTCATAAAATCCATCATAAGCTAATGATAAAATTTCCATCATAAGTTCCACAGTGTGCACAATTGGGCAAAATTAATAGAAAAGTTGTCCAAAAGTGGCTGATAATATGATCCATTGAACACTCTTCAACTACATTTGACTGATTTGCTCACTGGGTGAAGAGAAAAAAAATTTATTTTAAAAAAGAAGACACCGTGACACTTTTTCTGTGACACACCGGCAACATGTTGTTTTGACAAATGAAGTTTTGACAGTTTTCAATAACAAAGCTCGCGGAGAGTGCCATCAACCTCAACTGAAGTTGTGTCATCAAGTATACCAATATGAAGGTTAGGGGTGTATATATTTTGGTTAGACACAGCTAAAAGTTTGCTCAAAATTGAATAACAAACGTTTCGCGAACAGCCTTGAGCTTCGTGATGCCGTAAAACAGTGGATACGACGACTTGTCAACAACAGTGCTGTAAAACAGTGCATACGACGACTTGTCAACGACAGTGCTGTAAAACAGACGTTCTAGACACCATACTTTATGAACTATTCCTCTCACATTTTGAAAACTTATTTGACTGTGAAAAACTGGATCTCTACGTAAATGTGGAGTCAAGATAATATGCAGTTAGGTAAATTTGACTGTTTATGGTGGATATGTTTTGCTTTATGAGTGGTCTAACCTTGTCATAAGTTAGGAGCGTTTTTAACAGCGTTTCTATGAGTGTTTTTATGATTTATTCTTAGTGAAACGCAATTTTCTGTTTTGATCATAGCTAAGGAGGGAAAAGCAAAATTGTGCTTATGCGC
Source organism: Lamellibrachia columna (assembly GCA_963662155.1). NCBI lineage: Eukaryota > Metazoa > Annelida > Polychaeta > Sabellida > Siboglinidae > Lamellibrachia > Lamellibrachia columna. The sequence continues at coordinate 54,105,800 of OY759264.1, forward strand.
TCATAAGAATGTGAGTGAAACGGTACCCAGAGGTCACTAATAATGACTTACAGCGTAGTTCAGCTCCCTGTGTCGATACAGAACAAACTCTCCATAGCCCAGGTTGCTGTATTCACTGCAGAAAACAGGAGAGCATACAATTTAGGTTCAAAACCTAATCCGTTGAACAGATAAAAATATAAATGCTAGAAATAAACATAACTCTACATAACTCAATTTTGGTAGGGATTCATTATTGTCATTGTTTGGTTTGTTTGTATTATTTTATTCTCGTTGAATAAGCATAAACAAATATATGTATATATATATATATATATATATATATATATATATATATATATATATATATATATATATATATATATATATATATATGTATATATATGTATATGTGTGTGTATATATATATATATATATATATATATACACACACATATATATGTAAACAGATCAAAATAACTACCAGGTAGTGTATTAAGAAGAATAATTATTATTAATGATTAATCAACACTATCTCACATACATATAAAATGTTCCAAAAATCAGGTTTAAATTACTAAGTATTAATAACCAATCTAGCCTTGACCAGACAGCATGAAATAATAGTCGTTTAAAATTTTTAACATTTCATATCAAGACAGAAATAAATCATGACCTGTGATGCTGAATAGAAACCCTGGAAATGAGACATACTCTGACCACTAAAACACAATCTGGTGACACAAACTTACATTTTGTTGAAGGTAGTTACATGAGGATCTGCATACGTCTTGCACGCGCTCATTCTGACGTCCGCCTTGAATTCTACCTGCAAGTCACACCTGATTCATACAGACTGCTGACCAGCATTTGATCCAATCACGTAATTATAATTGATTATAATGCAAATGCTGTATTTGTAACTGCAACTGATTCCTGTTTTGAAAATATGCTGTAATTGATTCCACTTGTGTAATTGCAACAATTATTATTAATTGTTTATTACAGTATTTATTTTCATATCACAAACTACCTAAAAATCCTATCAAAACTGCTGATTCACACATTTTTATCAATCGCATACAAAATACCTCAAATAAACAACACACACGCCACATGACTAACACCTACTGCATGAACCTCTTGAATAAACAGTTGGTCCCACACAAAGCATCTGTAATTTAAATAATGTAATTGTAATCCATTTGAAAATGTTACAAGTGTAATTGAAATAAAAAATAAAAGTAATCATAACTGATTTGATGTAACCAACCCTGGTGCTGACTATAGGAACCAGAGGCATCTTTTACTGTTAGAAAAAAAATAAAGAAATGCAGTCACATACCGAGACATCTTTGAGGTATCTGCGACACACCTCCCTGCCACCGTTCGTCTTGACAAGATGAAGAGACACAGTACGTATGTAGTCCGTCCTCTCACGGCGACTATCATCCTTCGGCCTTATTTTGATGCGGTATGCCTTCCCAGAAGTCCATGCAGCATTGTCCATCAGTGAGCCACACGCAGCATTGGAGGTGTCAACTGAACTGAAGACGGCCTGCTTGATGGACCGTCCCTCTCGCTTACAGCTGTAGTCTCCTCGTCCACTGCGCTTGAGAACAGCCTCCACGTGAACAGTGCCGGGCTTGGTGGAGTCACAGAGGAACCGCGGCGGCACTGATGGTGTCACTGCAATGTAGCCAGTCGTACCCTCTCTCAGGGGTTCAGTCTCAACCTGGGGTAAACAATAACACATGTATGAGTGTATCAGAACAGTCTGCGACCGACCGACCGACCGTTTCTACAGTACTATTCGACAGTCAGGCTAGCAAAGGGAAAACCAAAAAGCCAAAGTTCACACAATGCTCACATCCTGTCTTAGATTATATTATCATCATCATGTGGCACAGTCTCCTCTCAAAAGGTCAGTTATCATGGGTCATCACTCCTGTCTGCAATGTGCCGTTCTCACCAGATCATTTCATATTTCACGTTTCCCGTCCACGCTTTGATGTTGTCTGTCCATGTGACTCTTGGTCTTCAACTGTCTCTTTCACCCTAACCTCTTTTGCCCTAACCTTTTTCACCCTAACCTCTTTCACCTCACCTCTTTCACCCTCACCTCTTTCACCATCACCTCTTTCACCCTAACCTCTTTCACCCTTACCTCTTTCACCTCACCTCTTTCACCCTCACCTCTTTCACCCTCACCTCTTTCACCCTCACCTCTTTCACCCTAACCTCTTTCACCTCACCTCTTTCACCCTCACCTCTTTCACCCTCACCTCTTTCACCCTCACCTCTTTCACCCTAACCTCTTTCACCCTAACCTCTTTCACCCTCACCTCTTTCACCCTCACCTCTTTCACCCTCACCTCTTTCACCCTCACCTCTTTCACCCTCACCACTTTCACCCTCACCTCTTTCACCCTAACCTCTTTCACCCTCACCACTTTCACCAAAACATTTTAGTTTGTGTTTCTGTATTGTATTGAAAACTTGTTTTTTATACCTGCCTTGGAACTTCTATATTCGTGACACGCTCAGTCTAGCTTATATGTTTTATGTTCTCCTTAACACTTCAAATGCTTCCAGTCTCTGTTGACATCTTTAGTTATCCATGCTGCAGTACCATGCATCAATGTGGACCAAATGTAACATTTTAAAAGTTTTATCTTTAGCAGATTACATTACATAGAGAATACCATTTTTGTTATATAAGACGTATTATAATGAAGTTGGCATTGACTTACCTTGACTGTCAGTTCCATGTGGTTTGAGCAGGCTTCCTTTGAGTACACATCAGGACACTTGTTTGTGTAGTGGGCCGACACACAGCAATGCATCTGAAGTGTAAACAAAGACAGTTGAAATTCACCACTGTATTAGAAATAACTATTGTAAAACATTAAATATATCAATGTAAAAAAATGAAAAAATATTTTAGAGCTATTTTACTGATACATTACTGCAAATGAAACCAATTAAATTGTAACCTGTTTCAGCTATCATGCTTTCCACTTTCCATGTAGCGATTCATTATTTTGGTGCAATGTTAATGGTCACATGACCATATCCAGTTATCCAGTGACCTTTTCGCTGTTTAAAGTAAAACCAAAGGCATTTTTGGGGCCTTTGCACCTATAAGAGTACTTAAAAACTAACCATTTGTAATGATAATCAAGAATAACTAAATACACCTCGTTGAACACCGAAAAATTTGTTTGCATGGGCAGTGCCATGTTTGTTCAGAATCATGCGTTAGGAGTGCTGAGTTGGTTTCCTACAACTCCAACTTTAAACACTTGATCGTAGACGTAGATGATTTTAGTCACATACTTGCCAATAAGTTTGGACATGCTGTTTGCATCTAAAATCAACTTATTTGGCAAGATGGTCCATTCATTCATTTCTTACTAACCTCCTCGCATTCCGATTTGACAGTTCTCTTAATTGTGTGTTTGTGTATTGTCGAAGAATTTATCTAAGGTACATACTGGAAGATTGGCAGTACTACTTCAGGCTTTAACAACAACTCTCTATACTTTGCTGAATGATGCTTACATCCGAATACTGCACAGTATGGCATTGTAATATTTTTTGCTGCGTGTAAATCCAATATAAAAACAAAGCAAACAAAAACAAAGCCGAGTCGGGGGTGAAGGGGCTGCTCACTGCTGATTGGTCAAAATGGCAAACACTGATGAATATGTCAGCCTCCACGAAAAATGACATTACACCAGAATTTCGCACTTTTAGAACAGATTCCCAGTTAACCACTTGCATGATATTCTTATTATAGTTGCAAATGGTTAGTCTGTAGGCACTCTTATAGGGGCAAAGGCCCAAAACAATGCCTTTGGTTTCACTTTAATGTAAGCCATTCTTGCAGTCATTTCAGACACTGTCTGGTCTTGTTGCCGCTAGTACAGCATTATTCTCTTATTTTAGTCATGTTGTTGACTGTTTATAGTGTAATTTTTTATTTCATAACATCAGATCGATTTAAAAGGGCAGAGTACCTAAACAGGTATTTGCATATGTTTTCCTGTGGTCAGTAAATATTTTATGATGCATGTTTATAAAAAACTGACGAGGAGTTGACATACTTCATGAGATAAGTAATAAAGCTCGTCTGTTTTTATTGGCGCTACATTTGAAGAGGCAAGCCCTCTTGACAGATAATTATAAATAATAGAAAAGTGACAAATAAATTACCAACTAGGCATTAATTTAACATATGGTGAAAAATGGATACATCGAGTGATCCCATAAATAAATAATAAATTTAATAAAATGTTTTACTGGCACTACACTTCAATACACATACCGTCTTTATTACAGAGAAGTCCTGGCCCCCGATGCTGGATGCCTTGAGATCCACAGCCTTTATCCCTTCACCCATCGGTGTCTCCTTCACCACGCCCTTCCCAATGAACCACCTGACCTTGTATGTCTGCTCGCTACCAGCAGGGGTCGCCACCTCACATTTGAATGACAGATCGGTGCTCACGGGGTTCACCAAGAATGTAACGGCTGCGGTCGGCTTCGAAGGCGCTATGATAGAAACCACAAATTTTTCACATATATTTATTTCCACAATTAATGCATCAAGCACTTCATAGTCGTTTTTTAGTATATATGTTGGTCTTAAATTAATGATTGTGCTAACTTTGGGGTATGTCTATGTGGTCACCTGGTCATGAACTAAATGACGTAACCTATCATAATGTGTAATATGAACAATACTAATATTTTTGTCAGCTACGTCCAGACAACTTACTTAGGACCAATCACAACTGACCAGACTCTTTGGTAAACGTAATATGCCACCAATTTCAAGTCATAAATAGTCCTGGCCAGAGCTGCAGAAATGGCTACGCAAAAGAGCTAATTATACATCTGTATAAAGCAATAGTTAGGTCTCATTTAGTATACTGTCTACAAGTTTGGAGATCATATCGCAAGGATATAGAGACACTAGAACGAATACAGAGGAGAGCAACTAAAATTTCAGAACTGAGACTTTAGTTGTGAAGAACGCATAAAAAAATATGGTTTAACAACCCTACAGACAAGGAGGTTAAGAGGAGATCAAATTGAAGTTTTTAAGACATTGAATGGGTATGAAAATATTGATAGAAATATTTTTTCTCTTGCTTAATCCTTTTTATCCAGAATATGCACCGGGGCATAGTTGCTCTACTTTCTGGAATACGCACCGGTGCATAGTTCACCGTATTCAGCCGTTGTCTCATTCATCAGTTGTGATTTTTTGTTTTACAGTCACATGATATACCATGTGATAGCCACAAAGTATGGCTAGCTACCTGTAATGGCGGCATCCAGGAATAGTTTATCTTGTCATTTTAATGAAATTTCAACACATATTCTTCAAGTTTTCAAACGCACTACTAGTGTGCATGTTAAATGGTCGGGCCATGAATATAGCGATTTACCAGCATGAAAAGTGGAGTTTATTGATGATTTAGACACTGATAGAGATGACATACGTGGACATGAGACCGGGTCTGTGCAGGTGGTGCCACTGAAATCAGGCTTGCATTCACAGCTGAAGCCGCTACTTGTCTTGTTGCATGTTCCACCATTCTGACAGGGATTGGGTTGGCAAGGATCTGCTGCGGCTGAGCAAAAAAACAACACATTTGTATATAATTTATAAACAATAAATATTTCTTAGAAACCTCAATGTACAGTATAAATGTGTATGCTTATATCTACAAATTATGAAAACAAACCGATGAATACCGAAATACATGTAACACAAAACATTTTGCATAAAATAATTTAAATACATCTATCAATTCACAAACACGTCTGGGAATATCTAGCACCATGTGTAAAAAATTTGTGTAATATTCAAAATACAGCTATCAACACACAGATACATATAAGAGAGTATGTACAAGATCAACATCATTGCCAAAAGTACTTTTCTTATTCAAGAAAATATTTATTGAAACAAGAATATTTAGAATTTTTCTCTAAGCAGGTTACAGATACATGATTGAATAAGAACATTTTCTTCAATTGAGAAAAAAATTATTACTGAAGAAACAAATGTTAAATAAATATTTTTTAAACTATTGTTTTCCAAATATTTGTGTACATTTATATTTTCTGTCCACCCACAAATTCCTAATTTTTTTGGATCCATGTAAAGGAAACAATCTTGGCAAAACAGAAAGATGAAATATGGCACATATGCTATGTCAACATAATATACAACAGAGGTGTGTTAGTTTGACGTGTACAGATTGGGTGAAAGTAATTCATGCTAGCATGTTAATTTGTTGGCTCAAACTTAATTAATTTTGGTTTATTGATGAATAATGTCTGACTTGTCAACTGTGTGACAAGAAGGTCCTATACAACTTTAAGACTGGCAGTGAATATGATTCAATTATAAAACAGGCTTGTTATCAAACGGTTGTCAATGCAAATGACATTTCCCAGGATCACGTTCATATGCAAATGGTTTGGTTATGCATCATATATGCAGTATAATTATATTAGCAAAGTATAAGCATTGTACAATGTAATACAACTATATATACCATGGTCTTACTTAGAAAGCGGATTCATAGGTCAGACAATGAATCTATAATCTGCTGAAGATTCTGCTAACTACAGCTAGAGCACTTTTTCAAAGTCTAACAAACAGCATCTTTTGAAACTGTATTTACAATTCATACAACATAAATGTAAATTTTATTAATAATGAATTTAAGAATCAAACAACTGAATAGAATACAATATGAGGCTTATTAGATATAAGCAATAATATAAAACTGAACATCAGGTGCAGAATAATTATTCAAGCAATTATGTCTGCATTTGATTGGGCATTTGAAATATGAAATGTTTGGGGGTTGCATTTAAATACGTGTTTAAGCTATTGCATTGAAACATGTAAATGTTTATGGCACGCAATCATATACACTGAAAATGTAACGACTGCATTTGAATGTACAGGCCATCCAAAATGTGCATTCAAATGCATTTTCATTTGGTGACAAGTCTGCTACCAAATATTTAAATGTAATATTACTGATTATCATTTTACTAAATTTTTTTTTATATTATCAGATCACGATATTAGTGACATTTCCAACATAAGTTTTCGCTGTTGACTCTTGGAGTAAAAGATATATTGCTTCTATTGCATTATTTTCCATCTGATCCATGCATAATAATACAGTAATCAACAATACATGAAATAAAAATGTATTTATCAGGTATTCAGCGTAAGTGTAATCTTTGTTCAGCATACTTTGATTTTAAAATATTGTCAATGTGTGTGCTCTATAAATGTATGCCTGACATGAGATTTAGATTTAGGTCAGTCTGCCATGATATAACACTTGTGACACACATGACATAACACTTGTGACACACATGACATAACACTTGTGACACACATGACATAACACTTGTGACACACATGACATAACACTTGTGACACACATGCCCATACTGCCACTGCCCCAGTGGTCTCATTAAGGGTTTGTGCTAATGACCATTGTGTGTCCTGTGAGGGTCACCAGCTTCCACATCTGGATAATCTAGTACCAGCTAGGTGGTAGTAGAAGCCATGCAGATTATACAACTACAGTGTAGTAGGAAATACATAATAAAGAAGAACTCTGGATGATTTGATTTGTACCCTTTTCATTCCATGACACAAAAAGTAAGAATGTTGTTCAGGCATATTCCTTTACAGCAATCTGACATGTGTTTAGTGTTCATACATGCATCACCTAGATGGGGCCAGCGTATGCTCCTGGTGTACAATATGTACACTCCAAATGTAACTAAGGGTATATAGCGTAGCACTAGGCCCCACCGCTAGAGACAGAGATGCCACACCAATGTATAGAATCGTATACTCATTAAACATGTATTGTTGAGCGTCGTATTGATCACTGAGTTATCACCCACGTAACATACAAGCATGCAAAACAGCAATGTGGTTCAGTCATACAATAAAAACAGTGAGTACATTTCGAATGTGTGCAGCAGCCGGGCTGTTTGAACAATGGAAGTTTGCATTTGTTGTTATATTCAGTACTTTCAACTTGTCAATGACATATTTTGATCATAAATAGATATGAAAATACGCATTCATTCTGACTGTTTTAACTTTCACGAAAGCTAATTTTTGATAAAATAAATATATGGATGAAATCCTTGGCTTTCCCATACTAGGAAGTTCAATAATTGTATCTTCTAGCAATGTATTGTTCCTTCTTTGATGTGCGCAGAACGACATGGACGCCTAAATTATGATATTGGTACTGTCTTTGAAATTGTACACAATTCAAATACTTTTCAAGTTCCAACAAATTGTTAAAGTTACTATGGCAATTTAGTTTTGCATTTGCTTGTACTTTACTGTGCCAGTAGTCCCCTCTTATAAGGTTACCCCTTCTGTAGATGCTGTAATGTGGGTGTTTGCATGCATTTGGTGTTTAAATCCTTGATCTTGCCCAGCTACCTTAAACACTATTGTAATCATTCATACAAAAACTGGCCTTGATTAACCCTTTTCCCCTTCATTTCTCTTGTCTCTTTTTCACCCGTCCTGTGTTTGACATGACAGTAAAACATTTTTTTATTTTTATTTTTTCCCCTCCTCCGATGTTAGAGATGACTGTAAAAATTCCTAAACCCCCCCAAAAAAAACTGTGGCCTAAAACAAGAAAATTATTTTTAACAGTGACTGCATGGTGACGTCACATTCTCTTAATCAACTCAAATGCATTTTCATTATGGAATTTCTAAAACATTAATTAATTTAAAATACAGTGCAGGAGTGAGATTTAGCAAGTCATGGAAGGTAGATAGTTGGGCTACCAACCTTGCAAAGTGAAGTAGCCCAAATACTTTGAAGATAGAATGTATGAACGACATCAACCACAAATGAAAAACATCACAAAAGAACAGTTTTGAAACATTTATTATCAAGGCAGGATCAATAGAATGTGATACATAATACTGAATAAAATACAGTATACACAGATAATTTTTCTTTCATAACATGGTACACCAACAGTCTATGTGAAAAGTCTCCAAGCGTCACAGGACATCAGGTCCTGTGAACTGAACAGTTTTGCTGATTTTTTACAGGACCTGATTTTACCCTAGCCTAGAGAAACTTTAACCAGGTTCCCGATTAATTCACCAGAAGCGCTCCGCGCACCATGGAGATAATTATATCTAACTATAGAGATAGCGTATGTTTTTATGTATGTATGTTTCTAGGTGGATATGTTAACGGTTTCCTCCTAGATGGCTTGCACCTCGGGCGCCAAACTTTCAGGGATTAATCTACAAACCCCATGAATGAAACGTCACGTCTTTATTTTTTCGAAACACCCCATATATCAAGGGTTCTTAGTGGTTTTTATGGTAAATTAAATATTCACTGCGTAAAACGTTAACTTCCAACAATCGCAGAAACCATACGCGCCACGGTGAATACTTCGGTAGGTAAACCGTTTGAGAGTACGTAGCGCCATCTGGGCGGTTTATATTAATGGTCCAGACCGAGGCCCAATACACAATAAAAAGATAGTAGAAGGCAGATATTCTACTATTCTACAACCAACACAAGTATCCATGACCCACTTGTCTAAATTCACGTGACCTTCCACATTTTTAACATGCAACGAGTATTGCATCACGTGCGTGACTCGGTTGTTTCTGGTAATAGACTATTAACATGACCGGTTATTATTTCAATGTAGAATGACCATTCAGTTACATGTTGAGCATCGATGTGGTTGATTAAAAATACAATGAATTCTCCTTATTGATATTGCTTCGGCTACATTGGCAACATTTCTTGCAATGTCAAACGTCTCAAGTCTCAAGTGGTTATACTCCAAACAGCCCAAACTTGGGCTAACGCAGGAGTTTGTGGTGGACTGTGCGCATGCGCTGTGGGTGGTACATTCGATTAAAAGACTAGTATCTTTAATGTTGCTGAAATGGTTTTTATTTGATAGTTTTATTTATTTTATGTATAGGATGTTAAATGAAAATTTTTAATAGGTTGGTTATGTGTATGGATACTATTGCTGCCTTGCCACATGCACACATAGACAGTCTCCATACCCACACCATGGATAAGTTTACGCTGAGCACTGTGTTTTAAAGGCAGTTTAGGTGAGGAGGTTTGGTGAAAGGGAGTTCCATAATAGCTTCTTGAAATGATTTTGGGTTTTTTGTTGGCAATTTTTGGTGGAATCATATTCCATATGCGAATAGCTCAGGGATAAAATGAAAAGACCATTGCATTTATACGACACCTGGGGGCTATGTATTGTCCACGGGTTCGAGAGCCTGTTAGTAGGCCTGGAGGGGGGGTGATCTCAATAATGTTATTTAGAATTTTGTAGAAGGTTGTGGCTTGCTTAATGATACGTCTTCGTTCGAGGGTTGGCCATCCAAGGGCAGTAATTACATCTGTTGGATTTGTGTTCCATCTGTAATAATTTTTAACAAATCTGACAGCAGAGTGTTGCACTCTTTCAAGGCTTTTAACTTGTGAAAAGGTGTGGGGATTCCATATGGGTGAAGAGTACTCGAGTTTTGGCCGGATTAGCATGTTGTAGGCTGTTTGTTTAATTTCGGGTTTACATGGGCCAAGAGTTCGTTTAATCATGCCTAAAAATTTCGAAGATTTTGAAGTTATGTCAGTGATGTGATTTGTCCAGGTTAATTTGGAATCCAATTTTACTCCGAGATATGAGTGGCTGGATACAGTGGATAATAGCTGGCCAGAAAGCGAGTACTTGTGTGGGCTGGGTTTAGTTTTGTTTGTTATTGGAAGGTGGACACATTTAGATACATTAAATTCCATTTGCCATTTGTCTGACAATGCTTGGAGTTGGCTTAGGTCAGTTTAGAGAATTTCGTGGTCGGTTTTGGAAGAAATTTTACGATATATAATACTATCATCTGCAAAAAGGCGTATAAAAGATTTGATGTTCCCATTTATGTCATTTATGTAGAGTAAGGAGAGGACAGGTCCTAGAACTGAACCCTGTGGGACACCAGATGTGACATATGTGATGTCCGACAGGGCACCGTTAACTGAGACTCTCTGTTTGCGGTTGGATAGAAAAGATTTGATCCAATTTTTAGTGTTTCCAGTGATTCCGTAGGAGGTAAATTTTGACAGAAGACGTAGGTGAGGCACTTTGTCGAAGGCTTTGGCAAAGTCAAGCAGGATTGCGTCAATTTGGGTCTTGTTTTCCATAGCAGTCATCCATTCGTGGACTGTCTCAATGAGTTGAGATTCACAAGACAGTCCCGACAGTGCACACAATTTATGGTTAACATATAGCCAGGACAACACTTCTGAGATGTTTATTAACATTCCGTTTATTTTTGCTGGGTCTAAAATATTGCAGCTCCGTAAATGTTTTGAATCGCCATGCGGGCTACTGAAGTCAAAAATTGAAGTTGCCTGAAGCTATTTTTGGGCGCCATTGGCAACCGGGAGACGGCTAAATCTCACCCCTGCAGTGTACAATAATTTATGGACAATTCACCTTATGTGTTTGACCAATATGCAACAATGTAAATTTATTCCAAAGAATAAGTGTTTCCTCACAAAAAATGTACTGGTAAAGGTATAGTTAGTTACCTTCCATAACAAGAATGGTTTCCCTACCTGTTGTATGAACATCAGGTTGTACTGTGGTCGATACCATGGCAGCTTCTGACACACCTAAGTAAACACACCAAGACGTTAATAAACATATGGCAAGAGATGAGAATGTAAGCTGTGGCACCAGACCCACACTGTTTCCAGACAAAGGTTAATGGTAAGGTGTGGCACCAGATACACACAGTTTCCAGACAAAGGTTAATGGTAAGCCGTGGCACCAGACCCACACTGTTTCCAGACAAAGGTTAATGGTAAGCCATGGCACCAGACCCACACTGTTTCCAGACAAAGGTTAATGGTAAGCCGTGGCACCAGACCCACACTGTTTCCAGACAAAGGTTAATGGTAAGCCGTGGCACCAGACACACACTGTTTCCAGACAAAGGTTAATGGTAAGCCATGGCACCAGACACACACTGTTTCCAGACAAAGGTTAATGGTAAGCCGTGGCACCAAACCCACACTGTTTCCAGACAAAGGTTAATGGTAAGCCGTGGCACCAGACCCACACTGTTTCCAGACAAAGGTTAATGGTAAGCCGTGGCACCAGACACACACTGTTTCCTGACAAAGGTTAATGGTAAGCCGTGGCACCAGACCCACACTGTTTCCAGACAAATGGTAAGCCATGGCACCAGACACACACTGTTTCCAGACAAAGGTTAATGGTAAGCCGTGGCACCAGACACACACTGTTTCCAGACAAAGGTTAATGGTAAGCCGTGGCACCAGACCCACACTGTTTCCAGACAAAGGTTAATGGTAAGCCGTGGCACCAGACACACACTGTTTCCAGACAAAGGTTAATGGTAAGCCGTGGCACCAGACACACACAGTTTCCAGACAAAGGTTAATGGTAAGCCGTGGCACCAGACCCACACTGTTTCCAGACAAAGGTTAATGGTAAGCCGTGGCACCAGACCCACACTGTTTCCAGACAAAGGTTAATGGTAAGCTGTGGCACCAGACCCACACTGTTTCCAGACAAAGGTTAATGGTAAGCCGTGGCACCAGACCCACACTGTTTCCAGACAAAGGTTAATGGTAAGCCGTGGCACCAGACACACACAGTTTCCAGACAAAGGTTAATGGTAAGCTGTGGCACCAGACCCACACTGTTTCCAGACAAAGATTAATGGTAAGCCGTGGCACCAGACACACACAGTTTCCAGACAAAGGTTAACGGTAAGCCGTGGCACCAGACCCACACTGTTTCCAGACAAAGGTTAACGGTAAGCCGTGGCACCAGACACACACAGTTTCCAGACAAAGGTTAACGGTAAGCCGTGGCTCCAGACCCACACTGTTTCCAGACAAAGGCTAACGGTAAGCCGTGGCACCAGACACACACAGTTTCCAGACAAAGGTTAATGGTAAGCTGTGGCTCCAGACCCACACTGTTTCCAGACAAAGGTTAATGGTAAGCCGTGGCACCAGACACACACAGTTTCCAGACAAAGGTTAATGGTAAGCCGTGGCACCAGACACACACTGATTCCAGACAAAGGTTAATGGTAAGCCGTGGCACCAGACACACACTGATTCCAGACAAAGGTTAATGGTAAGCCATGGCACCAGACACACACTGTTTCCAGACAAAGGTTAATGGTAAGCCGTGGCACCAGACACACACTGTTTCCAGACAAAGGTTAATGGTAATCCGAGGCACCAGACACACACTGTTTCCAGACAAAGGTTAATGGTAAGCCGTGGCACCAGACCCACACTGTTTCCAGACAAAGGTTAATGGTAAGCCGTGGGACCAGACACACACTGTTTCCAGACAAAGGTTAATGGTAAGCCGTGGCACCAGACCCACACTGTTTCCAGACAAAGGTTAATGGTAAGCCGTGGCACCAGACCCACACTGTTTCCAGACAAAGGTTAATGGTAAGCCGTGGTACCACACACACACTGTTTCCAGACAAAGGTTAATGGTAAGCCGAGGCACCAGACACATACTGTTTCCAGACAAAAGTTAATGGTAAGCCATGGCACCAGACACTCACTGTTTCCAGACAAAGATTAACGTTAAGCCGTGGCACCAGACACACACTTTTTCCAGACATAGGTTAATGGTAAGCTGTAGCACCAGACCCACACTGTTTCCAGACAAAGGTTAACGGTAAGCCGTGGCACCAGACACACACTGTTTCCAGACAAAGGTTAATGGTAAGCTGTGGCACCAGACCCACACTGTTTCCAGACAAAGGTTAACGGTAAGCTGTGGCACCAGACACACACTGTTTCCAGACAAAGGTTAATGGTAAGCTGTGGCACCAGACCCACACTGTTTCCAGACAAAGGTTAATGGTAAGCCGTGGCACCAGACACACACAGTTTCCAGACAAAGGTTAATGGTAAGCTGTGGCACCAGACCCACACTGTTTCCAGACAAAGGTTAATGGTAAGCCGTGGCACCAGACCCACACTGTTTCCAGACAAAGGTTAATGGTAAGCCGTGGCACCAGACCCACACTGTTTCCAGACAAAGGGTAATGGTAAGCTGTGGCACCAGACCCACACTGTTTCCAGACAAAGGTTAATGGTAAGCTGTGGCACCAGACACACACAGTTTCCAGACAAAGGTTAATGGTAAGCCGTGGCACCAGACCCACACTGTTTCCAGACAAAGGTTAATGGTAAGCCGTGGCACCAGACACACACAGTTTCCAGACAAAGGTTAACGGTAAGCCGTGGCACCAGACCCACACTGTTTCCAGACAAAGGTTAATGGTAAGCCGTGGCACCAGACACACACAGTTTCCAGACAAAGGTTAATGGTAAGCTGTGGCTCCAGACCCACACTGTTTCCAGACAAAGGCTAATGGTAAGCCGTGGCACCAGACACACACAGTTTCCAGACAAAGGTTAATGGTAAGCCGTGGCACCAGACCCACACTGTTTCCAGACAAAGGTTAATGGTAAGCCGTGGCACCAGACACACACTGATTCCAGACAAAGGTTAATGGTAAGCCGTAGCACCAGACACACACTGATTCCAGACAAAGGTTAATGGTAAGCCGTGGCACCAGACACACACTGTTTCTAGACAAAGGTTAATGGTAAGCCGTGGCACCAGACACACACTGTTTCCAGACAAAGGTTAATGGTAAGCCGAGGCACCAGACACACACTGTTTCCAGACAAAGGTTAATGGTAAGCCGTGGCACCAGACACACGCTGTTTCCAGACAAAGATTAACATTAAGCCGTGGCACCAGACACACACTGTTTCCAGACAAAGGTTAATGGTAAGCTGTGGCACCAGACACACACTGTTTCCAGACAAAGGTTAATGGTAAGCCGTGGCACCAGACACACACTGTTTCCAGACAAAGGTTAATGGTAAGCCATGGTACCACACACACACACTGTTTCCAGACAAAGGTTAATGGTAAGCCGAGGCACCAGACACATACTGTTTCCAGACAAAGGTTAATGGTAAGCCATGGCACCAGACACACACTGTTTCCAGACAAAGATTAACGTTAAGCCGTGGCACCAGACACACACTTTTTCCAGACAAAGGTTAATGGTAAGCCGTGGCACCAGACACACACTGTTTCCAGACAAAGGTTAACGGTAAGCCGTGGCACCAGACACACACTTTTTCCAGACAAAGGTTAATGGTAAGCCGTGGCACCAGACACACACTGTTTCCAGACAAAGGTTAATGGTAAGCCGTGGTACCAGACACACACTGTTTCCAGACAAAGGTTAATGGTTGACTTGTGGTAGTAATGTCGTGCAGCCAAATTACTAATTAAAAGTTTTGTAAATCTGTGTAGTCAGACTGGCGTCAGAGTCTGATGTTGATCCAATATTATGACACTCATGCATCTTTCACTTTCATAATAAAATGTACTCAAACTAAAAACTTGCATAAAAATTTATTGGTACAAGACGTCATTGGTACAAGACGTCATCCCAAACAAGAGAGAATCAAGAGAGAAAGCCTGAGAAAAATATTTGTTGTTAGTTATGCCCTATTTAACCCTAGTCATGGGTAGGTACATGATCTCCATACTTACCCTCAGTGGGGGCAGCTGTGGTTGTGGTGACTGGGGTTATATCTAAAAAAGAAGCAAGAATCATTTCAGAGCAGACACAAAAGTGACATAAGGCATGGCAGCAAGTATAACAAAACCGATGTATACATATGCGCATCATTTTTATCATACTTTTATTTATGTTATTCTCATTTCAATTGATAATTTAGAACATGTGAATCTATCTATAATTATAATAATTATTTTACATATATTCTGATGGTACTTCCATTTTGAACTTAACACTGAAATCTTAGGCTAATGCACCTTATAAGAAATACATTTCTGAATACAACTTTATGATGATAAATATGGCCACGCAGCAAGTGGAGACTGAAACACATCAGAATGTTAGCTCACCTGTCCTGTTGCCACGAATCTCCCAAGACACATCGTAGAAGACAAAGTACTTGATGGTGAATATGCCAGCATACTGCATCGATGTCGTGCTTGACGAATGACCAAAGTACAACGAGCTTTTGCTCGCACATGTGACCGCAGGGCGAGACACACCTCGCCATGCCCATGCCACTCTCTTGCCATTCATATGTACCATGATGCCAGTGCGCTTGTGCCATGAGATCACCATATCTGTGAGTGTATCGAGTGGTGCCACTGTAGATCTGGCGTACCACACCATCGTGCTTGTCGAGACTATGTAACGGAATCTCCCATAGCGGTAGAAGAACGCGATTCCGCATCTGTCAGCAACTTCCGCTCCACTAGACATGAAGTACATGTTTTCCTTGTAGCTGATAAAGTTGAGCTTGAATGAATACGAGAACCCATTAATTGCACATGCCGCCATGTTGTGAAAACATCCAGGTTTCTCTGGAACAACAGTGCATCCTGTAGATTTACCACTGAATGTTGCACCGGAAGCGCCAATTTTTACATCGCCTTCTGTTGTCAGTTTGAAATCCGGAGATGAGAGCTTGCCATTGTTAATTGAAATCCACTCGATAGAGAGCTTCACAATGTCTTTCGTCTCGACCGTTGGTAGGGTGTAGTTTGGTTGCGCTGGAGGACTTGGCCATGTAGAGTTCTCTAAAACACAAACGTCATGAAACCATTTTAGGAAATATACATACTAATTGAAGTTATGTTCTGTAGGAAATTAGAATTAACTGTTCATTTATCTTCCCAATCATTATATCCAACTGCACAGAAAATAATTACAGTTATATGTTTTTGACCAATGTTTTTGTAAACGGAGTGTTATTATTACATTGGTGACTATGTTTGAAAGTACAGCTTATACACTAATTAATTGTATGATTACAATTATAGCTTATAGTTATACATTAATTAATTAGGGTTTAAGATTAATTAATTAGGGTTTAAGACTGTGGCCAACATATGTCAGTAACTGTGCATGCAACAAAAGTAACAGATACGATAGCAATAAACCATACTGATTTATTTTCACTGTAGTAGAGAAAGCACCCACCGAGCTTAAATGCTCCTTTTTCAACAAGGAACGTTCTTATTGCTGTAAACGTTGCAAACTCCTCCACCTCAACCACTGTCGTCGTCTTCGCTGACTTGCTCCGGGTCGCCAGATACACGTGTTCCACAGTCTGTGTCACATCAACATTGCGTGTCATGGCGACCTTCGACTCAACAACAAATTGGTTGTTTATATAGAGACTGAGCCCCGACATCGCAGACCAGGAAAACTCAAACTTGTACCAGGTTCCAAACACCAACATGTCAGACGCATGGAACGACACGGACCATAATTCTGTTGTGGTTGAGAATACCACAAACATCTGCCTGAACCGGTAGAAGAACGCAAAGCCCTGGCCCGTCGGTGAATCTGCACCAGTCGTCATGTAGTAGCTGTTCTCCACAAACGATGTGAATTTCATCCGGATCCGGATAGTTATTCCGGATTCTGCAACTTGGCTGAGATTCAGCAGACCTGAACCTGGAGCAGGGATGATTGTTGCAAATGCCCCGGATCCACGGAAGCTGATCGCCTGATCGACTACGCCTTGTGTCAGTTCAAACAATCCAGATATAGTGGCACTGAAGGAGGGTGTAGTGAGGGTGTTACCCTCAAGATCCGCAAACGACAGTTGCCTTGTTGAGACGCTGGCGATTTTCCTTTCTAGAAGAAGAATAACAAATGTGCAACATAAAACCTGTTAGTTTAAATTAATTTATTTTTAAGCTCATTTTAATGCACCTCAGTGTTTGTCACAGGGCCTAAGACACTTCCGGGATAGATATGTGTCATCCTAGGGACACCGTTATGCACACACGCACCCACAAATGCATGCAGCCATGCACACATATGATTGGGACAGCGAATACTATCTAAAAAGCCCAATGCTGTGACAAACATAACTCCAGTACCTAAATCCCAACTGTAAATTAATTGTGTAAATGCAGGCGTGTCATGATAGATACAGAACCAGTTTTGCTAGCAATCTGTGGACTACACCATGCACCTATCTCAATAGGAGACTCCTGGTTTATACATGCAAACACATATGCACAGACATACATATTGCATATATTTACCTAGCTGAATGAGTCCACGTCGAACAAGGGTCTGCGGAGTGTCAAAGAAGAACTGGAAGTCTTCGATGACCATTGGTGTATACTTGAATATTGAGCTCTTTAATGCTGCACACCCAATAAACAGACTTGTCCTTGGTATCTTGCCAGTCATTGGTTGCATTCTTGGGATGGAGACAATACTTCTAGCAACAGACCGTCGGTTGACATAGACGATAACGCCATAATTCTCCTGCCAGGAAACGCTCAACTGCACCCAGCGCCCCAGCCGGAACGTGTTGAAGTAGCAGCGCCACACAGCGGTGCGAGTACGTACTACGAATTGGAATCGCCCGAATGCATAGAACAGCGCCATGCCATATCCACTCTCCTGTTCTCCACCAGTCGAGAAGATGACTGAGTTTTCTAAGAGTGCCTTCAGCTTCACACGGAAGTTGAGGGTAATGCCATCTGTGCCACATTTTGCAATGTCACCGAGACAGCCGTCGTCTTTCGGTACTATCTCAATGGCTTCTGGGTCTGCCCCTGCATCACTTGCGTCGGCCAGCTCCAAAGCTTTGCCTGTGAGTCCGTTCACAACCTTTGCAGTTGTTGGAACCTTTGCCGAGAACAATGCTGCTTCGACAGCTCCATTCGTCAAGTTATTCCACGAGACAGCACCAGTGATAATTTCTACTTCTGGTTTCTCTATTTCAATGAAGTCAATTTCTTCCGCCTGTTTTGCTCCTGGCTTAACATCTGGTGGAAAACAATAGTTTTAGATACACATTGTAATCATTCATAGTTGTACTGCTATAATAAATACACATTGTAATCATTCATAGTTGTACTGCTATAATAAATACACATTGTAATCATTCATAGTTGTACTGCTATAATAAATACTACACTAACTACCCACAAATGTACACTTAAATTGAGTTGATATCACCAATAGTTCCTTGGATATTCAATATTTTCATAATATTCAAAAATAATGTTCAGATGGTTGCCATGGCAGTTAATTTTGAGGCTGTCCACAGATTCGATTCTTTGCGACTTTCAGTTTGTTGTTTTAAAGGAAATTTCAGATGAGGAAAGGCTGGTTTTATTTCTACTGCTATATGTGGGAGGTGTTCCATCAAATTTATTAGACTAAGATGGCAGATGGCACCACAGGTTTGGGAAATAACACTATTTGGAAAAGCTTATCTGCTGCATTAAAACAGTTTAATTTGTTTTACACTTGATAAGCTGTAAGCCTACTTGTCGTAATAATACCAATTTATAATTCTTAGAGTGCAATATCCATAAGAAGCTCAAACCACAGTACACATTTCATTAATGATAAAACTGTAAGTAACGCACAAAAATATGAATAGAAATAAAACATCAGATCAAAAAGAATATGTATATATAAATAAAGAGGAAAAAATATTGAAATTAAAATAAAAAACAACATAAATACTAATGTCAATATTAAAGCGTTATTAAAATGGATAACAGACTGCCTATAATGTTGAAGTTTCAGTAGCAACTGTGTTAAATTGCTGTAACTTACCATAACAGATCTCAATGGAGTATTGTCTGTTCTTCGTCACACGTGTGCGACTTCCGTGTGACACCACTGTACTGACTTTCGTTCCAATCGCAATTTTTCCCTGAAGCCCACTCAGAACGCAGGCCTGGTCTAAATGGGAATTGGCGTAACCAATGGCACCCTGACCCCCAGTCACGTCGTCATACCAACCAATGTAGTCGCCTGCCTTTGCCACGAACTGGTTCTCGGACACATTGAACTGGTGAATGGGATAAGAGTGTGTCGATAAAGACAAGTATATAAAAATAATAATATATGTCATTCCTGTAATAGTAAAGCCAATAGTAATGATTCTAAAACTTATATCAGCTGGTAACTAATTAAGAATTTCTATTCTAGGAATGGGCATTTGAAATGTAAATGGCAGATGTAGAAAATTCTATGAAACATGACTAATTTCGGTATGATTCATAAAGAATATCTAAAATATATGCAAAAAGTTACAAAATAAGATCTTTGGCAACAGCACCGATTATTTACATAAAACAGATGTGATTTGAAAGTGATACAAGGAGTAAATGACCTGTGTTACTATCACGGCACCACTTACTGATTGCCACCCATTCTCTGTCAGTTCCGGAGACTCCCACTCAGCCACGACCTCAAATCCGCACATGGATGGGAATCCTGTGGGTCGGAGCAACTGGAAAGTCACATGACCCGATGGGCGAAGTATGAGAGCTTTGATGGTGTGAATGACGGCATCCGATGGAAGGGAGTGGCCCATCGCCACAGTCAGCGTCTTTGGCTTTGTCTCCTGCTTCTTGGCCTTGCCTGCCGGGTCTGCGGTGCCGACACCTGGTGAAAAGATAGTGAACTATTGAAGGTGAAATGTTATGATGTGACAGACACTAACTGAACTGTGCTGCGAAAAGTGAGCATTCTTTAATGACTGTGAAGCTTAATTGTAATTTTTTTATTTTATTTAAATGTTTGTTGTCATCATAATTTTCAAATATTCATTACCTTACAAAACTACATTTGATTAATTATTCATTTATTTTTTTGTGCAGCTTTAATTGTGGAAAGAGCTGGAATAAACTCAAGACTATGTTAGCTGGGGAAGATTTAATGTGCCTTAATTATGCTCCATTTAATGAGAAAAGAATGGAATGAGTGGGTGGGTGGGTGAGTGAGTGAGTGAGTGAGTGAGTGAGTGAGTGAGTGAGTGAGTGAGTGAGTGAGTGAGTGGGCAAGTAATTAGGTAGGAATAGTTGAGAGCTATTACATTAAGGTAGCTGGTATGGCTGTTGTATGTTTGTTTTGAATTCAGTAGTTTCAGTAGAAGTTTTTAATATAAACAAACATTTCTGCACAAGTTGTAGCTGAAATATTAAATAATACTTCCGATTAATAAAACAGTTTTTCATTTATTTGGTGATGTTTCATGATCTTAAAAACATTTTTGTAAATATAAAAAAAATACCAACAAAATGCCATTTTATAATTTTGAGAAAAACCAAAACAAATAATGACACGCACGCACGCACGCACGCACGCACGCACGCACGCACGCACGCACGCACGCACGCACGCACGCACGCACGCACGCACGCACGCACGCACGCACGCACGCACGCACGCACGCACGCACGCACGCACGCACGCACGCACGCACGCACGCACGCACGCACGCACGCACGCACGCACGCACGCACGCACGCACGCACGCACGCACGCACGCACGCACGCACGCACGCACGCACGCACGCACGCACACACACACACACACACACACACACATGTATATATATATGACAGTGTCACTGATGATCCCACAAGCTATTTTGGCTAACATGAACAAAATACAGTAGCTGCAGGACCAGGAAGATTTTTGCAGAATATTGAAAGACAGCTAAAAGTGACACAACATTTTTAGACAACTCTTCTACCATTTGTTCCATGATACCGTGTGACTTTGCTCACGGATACGTTCATTTCAAATGCTGCATTTCAACGTCGCAAGTGTTGAAGGTTTTATAAAAAAAATTAATTAGGTAACGTTTCCTGGTTGTTAGTGATAACAGAAATATCAATATCATGCTTAAAATGACTGCCACAACATAACAGCCCCGACACATTGGCCCTTGAATCTGTATTTGTAACATGTTGTTGCTTAAATATCAGGTTACGCCAGCCATCTGACAAACACGTGGCAGGGCAACATTTCCTAGCATGTTATGAGGAAAAAAATCAACTGACATGTTAGCCGCCCCAGCTACCTTAAGATGGTGTTGCACCATTTTTATATCATTGATATTGTTGTTTTTCTTCTGATATATGAGTCCAGGTTAGTTGACTATCCACATTATTGTTATTATCTACTAATTTAAACTATGCCATATGCCCTTTTACAGTGACTTTTATCACTTATTTCATTGCAGACAACACGTATACCATTCTTCTGATCAAATGCAGCATTATAAGGTGGGTAAGTAAATTTCAGAATGAACTCAACAACTCCTTTGACAATTTAAAATTATTCTTTATGTGATATATGCTATATCAAAATAGTACTTACTTTTAGGACAAGATGCTGAAAAAAACCGGACAGCAAACATTAGAACACACAAATTCATGACATAGATATCAACTTATAATTATGCAAGTATTTATGTTGAGGTATGGAAGTCTAATGCAGAAATTATATATATATATATATATATATATATTTCTTTTAGCCATGATATTGTCACTAATAGAGCTATGATGCATATACATGTAAATTTGTCATCTTGTGCAGATTTAATACATAAAAACTGCTTTATACAAAGGACTGTATATGTTATATACATGCATACACATACATACAAACATTAACATAACTTCTCTTCATCCAACAGATTTTATTTATATCATAGCCAATTGGTGGTAGACATACAATAAACACATGAAAGAGATTCAACAACATTTACGTAATTTTAAATGCATCATACCTGGCTCGGTGCACACAAATGGCTGAGCAAAATCACATACTCCAGTGACCCATTTGAAGCCGTTGTCACGAGAGATGGAGACACACCGCTCTGCCGAGCGTGATGCAGGTTCACCTGTTGCCCAAGCAGTGTGAGAGAGAGGATGGCCATCTACCCAGGACGTGAATTCACCAGCGCTCTTCAAACCTGGAAGTTAACCTTCGTTTATTTCAGGAAATTATCATCACCTAGTAGTCTGTAGGATGGGTTTCATAGACATTGTTCACGATACTTCTCTATTGGTGTCTAACCTTTCCAAGTTCGACTGTTATCCCAAATTCAAATGCACATAGTTTTGTATACGTTAAGTATGGGCTACCTGCATGGTGGAAAATACAGGCAGGTAATGTTATAATGATTAGAAAATAAACTTAGTGGTTTGTCAATACTTCCTAGATTAATAATTAATGTACCCCTCTACAGTAGTAGTAATAATGTTAATTTATTTATTGTATATGTTGGTTGTAGCTTAAATCATATAAAACTGAACCAGCTCTGTAATGAAGACATACATTTAATATAGTGAGGTTGTACATCAGTAAGACTCCCCTGAATAATTTAAATCTAATATGGTTTGTAAAATTGTTTTATTTTAAAATTAGTGCATCGTGAAAATAACATTAAGGAAACATTTGCTGATTTAATATTACTTAAGATCTTCTACACACCATCATTACATCTATATTGTAAATCTATTCAACTTGTGCTGGTTTTGTTCACTAATTGTTCACAGAATATATTAATTTGTTTATGAAAGTGGAGAATTTCTTCTATTACGGCATGTGCATTTATTTAAGAGTTGCGCTATCACAACTCTTAGTAACACTATTATTTTTATATTGTAAATACTTTTGAGAGCACCCCTTACCAATTAACCAGTATTTGGCCTGTGTCAGAAGGAACGATTCTTGCAGGAGTGTTTCGACGAAGGTCGACTGGCTGTTGCCAATCAGTGACAACAAACTACCCCCTCTGGCAGCACACCGTAACACTGCATTGTCGAACGTGGCCTTCTCCGTCGAGACAAAGTAGCACACGCCATTGTGTAAGACCGTATCAGCAGGGCAAGAAGGCTGGGGTCCTAAACCAAGGGAAGGTGTCAACAGTACATTAGATATTGTATTCATCACACTACATTAGTACAGATACTGAGGAAACTTTTCTCTCATGACAACAGATAGATATAATTCACTTCTCTCACGTGTAAAAATACTACTGTCCTCTCTCCAAAAATTGCCTTTCACACCATCATTAAAGGTTCCACCTCAGTTCTATTTGTTTGCTCCTCTCGAACTAATTTGACATAAAATGAACATATCTGGTATCGACTACAATATGTTAGCTCGTGTGTAAAGTGTTAGTTTCTATGAAATTATTGGACAAAGAAATACATTTTTTATTGGGTGTGGTCAAAAATCATCAAAACTTGTTTTGCAAGTTACCCAATCAAACAATCAAGTTACCCAATCAAACAATCAAGTTACCCAATCAAACAATCAAGTTACCCAATTAAACAATAAAGTACCCAATCAAATTACCTAATCAAACAATCAAGTTACCCAATCAAACAATCAGTCTATAATTTTGATGATTTTAACAGAAGTATGCACTCTTTTATTAAACAGACTGCACATATTACTTGAACTATTCATGCGTGACTAAATGAATGAAGGAGTGAGATGTAATTGTAAACATAACTATTGTCTACCATAGGTAGAGTTGAACAGTAGAAACAAAACTAGCAATACCTTCAGCAAGTTTGCCAAGCTTCACAAGTTCAGCATCGATCGCAGTCTTTGTGGCAAAGAGGAATGACACCTTGCCGACATTGATGTCACCTGATGCTTGGACAGACGGTGCATTTCCTACAAAGATATTGGGCGACTCCCTCTTGACGTCGCCAGCAGCGATCACTCTGTGACTGAATCGTCTCGTTCTCGCTACTCGCCGGCCATTCATGAAGATGTTCAGCCCCATGGAAGCTTGCCATGAGAAGGAGAAATGGAGCAAACGACCGAATCTCACCCGACGCACAGAAACTGCCCATTCGAATTTCTTTGTCCGAACGATGAACTGCAGGCAAACAAGGAGTTGATTTTGCCCTATTTCATATTAATTATAACAAACAACTGACCAAATTGTTATACTTTGTGCCCAATTCACATGACCACAACAAACCTCAAACCCAGCACCTGCTGGTGATGGGGTGAACATGATGTTAATTAGCTACTGCCCCATTAACAGAACTCTACGATCTGCTTCACTGCCAGCGCTTTTATTTGTACCGGCTTCACTGACTGTCACATATGGTGATCGCTGTTTCACTGTTTGCTCAGCCATTCTATGGAACAATTTAACACCTTCTCTGAGGACAACGAAATCATTACAAGTGTTTCAGACACTTTTAAAAACTCACCTTTTTAAACAAGCTTTGTATAACTCGCCAACGAGGACATTTTATGTGCATTCATTAGATACTGTATATATTATTTTCTTAGCATATTTATTTTGTTATTTTCACTTGTATTACTGAACTTATTTAAAGTATAGTTCTTAAGACGTTTTTTTTATAATTGTATTTAACGTTTTTATGGTTATATTCTGAGTCTTACATGTATAAATGAATATATATTTACTTGTATAAATGAAGTAGTTTTTATAATATATTAGTATATTTAATTTGTTGGCAGTTTCATGATAATTTTTTACTTTTACTTGTATTACAAACTATATTTAAAGTAGTGTTATATAGAATATTTTAACATGGTTATTTTGTTAGCATTGTTTAGCATTTGTGTAGACTATTCTCAGTATAATTATTCTCTTAGCAATTTTATGGCCTGTAAAATACTACTATGCATGTAAAGCGCCTGTGAGCAATCTCGATTGATCGGGCGCTATATAAGTACTTTTATTATTATTATTATGATGTAATAAAACTACACCAGTAGAGCTATATAAGCTATACATGTGCAATCAATGGGGAGAAGATCTATATGTAAATACTCCAATATCACGCCCAAAGTTAGGAAGAAAGGGTTGGGGATAAAGATGGTTATCAGAATTAGGGGAGACACCAACCTGGAGAGCACCAAATCTGTACATAATTGCCCAGCCGAAGGAGCGTGCGTTATGGCCGCCAGAGCTCATCAAGCAGGCGCCTTCCTTCAAAGATCGGATCATGACGCGGAAGCTTGCCGTCAGACCTTTGGTGCATTTCTCAATGTTACTCAGACAGCCATCTCCTCTGGGGACGATTTTAAGGAATTGTCCCGCGCCACTGAATTTCGCCACTGCGCCAAAGCTGAATCGCATCACCTTGGCGCCACCAGCTAGGGTCATAATCGCATCACCTTGGCGCCACCAGCTAGGGTCATTTCAAACTTTGCAGTCTTCAGAGACCTCCCAGTGAATTGGGAGAGATCTACTTCCACTCCGTCGATTGCTCCGACTCCTGCGGCTCCTAGAAACAGGATCTTGCATAAGCCAGTCCAACAATTTTTCATCTATGTGTAACCCGCCCTTCTGAAATATTTGTCAATTTTGTTTTTAAACTTATTAGCATTGCTAGCATATATACAGATGTTGTAAGCCCATGAGATATTACACAATTTGTAATTTTCTCCTACACGTTACAATTAAGTTCTTCATGAATCCTATTATATTTAACATTGTGGTATGAAATTAGCAGTTACTGTTGTATGCAAGTAACATTTTAATTTGAGATGATGTGACATGTGCAGGACATTACCTGAAGCACTCCAGTTGGATGTAGACTTGCTTGGAATACATGCCTCATCCTCATTTGAAGGGTTACGTTGATTCGGAATGTAGCATTTGGCAGCAATTATACAAACACCACTCTGAAACCAGCAGTTAGTGTTCAAATATCTGGAGTAAGTTTAATGGGTTATATTTGAGTGCAATAACATACAAAAGATCTGCACAAATACAACCTTGAATTATTACAAGATTTAAATGTTAAATAACTTGCTCCACATATGTTCAATAAACTTATTTTCTTGACATTTTAGTCTTATTACTGATCAATCAATAATAATCTTGTAATATGAGTTACAACGGTGTCAGTTGTGTCACTTCATATATTTTCTATAAGTTTTTTAACTTCATTTGAGTCAATTTCTAACATGAATATAAGCCGACATGCATTACAAATTAATTACAGAATATACTATCATAGTATATGTATATAGTATGTACATACGTACATAGTATTACGTACACATATATGTAATGTATATTATTTGTATAATTGTGTTGGTGGAAATAAATAATTATAGACTAATTGATTGATTGAATTTTCCATTATTCATAATTGAGTTAAGAAATAATCAGTAATTGTACTTGAAACAAATGCATTTGACAAGAAATTACTGATGACATGAAATTTTTAAAAGTATATTATAATAAAAACACAACAGAGATTATAACTTTCAGAATTTTAATCAAATCTGCCATCAGTAATTTTTTATTTCAATGTAATTTTATTGTCTAATTACAAGCCTTACTTTGACTGAACATCTCAATGATATGACATCACAGTCATAGCAAAGGCTGTTGTAAACAAAGTACGTGACTTCAGCACTAAGTATGAGCGTGTCGTATGTCAGGCTGATCTTGTAGGTGGTGAAGCGGTCTGGCAGCGTGCAGATTACTAGATTGGGGGTGACGACCTTTGCAGGTCCATACAGCACCGTCGTGGTCGACTCAAAGTTATTGTTGCTCAGCTGAAACGTTGAATGTGCACAACATAAACCAGTGATGCCACTACATTGGGATACTGAGATAAATCAGTGACACCACTACATTGTGATACTGAGATAAACCAGTGACACCACTACATTGTGATACTGAGATAAATCAGTGACGCCACTACATTGTGATACTGAGATAAATCAGTGACACCACTACATTGTGATACTGAGATAAATCAGTGACGCCACTACATTGTGATACTGAGATAAATCAGTGACACCACTACATTGTTATACTGAGATAAATCAGTGACACCACTACATTGTGATACTGAGATAAATCAGTGACACCACTACATTGTGATACTGAGATAAACCAGTGACACCACTACATTGTGATACTGAGATAAACCAGTGACGCCACTACATTGTTATACTGAGATAAATCAGTGACGTCACTACATTGTGATACTGAGATAAATCAGTGACACCACTACATTGTGATACTGAGATAAACCAGTGACGCCACTACATTGTTATACTGAGATAAATCAGTGACGTCACTACATTGTGATACTGAGATAAACCAGTGACGCCACTACATTGTGATACTGAGATAAATCAGTGACACCACTACATTGTGATACTGAGATAAATCAGTGACACCACTACATTGTGATACTGAGATAAATCAGTGACGCCACTACATTGTGATACTGAGGTAAATCAGTGATGCCACTACATTGTGATACTGAGATAAATCAGTGACACCACTACATTGTGATACTGAGATAAATCAGTGACACCACTACATTGTGATACTGAGATAAATCAGTGACACCACTACATTGTGATACTGAGATAAATCAGTGACACCACTACATTGTGATACTGAGATAAATCAGTGACACCACTACATTGTGATACTGAGATAAACCAGTGACACCACTACATTGTGATACTGAGATAAACCAGTGACGCCACTACATTGTTATACTGAGATAAATCAGTGACGTCACTACATTGTGATACTGAGATAAATCAGTGACACCACTACATTGTGATACTGAGAAAAACTAGTGACGCCACTACATTGTTATACTGAGATAAATCAGTGACGTCACTACATTGTGATACTGAGATAAACCAGTGACGCCACTACATTGTGATACTGAGATAAATCAGTGACGCCACTACATTGTGATACTGAGATAAATCAGTGATGCCACTACATTGTGATACTGAGGTAAATCAGTGACGCCACTACATTGTGATACTGAGGTAAATCAGTGATGCCACTACATTGTGATACTGAGATAAATCAGTGACGCCACTACATTGTGATACTGAGATAAATCAGTGACGCCACTACATTGTGATACTGAGATAAAT
The DNA here is from genome assembly GCA_963662155.1 of Lamellibrachia columna. NCBI lineage: Eukaryota > Metazoa > Annelida > Polychaeta > Sabellida > Siboglinidae > Lamellibrachia > Lamellibrachia columna. The sequence goes on from OY759264.1 coordinate 54,134,718, forward strand.
CAGTGATGCCACTAAATTGTGATACTGAGATAAACCAGGGATGCCATTACATTGTGATACTGAGATAAACCAGCGATGCCACTACATTGTGATACTGAGATAAACCAGCGATGCCATTACATTGTGATACTGAGATAAACCAGCGATGCCACTACATTGTGATACTGTGATAAAGATGCTGTGTGTTCAACAAGGTGTGCCCAATTCACCTCCTTGTAAACTGGCGTGATATTCTTAATTGTAACTACAAATGGTTATGTTTCGTTAACTCTTACAGTTGCATAGGCCCAAAACCATAACTTTTTTCACTTAAAACATACGAAAGCAATGTAATATGCCAGGTAAAGGAAATATTGATAGTGCTTAAGCATTCATTATAACCTACCTTCATTTTTTTGAATCTACACTGCAATGTTGGGTCGTCAACGAATGTTCCACTGATGCGGACAGTGCTGCATGCGGTAGAGCCGCTAGCAGGGTCACAGGTCAACGGTTCGCTAGGCACATCAACTTGAGCTGGCTCAGTCTTGTTACCAGAGCAGTCGGCTCCGAAAAATCCTGAGTCACACTTGCAAATACCTGTGTGAGATCAAAAGGAAATATAATGCAACTCTGAAATAATTACACCAAATTTATAATTTTACATGATATAAATGTCAGTGGGTGAGCATTGAGTGTTTGTAGTTAGCTACATCTATAACAGTAGTATAATATCTACTTATTGCACTCAGAACGGCAATTCAAAACAGAAGGAAGACTGATCAGTACAAATGCATAGAATTATTAATGGCTCCAGAAAATCATCAGTAAAATAGTATACTTTCCAAAACAATACATTTGCCATTCATTGTTATTTCAATATCTTACAAGGTATTTTTAACTCAACTCACTCCACAACAACATACTCACTGTCTAGTGACATACAGGGCCTAGACTCCACAATAACATACTGCCTAGTGATATACAAGGTCTAGATTCCACAACAACATACCCACTGTCTAGTGACATACAGGGTCTAGATTCCATAACAACATACTGCCTAGTGACATACAGGGTCTAGACTCCACAACAACATACTCACTGCCTAGTGACATACAGGGTCTAGACTCCACAACAACATACTCACTGCCTAGTGACATACAGGGTCTAGACTCCACAACAACATACTCACTGCCTAGTGACATACAGGGTCTAGACTCCACAACAACATACTCACTGCCTAGTGACATACAGGGTCTAGACTCCACAACAACATACTCACTGCCTAGTGACATACAGGGTCTAGACTCCACAACAACATACTCACTGCCTAGTGACATACATGGCCTAGACTCCACAACAACATACTCACTGTCTAGTGACATACAGGGTCTGCAGCAACTGGGTGGACTTTGTCAAGTCCGGGTTTGAGAAGTCCTGGGCTGAGGTTCAGGTGGATAGTTTTAGTTTTGAGTGTAGGGGATGTATGAAGATGAAGGAACTTGAGGTGGAGTTGGAACAGCTGAGGCTGGTCATTGAGGCAATGGTGGGAAGGGAATAGGCGGGTTGTGTCAGTGGTTCCAGTGGGGGACAGTAGATGATAAAGTGGGGGTAGACGATGAGAGATGCTAGTGAGATGATGTGGTAGTTTGCTTGCCTGGGGCCAAAATAGAGGCGATAACTGAGAGGGTAGAAAACATCATGGGTTCGGGTAAGGGTGGATCTGTTTTAGTATACATAGGGACAAATAACATAGAGAGGGATGGTACAACTGCCATAGTTAGGAAATAAAGGCAGTTGGTCATAACACTAAAGCAGACGTGGGTTGAGCAGGTAATCCTGTCAGGGATTTTACCAGTAATAGGAAGGAGGGGTCACATATATCGAAATTGTTGGGGAATGGCAATTAACACGCTAGTCCAGAAGCTATGTAGGGAAGAGGAAGTTGGATTTGTGGATTTGTTGTTGTTGTTGTTGGAAGGGCTGATATGCACATGAAGGATGGGCTTCATATAAGTGGAAAGGGGGCAGCAGTATTTGTGGATGGACTCACAGCAGCAGTAGACAGTGGCATGAGTAGCATAACAAATATTTTTGGTAGTGAACATTGTTTAAACTAGAAGCACAAGGGTGTTATTTAGAGATACCTCAAGCAGGACAAGAGGCCACTAGTACAGATAAACCAATAACAAAATGTCCGAAAAACATCTCTGAAAAAGGTTATAGATGCATATGTTTAAATGCTAGGAGTATAGTAAATAAGAAAAACGAATTAAACATTATGGTAGAAGATATTGACCCTCACATAATTGGTATAACCGAATCATGGGCCAACACAGACATAACAGATGCTGAATTGGGATTGACAGGATACGTAATGTTTAGGAGAGATCGAATAGGAAGAAGGGGAGGGGGAGTTATTTTATATGTTAAAGAATCTATTCAGGCTTATGAAATAAAATTAGAAAGGGAAGCAGATTGAGGTGAAGCTGTTTGGTGCAAAATAGTTTCAGGAAATTCAAAATTAACTATTGGATTAGTTTACCGAAGTCCAAACATAAACAAAGAGGATAACACAAAAATACAAAGTGTTATAAAGGAAGTTAGAAAAGGGGAATGTATCATAATGGGAGATTTTAACCATGGACACATACAATGAAAATCTCTAGAGAGTACAGGGGTGAGGACCAACAATTTCTATTTTAATTCAGGATAGCTTCCTTATTCAGCTAATGCTAGAACCAACCAGGGGAGATAACGTATTAGATATAGTTTTGTCATCGCAAAAACAATTAGTGGACAATGAAAAAATACATGAACCATTGGGTAACAGTGACCCCAATCAAATACATTTTGACATCAATGTAAAATCAAAAGGTAAAAATAAAAAACGTATAGGAGAAACTTCCACAAAGGTAACTATAAAGATATGAGAAAATGCTTAGCAAAGCTAGATTAGAATAACATGCTGATGAATGTTGAAATATTCTAAAATATGAAATTGAGAGTATCATCGATAAATTTGTTTGTTTGAAAAAACAAGGAAAATGGTCTAGAAAGAAACTCTTGTCAAAAGAAGCTATTAGAAAAATAATGTTTAAGCAAACTATGTGGAGGGTTTATAGGCGTACCAAAAAGGATGAAGACTATGCAAATTACAAAGAGGCACTTAACCTAGCTACAACTGAAATTAGAAAATCTAAAAGAACCTTTGAAAACAAATTGGCAGGTGATATTAAAAATGACAGCAAGAGTTTCTATGCTTATGTAAGGAGTAAACAGAAAGTTTGAGATAAGGTCGGACCACTGGAAAATAACAGTGGAAACATAATTTCAGACAGGTTTCAAATGACAGAGGTCCTGAATGAGTATTTCAGCTCAGTTTTTACCACAGAAGATATCAGCTCACTTCCAGTTCCATTTACTAAATTTGAGGGCAATAAATCAGAATATTTAGGGCAGTTAGTTGTAACTCCTGAAATTATAGCAAAGAAAATAAAGAAGATGAAAAATAATAAATCAAATGGGGTTGACCAGATACCACCAAAACTGCTTAAGGAAATTGTTGAGCAAATTAGTACACCACTTGCAAAATTGTTTAACTTGTCACTAGAAGAAGGAATAGTTCCTTTAGAATGGAAAGAAGCAAACATTACGCCGCTATTTAAGAAGGGATCAAGGAACAAGCCAGAAAATTACAGACCAGTGAGTTTAACATCAGTTGTATGTAAATTACTCGAAACATTAATTAGAGACCACATGGTGGAATTCCTTGTAAAACATAAATTAATAAATACATCTCAACATGGGTTCCTAAAAGCAAGGCCATGTCTAACCAATCTCATATGTTTTTTGGAAGAAATTACAAAGTGTGTAGATGACAGGTCACCACCTGTAGATGTTGTCTACTTAGATTTTCAGAAAGCTTTCGATAAAGTGCCACATCAAAGATTGTTACTTAAACTAAAAGCCAGTGGTATAGGTAATGATGTAATCAACTGGATAGAAAAGTGGCTTACACACAGAAGACAGAGCGTAATAGTAGATGGTGAGATTTGAAACTGGAAATCTGTTTTGAGTGGGGTACCACAGGGATCAGTATTAGGCCCTATGCTGTTTTTAATATATAATAAATGATTTGGAAGATGACATATCTACAAAGTACTTAAATTTGCAGAGGACACAAAAGTATTCAGAAAGGTTACTAATGATACAGATAAACAAAGTTTACAGGATGATCTAGATAAATTAGTTAAATGGTAAAAAAAATGGCAAATGTTATTAAATTTTGGGAAGTGTAAATGTATACACTTAGGACATGGAAACATGGACGAAGAATATAAAATGGAGAATGCTGTACTAGGTAGAACCACACAAGAAAAGGACTTAGGAGTAACATTTAGTGCTGACATGAAAGTTTCAGAGCAATGTGGGATTGCTGCTTCGAAAGGAAATCAAATTCTAGGGCTAATTAGAACTTTCACGTGTAAGGAGAAACAGCTAATAGTACCCCTGTACAAAGCAATAGTTAGACCACATTTGGAATATTGTATTCAAGCATGGAGGCCATGTTGTAAAAAGGACATAGACAAGCTAGAAAGAATACAACGAAGAGCAACTAAAATGATTCCACAACTGAGAGACCTTAGTTACGAAAGCCGCTTATTACAATGTGGTTTGACAACACTAGAGACCAGGAGACTAAGACCAAATAGAAGTGTTTAAAATAGTTAACGGTTATGAGGATGTTGATAGGAATATGTTCAAACTTAGAACCAGAGGCCACAAAGCAGCATTAGTTAAGGAGCAGTGTAGGTTTGACATGAGAAAGTACTCTCTCTCTCTCTCTCTCTCTCTCACAGAGGGTGATAAATGAATGGAACAAACTGCCAAATGAATGTGTTAATGCTAGTAGTGTGAATATGTTTAAAAATAGAATTGACAGATATCTGGTAAGGGCGGGCTACACATAGATGAGAAAAATGTTGGACTCTCGATAAGCCAATGGCTTCCTTGTCCACTTGCCATCTGGAACTTGTTGTTTGGGATGGCAATCTTGTTAAATTTAGACACCACAACAACATACTCACTGCCTAGTGGCACACAAGGCCTAGACTCTACACCAACATACTCACTGTCTAGTGACGTGACATACAGGGTCTAGACTCCACAACAACATACTCACTGCCTAGTGGCATACAGGGTCTAGACTCCACAACAACATACTCACTGCCTGGTGGCATACAAGGTCTAGATTCCACGACATATCCACTGCCTGGGCCGAGTTCAACTTACCAACCAACACTGACCAACATCGACTAGTGGTCATTCTAGTCACGATCAGCATAAGCCAAACACATTCTGTCTGACTTGGTTTGGTCAGAATTATGTCACACTGACCAAGCAACATTGCCACTGCTTGCAGGTGGTGGAAGCTCTGTTTGACCAATGGTCAACATGATAACCGACATAGTGTCATAGGAAACAAAAAAACCATTTTCCAATATTGCAGTCATTTTCTTATATACTTTTTGTTTCATAATATACAATTATTGTTCTGTTTGTGCTAGTATCGTGAACAATACTAGTGCTGTCGATATTACATTTAGGAACATTAGAAGCTGTATGCCAATAGGTATTTGTTGCATGTCATGCTTGCCGCCAATGTGGAACAACCAGTGACTAATTCTCATTCTGCTTAGGTTAGTTGGACAGACCTGTACACATGCATCACATGCCATACGTTGGCTTTGTTTGGTCGGTGTTAGTCAGTAACTCGAACTCAGCCCTAGTAGCATAAAGGGTCTAGACTCCACAACAATATACTCACCACCAGTGAGTTCATAATCATAGTATTCCCATGTTTTGAAGTGTGATCTCCAGAAACGTTTCAGCGAAGCTTTCGTTCCTGCTGACAACTGGCACTGCTTCTTTTGAGCGTTGTACTCGATCGAGCGACATTCAAACTTTGTCTCTGCCTTACAGAGAGCCTTGCACGCCTCCACACCTTCGCAGTTCTTCTTTACGCGTCCGTTATGTGAAATGATTCCACCAGTGATCCCTGCATTCCACATGTACAGCTCTGCAACCAAGGTCCAAGCAAACTGAAGTATTTCACAATGTGACTTCTCACAAGTTTCCAACAATTATATAATAAAAATGTGTTTTATACACTGATTCACAATAAAATCAATAAGAAATAGTGAATGATTCTATTGCAAGGCATCTTAGAAGTACACACTTCTCGCATTGTGATGGTAGCATCACGTTTTCTAACAAATATCAATATGTAGTATTGTCTTTTATATCGGCGTGATAATTTTTTTTCAGACTCTATCAAGCAGGCTTTGTCATGGATAAGTGATTGTTCTGCTGACCGTTGTCAAAGTATCCACCAGAGCCACCACTGGTTATAGGGAATAATGAACAATCTGTCACAGCAGCTGTCAAAGCACAATTGTTCTGCCGACCATTGTCAAAGTATCCACCAGAGGCACCACTGGTCATAGGGAATAATGAACAATCTGTCACAGCAGCTGTCAAAGCACAATTGTTCTGCCGACCATTGTCAAAGTATCCACCAGAGGCACCACTGGTCATAGGGAATAATGAACAATCTGTCACAGCAGCTTTCAAAACACAATTGTTCTGTCGACCGTTGTCAAAGTATCCACCAGAAGCACCACTGGTCATGGGGAGTAATGAACAATCTGTCACAGCAGCTGTCAAAACACAATTGTTCTGCCGACCATTGTCAAAGTATCCACCAGAGGCACCACTGGTCATAGGGAGTAATGAACAATCTGCTGTCAAAACACAATTGTTCTGCCGACCGTTGTCAAAGTATCAACCAGAGGCACCACTGGTCATGGGGAGTAATGAACAATCTGCTGTCAAAACACAATTGTTCTGCCGACCGTTGTCAAAGTATCCACCAGAGGCACCACTGGTCATAGGGAGTAATGAACAATCTGCTGTCAAAACACAATTGTTCTGCCGACCGTTGTCAAAGTATCAACCAGAGGCACCACTGGTCATAGGGAATAATGAACAACCTGTTACAGCAGCTGTCAAAACACAATTGTTCTGCCGACCGTTGTCAAAGTATCCACCAGAGGCACCACTGGTCATAGGGAGTAATGAACAATCTGCTGTCAAAGCACAATTGTTCTGCCGACCGTTGTCAAAGTATCAACCAGAGGCACCACTGGTCATAGGGAATAATGAACAACCTGTTACAGCAGCTGTCAAAACACAATTGTTCTGCCGACCGTTGTCAAAGTATCCACCAGAGGCACCACTGGTCATAGGGAGTAATGAACAATCTGCTGTCAAAACACAATTGTTCTGCCGACCGTTGTCAAAGTATCAACCAGAGGCACCACTGGTCATAGGGAATAATGAACAACCTGTTACAGCAGCTGTCAAAACACAATTGTTCTGCCGACCGTTGTCAAAGTATCCACCAGAGGCACCACTGGTCATAGGGAATAATGAACAACCTGTTACAGCAGCTGTCAAAACACAATTGTTCTGCCGACCGTTGTCAAAGTATCCACCAGAGGCACCACTGGTCATAGGGAGTAATGAACAATCTGCTGTCAAAGCACAATTGTTCTGCCGACCGTTGTCAAAGTATCAACCAGAGGCACCACTGGTCATAGGGAATAATGAACAACCTGTTACAGCAGCTGTCAAAGCACAATTGTTCTGCCGACCGTTGTCAAAGTATCAACCAGAGGCACCACTGGTCATAGGGAATAATGAACAACCTGTCACAGCAGCTGTCAAAACACAATTGTTCTGCCGACCGTTGTCAAAGTATCCACCAGAGGCACCACTGGTCATCGGGAATAATGAACAACCTGTTACAGCAGCTGTCAAAACACAATTGTTCTGCCGACCGTTGTCAAAGTATCCACCAGAGGCACCACTGGTCATAGGGAGTAATGAACAATCTGCTGTCAAAACACAATTGTTCTGCCGACCGTTGTCAAAGTATCCACCAGAGGCACCACTGGTCATAGGGAATAATGAACAACCTGTTACAGCAGCTGTCAAAACACAATTGTTCTGCCGACCGTTGTCAAAGTATCAACCAGAGGCACCACTGGTCATAGGGAATAATGAACAACCTGTTACAGCAGCTGTCAAAGCACAATTGTTCTGCCGACCGTTGTCAAAGTATCCACCAGAGGCACCACCGGTCATAGGGAATAATGAACAATCTGTCACAGCAACTGTCAAAGCACAATTGTTCTGCCTACCGTTGTCAAAGTATCCACCAGAGGCACCACCGGTCATAGGGAATAATGAACAACCTGTCACAGCAGCTGTCAAAGCACAATTGTTCTGCCGACCGTTGTCAAAGTATCCACCAGAGGCACCACCGGTCATAGGGAATAATGAACAACCTGTCACAGCAGCTGTCAAAACACAACTGTTCTGCCGACCGTTGTCAAAGTATCCACCAGAGGCACCACCGGTCATAAGGAATAATGAACAATCTGTCATAGCAGCTGTCAAAACACAATTGTTCTGCCGACCGTTGTCAAAGTATCCACCAGAGGCACCACTGGTCATAGGGAGTAATGAACAATCTGTCACAGCAGCTGTCAAAAACACAATTGTTCTGCCGACCATTGTCAAAGTATCCACCAGAGGCACCACCGGTCATAGGGAATAATGAACAATCTATCACAGCAGCTGTCAAAGCACAATTGGTGAAAGTTTTCACTACATCGGTCAGCATCGGTCACTGACAACTTACTTGATTGACACTGGCCATGTCCACTACACATTGATGGACAAACACTTCCGTCGACCTCTGGATCGGGGGCTGGTTCGCCATCGGGTCCTATCTTCCAGGTGGTCGTGTCCAGCAGTGCGCGAGTCGCACACTTCTGTGTGACTGACGCCACTGCTGTCGATGCCCATTCCATCAATCCTGTCACCTGTAAACAGTGACGTGTCATGACACTGGCATAGTTCCTACCACATAGACAGTGACGTGTCATGACACTGGCAGAGTTCCCACCATACAGACAGTGACGTGTCATGACACTGGCATAGTTCCTACCACATAGACAGTGACGTGCCATGACACTGGCAGAGTTCCCACCACACAGACAGTGACGTGTCATGACACTGGCATAGTTCCTACCACAGAGACAGTGACGTGCCATGATACTGGCATAGTTCCTACCACATAGACAGTGACGTGTCATGACACTGGCAGAGTTCCCACCATACAGACAGTGATGTGACATGACACTGGCGTAGTTCCTACCACATAGACAGTGACGTGCCATGATACTGGCAGAGTTCCCACCATACAGACAGTGACGTGTCATGACACTGGCATAGTTCCTACCACATAGACAGTGACGTGCCATGATACTGGCAGAGTTCCCACCATACCGACAGTAACGTGTCATGACACTGGCATAGTTCCTACCACATAGACAGTGACGTGCCATGATACTGGCAGAGTTCCCATCACACAGACAGTGACGTGTCATGACACTGGCATAGTTCCTACCACATAGACAGTGACGTGCCATGATACTGGCAGAGTTCCCATCACACAGACAGTAATGTATCATGACCCTGGCAGAGTTCCTACCATACAGACAGTGACACGTCATGACACTGGTAGAGTTTCTACCACACAGTGACATGCCATGACACTGGCAGAGTTTCTACCACACAGACACTGGTCATAATTATATCAGATTTTGTCAGATATAACCAAAATGAAACCCGAGGGAAATCCACATTGACAGTTCCTTCCAAAATAACAGCATTCACTGTAACTGTGTAACACTTTATTAGGCTGTAATCCATTCCACACTTCTCAGCTCCACCGTTGTCCCAATGTTACTTCCATCCCAGTCTGTCTTGCACTCATATTTACAGAGCAAGTCAACGTTTAATGCCTCTGTCTAGCGTGAGGTGCCAGGTCATAACCAATACGCTGCCACACTCTCGCCAGTACATTACTCAGGTACAACCCCTACAATACTCCCTACCATAACACCATCACATCCCCTACCACACACCCTACCATGCACACCCCCACCACATCCATACCATGCACACCCCTATCATGCACAACCCCACCATACCCCCTACCATGCACACCCCACCACACCCCCTACCATGCACACCCCACCATACCCCCTACCATGCAAACCCCAACCACACCCCTTACCACACCCCTGTCTCACCTGTATATCCATGATACAACCTTCTAGTTCCATGTCGGCTGTAAGGTTGGTGAGTCCACTGCAGGTCTTCGAGCTAAGACTGGCACTGATCTTTGTTGTGCAGTGTGCAGTCACTTCGGCCTTAGATTGACCAGTTTTGGATGGCCATTGCAGGTTAGCATCACTCTAAACACCACCAAATGTGACAATAACAAACAACTTCCACGGGCAATAAAACATAGATGTAAAAAAGTCAAATTGTATTGTATCAGTTCAAAGCACACACTTTGTCAAATAAGTGAAGTTGTCCAAATGTATACATCTTGCAGAATAACATATTATGTTTGACCAAATGTTAGGTTGTGGAATTGTGGTCTAGCTGGTTCCTTCAGGCAAGCAGTTGTATGAGAGAGGATATGTGTGATACATACAAACGTCTTAGTGAGGTCCGCCTGAAACCCTTCGTCTTTTCCAAGTGGGTTTCGGCAACCTCGGGGAGACTTTGCAATCTTGATCAAGTCCTGGGTGATGTCCATCACTATATCAAAATATACAACAAACTTTAGGAGCTAAATATCTTAGCTTACTGATTTTGAACATTAAACTGAACTTATTTTACCTATGATATTCTATATTTTATGCTGTTATTCTAATAACTTCTCAAAAGGCTCATAATTTGCTCTCCAAATCTTCAGATGTTGTCATGTTTTTGAGCAGTGCACTTTATAGCATAATTTGAGAACAAAAAGTTTATGAATTCAAGGGATTTCTTTACCTTTCAATAAAATATTACATTTTCAGTAAGATGCATGTATTAATACGTGTTATCTACCAAATTAGAATCTTGCATTGATTCAGCTTGCATTGACCAACTCACGTTTTTGCCTACTGGATGAACAGGAAGAGCCGTCAAGGTTTGGTGCACACCGTCCACTAGAGCCTAACTGGCACTCACAGAAGACCGCTCCGTTGGCCATGGCATCAGGACAGGCACCGTAGTACAACGTCTTACTCTGGTCAACTCTGTCGAAACATTATATTCAGGTATTTCACAACATGCACAAAGTTTCTTGTTTAACCTAGCCGCTGTGTCTATTTGAAAGGTAAATCAAAGAGGTGATTCTTAGTTCTTGTCAGTGATTTAGAGGAGCCATTATGCCCCCTTTGCTTAACATTAAATTTTTTTTTATGTAACCTGTTGCACCACAGCATGATAAACTAATGGGTGACCAGACTTGCCCCCCCCCCCCGCCTCCCCCATCGTGAGATCCTAGATATGCCACTGGCTCTGGTGTTTTACAGTCCACCCACACCCCCTCTCTAACTCACCTACTCAAACAATCAACAATTCAACATCCACAGGAAGAATTAAGCTGTTCTGTAATTAATATACAAGAGCTGTTCATTCATATCATTCCGTCAATTGAATTCCATTGCTGTCTATTGCTCTGTACTAATACATCTAGGTGACAATTGGGATATAACAGCTCTCAGACCATTCCAACCCCAATGTTGGGGTTGGAATGGTCTGACATTTAACTTTGTTTTCAATGAGACATTAGTTTTTCAAATTGTTTTTACAATTTTATTCATTGACATGTATCTGATATATCTACTTACAAAATACAATTTTTAAGCAAACCAATTACTCATGTAAAGCACTTGGCGCGTTTCAAGGAAAATGCGCTTTAATAACAATAACATATTAGATCACATGCAATGTTTACCTCCAGCTGGTTGAGAATTGGTTTGGAAATAATTTTCCACTTTCTCCCGATAGTCCACCAGATATCGTAGTCAGATCATTGCTTTTGTCGCCGTCGTAGAAACCACACAAACCTACAGCAGAGTGTATATCATTAGGCTGTGTTTATAAACCCCAGGGTACAGCACGTCATCCTCACAAGCCAGAGGTGGTAGTAGTGTTACACTACCCCTGACAGATCAACCTTGACACAGGAATTTGTCAGTTTATCCCATGCCATGTGTGGATGTAGGCTGAATCATTTGTATTTCGTCCTACTTCCTGTCTTGATCTACATGTGTCTAGTAACTAGACAAGCCTATGCCCAAACAAAAGAGTTTCCATGAAATGTTCATCATTAGCCTTCCAACCAGAAACGATGAGTTAAGTTGAATTAAGTTACCAATTAAGGTTATGTGAGCCCTGTAAATCTAAGCGAGATTATTATTATATTATTAGTTAACACAGCAACTGAAGTCAGCATTTCAACAGGTCTATCTGCCAGGGGCACTGATGTATTCAGAAGTCCTGGTGGCGAGGATGCAGCAGGTTATTTACTTAATAATAACATTTCTATAGCACCTGTATGGTCTGGAGACAGAACATCAACAGAAGCTGCAAGCTTGTGAGAACAACTGAGTTCGTCGAATATAAAGAACAAAGAGGGTGGACAAAAGAAGGATGAACGACCCGAGGAAAGAGGTTGGGATGCAATGCAGCCTAACAGGAAGATTGGTGAGAAGCAGGATGAGATGGGCTGGCAAACTAGCAAAGAGAGCTGAGGTAGAAAAACATCAAGGACGCAGGAAAAGGGGAAGGCCACAGCTGATCGGGAAGATTGAAAGATGGTGAGAGGGGACTGCCGATAGAAAATTATGGAAAGAAAGAACAGAAAGAGTGGCTCGACAATACTTTACCTGACCCGTACAGCAGGGAACAAGGAGGAAGAACTCAACATTTCTATAGCACCTAAATCCTCAGGAACCTAAGCTAAATGGTGCAACAAACCAGAATCAGTAAGCTTTATTAGATATATACTTAAACACAGAAACATAACTCGTGTTTGGTGTCCTTATCATATGTCACTGTCATTATCACATTTAATTTCACATATATGATAAAAAAATAACAGATTACACATATTACCCCGTGTGAGATCTTTTCCCCCTTCCCTTTCGTATATTAGTGTATCAACCAAGACACATGCTTCCAGCCCAGGGGCCTGATGCTAAGGGAGTGGGCAAGTTGTAGCCAATTTTTATGAAATGACTGGTGTTTGAACCCAGGACCACCTGGTCATGAGGCAAGTGCAAAACCACCAAGCAACTGCAACATAATTTGGCAGATTAGTAATTAAACTGTACTCTATTGATGTACACTAGCCTATCCTACCTTCCGTTTGTTTGTAGTCGACAGTGGCAGCCGTCACGTGCACATTTATGTAGAAGTCTATGTGGTGCACGGTGACCATGGCTCCCGTTGGCAAGTACACCTATAACACGTAATGAACATCACTACATGACATTACACTTAAACAAATAGTCAGTGTGCTGCATTTGTTTGTTATGGTGTCCACCTACAATCAAACCCTAATTAACAATTTTGGGTCTCAGGAGTGTGTTCATTATGGAAAGATTTCAATTGAAAACCCAATGAAAACAATTCACAAGCACATATACAAAAACTGGTTTCATTATAACTGTTGTCCAATTAGGTCAGATTTTACTGTAATGAAATATTACAGTGTATGTACATATTGACATATATTTTATAAGACACTTTGGACTTTAAAATAATAAACTGGAAGACACTTCATCTCAGTATTCCAAGTTAATACTTCATCTCAGTATTCCAAGTTAATACTTCATCTCAGAATTCCAAGTTAATACTTCATCTCAGTATTCCAAGTTAATACTTCATGGGTGCCAATGAACGTCGTCTCTATCGATGTAACCTAATGCTTTCAATCAGTAGGCATTTCCTTTACAACATTAATGAGCACAATTTGATGCCAAAGTGCAAATCAAGTATGACTGCAGGTTTCTTTCGAAAAGTATATGGTTTGTGGAATGGTCAGATTTTTCATTGTGTAGTACAATGAATATAGGTGATGATATAATACGAATCCTGACCGACATTGTTGGCTAGACTACGACATAAAAAAAATCTACATGAGGATGTAAAAGGCAATAGCAATACAACATATTACAATAATAGTAATTCAAATAAATGAAGAAAATAAATAAAACTCATAAAATCAATACAATTATAAATATAGTTAATAAATTAATAAAATAATACTAATAAAATTCATAAAATAAAATAAAGATAATAAGTATTTAAGAAATTAATAAAAAAATGAAATAATTTTTTTGACTTGTAGTATGCAATCCTGTAACAGATGTTCATCACTCATCAACAGATAACACAGAAATTAGGTTTAACTCTCTTAGTGAATAACTAAATAGGTATGAGACTTATTGGTGGAAACGAACGTCAAACTTCTTGCCGCCACTGTGCTTGATGATCTTTGTGCCTGGTGTTAGCTCTCCGTTGAGGTACAAGTCAATGGTTAGGCCTCTCTTTGAGACGAGTTTTGGTCCGCCACCATCAATCAGAATGACGTCATCACCTGACTTAATAGCCACAGCTGAATTGCATGAGGCACCTGGAATTGCGGGGTTGCACTTTCTTTGGAATGTGTGTACCTAAACGACAACATGCACAATTGATATCCCTGACACTCGATAAAAAAAAAGATCACATGCATTTTGTATTATTCGTATGAACTGTTTGCAGTTTATTTTAGTGCTTTACAAAATAAGAAAGTCTCAAACGCACTAAAACTTCATATGCATGCACGCACTCATATGCAACATTACAGATGATTTCACTATCACACAGTTGCTTATGTAAGCTTAATATTGAACTAATATGTATGTTTTCCAGACAATAAAAGCTATCAGTGACACAACTCACAGCGTATGGCAGAGTCTTGTGGCGATAGAAAATGAATTCTCCTTCCAGGAAAACATTGAACTTCCTGAAAAATATATAGCACACACATAAAAACATGACAACAAAATGTGACAAATAGCTTTATGTGCAATTATGTGAAATAAGTTTGCAATAAAGCTGTATCCAAACAATGATTATTACTGCTGGTAATAAAGCATGGTTTAATGTTGATGTTTTGGGCTTTCAAAACACATGTTGCACAAAGTTGCACGTAAATATGAGGAGCGTGAATCTGAGCATGTGTTATTTAATTACTAATATTCACATATCAGTATATACCTTCAAAACAAGCACTGAAGCCATGTTGCAACGTTTATATAACACATATAGGTAGGTATAACATATAGAAAAACTGCAAAAAATACAACTGTAAAAATAGGAAAAGCCATACATGCAAAACATGCAATAATGTTTCCATATTTCTAAAAATATGTGGAAATACCTAAATCCATCCATATGCCAGACACACCTGTAATTACCCCACAATGACGTTGTACTCACTTTTTGTCAAATGTGTCAAAGTGTGGGTCTCCAATACCTGAACAAATTGCCAATTTGCCCTCAGAATCTTTGATGTTCACCTGTTGAGAAATAATCAAACACGATAATGTCAATTGTTCCATATTGCTGTAAATCTAATATCCGTGAAAATGGAAATGTCACTGAATTAGTGTAAATTCTATCATAAACCAGTGTAAAAGCTAGGTTCACACAACTAGCTATGTGGTTCTAACACAAGCGCTGGCATGTAAAAGCTAGGTTCACACAACCAGCTATGTGGTTCTAACGCAAGCGCTGGCACATAAAAGCTAGGTTCACACAACCAGCTATGTGGTTCTAATGCAAGTGTTGGCACGTAAAAGCTAGGTTCACACAACTAGCTATGTGGTTCTAACGCAAGCGCTGGCACATAAAAGCTAGGTTCACACAACCAGCTATGTGGTTCTAATGCAAGTGTTGGCACGTAAAAGCTAGGTTCACACAACCAGCTATGTGGTTCTAATGCAAGTGTTGGCACGTAAAAGCTAGGTTCACACAACCAGCTATATGGCTGGGATGGACAATTTTAATTTGTCATAAACTGTAGTAAAACAAGTAAGCTGTGGCAAGTCATTTTCAGTTAGTTTCTAATGTATTTTTCCACCTTGAAGAGTATGTTTTCCGCATCAAAACACCTAAAGATGCCTAGACAGAAGAGGCCCTAATGCAAGCAGTGTGGTCGTTAACAAACACTGATTAAGGTTGGCAGTGGACAATGATGTGAGCAGGGGTGATATGTTGTTGAAATAAACTTTATTACTATAATATAATGACGGCAGTTATGGTAAACTGTCGTGTTTAAATTAATGACAGTGACTCGCCAAAATTAATGTAAGCACTACATTATGTCAATGAATTTATAACAAACCGGCTGTAGAAGAAAAGACAATGCTCACCGTCGCTGTAACTAGCTCTTTTTCGTACTTCAGTTCCTGAGCGACATAGTGACGCTGGAACAACCGTAGTGTCCTCACAGCTGTCCTCCTCTCTCGCCTCATGTCCATCTTTGCTTGCACCGGGATCCTTAGCATTTTCCCAACCCCTTTCATGGTGATTGGAACCCCGCAGAACGCCCCTTCAGCATCGCCCTCCCAGCCGAGCACTCCCTGGGGGAGCTTGAATTTCTCACCCTCGTTGTAGCATGAGAAATCGGACTTGTCAGGGGAGAAGTAGCCCTCAACCCTGACATCGCAATCACCCCCTAGCCCACTGAGGGAACACAGGAGGGGTGGCGGGAGGCCAGAGTAGACAGAGATGTATCGGGGGTCTCCACCCTCCTTCAGGGTGAATTCGGATTCGGTGATCACCTACAGGCAGTGGAAGTAATGGGGTTTGTTTGTGAACAGTCTGAGTCCCATCTCTCAAGGATTTAGATGATGGTGATGATGACAGTGACAATATTAAATATTATTAATATCATAATAATTATTACTATTACTGTTATTATTATATTAGTCATTATAATTATTATTTGACATGGTAATTAAGTTACCAGAGAGGTAATGTCAAATATCACATTCCAAGAAACCGGCATGGCAATATATCTCCCCCGGGTATATTCCCCATAGGATATCTTTCTCAAGGGGGAGATATCGTAGGGTATCTTTCTTCCATCTTCTCCTTGCAGGGAGAACTATACACTATGGTGTCCACATCAGACAAGGCATTGGCCTGACATATCCACACCAGACAAGACTTTGAACCGTTATGTCCATACCAGACAAGACTTTGACCTGATATGTCCATACCAGACAAGATTTTGACCTGACATCTCCACACCAGACAAGACTTTGAACTGTTATGTCCATACCAGACAAGACTTTGACCTGATATGTCCGTACCAGACAATATTTTGATCTGACATATCCACACCAGACAAGACTTTGAACTGTTATGTCCATACTAGACAAGACTTTGACCTGATATGTCCATACCAGACAAGACTTTGACCTGACATGTCCATATCAGACAAGACTTTGATCTAACATGTCCATACCAGACAAGACTTTGATCTGACATGTCCACACCAGACAAGACTTTGACCTGACATGTCCATATCAGACAAGACTTTGATCTAACATGTCCATACCAGACAAGACTTTGATCTGACATGTCCATATCAGACAAGACTTTGATCTAACATGTCCATACCAGACAAGACTTTGATCTAACATGTCCATACCAGACAAGACTTTGACCTGATATGTCCACACCAGACAAGACTTTGATCTGACATGTCCATATCAGACAAGACTTTGATCTAACATGTCCATACCAGACAAGACTTTGATCTAACATGTCCATACCAGACAAGACTTTGATCTGACATGTCCACACATGACAAGGCATTGGCCTGACATGTCCACACATGACAAGTGGCAGTAGTGTCAAACTTACTGTGACCTCCGACCGGACAATATGACTTGGTTTACCACATCCCAAGTTTGTGTCACACTTCCCTTTCTCACACACGGCAACGTCACAGAAAATCTACAACACAGACGCCAACTTCGAACAAAAAGCAGAGTAATGATGTTGAGGCAAAGCCCCGAGTATGGGATGGATGTTTTGTGATTCATTTAAGAGCCATCTGAGTACAAATTTGGGTTGCCCAAAATTACGTGTTAAACCATTTTGAAGCCAAAATAATGCCAAATTGACTCAGGTTGCATGAATACTTATAAATACTTTACTTTTCATCCGAGTCAATTGAAACTTTCACTGTATTTGAAGAACTAATTCCTGAAGTAACTAGCAAAAAAGAGTTATGTGAATTTACAAACAAAATATGCTTTGCTAATGTGAAAAAAAAAAATATTGAAATTATTTTCGTTAATTCATTATTGAAAATATTATTCACCAAAAATTAGTGAATACATCTGCATACAAGATGTTTATAAATTAACATGCTGTTGAATGCAAAAATAATTTGTTGCATAGGGTAAATAAAACTAAAATCTCTATCATTTTTTTTTTATGTCACATATTTTCATGATTCCACATCTTTCTTCCTCGTTGTAGCCATCAGAACTATCATGTCGCTGTCATATTTAAACTGCATATACGTAGTGCAAATTATTGCTTCCACCCGGAAATGTTCTTTAAAACCTCTTCCAAAATCCCCTAAAAATCCGAATTGCTGCAGTCCGACATAATGACAATGTTTGTAATTTCAATCAAACAATAAAGAAATGCCATTTCTGTCAAGCCACACATTAATACTGTTTTTCAATTAAAATAGACCACTCAAAAGTTACCATTTAACTGTAAACTTTGGCAAAATGTGCTTGTTTTTAAAGTTGCCATGTATCAGCCATGTTGCCACCCAGCAGAACAATGATGTAATCTTATGCACTGGCTATTTGCAGAGCTGCTCTGCGAATTATGGAGGTTGGGACCCTTGCCACACCTCCTCTCTATAATATATGGAATATTATATATATATATATATATATATATATATATATATATATATATATATATATATATATATATATATATATATATATATATATATATAATAAAATTACAATTTGCTGTAATTCGTAGAGATGCTCTGTGAATAAGAATACATTTTTGCCAATACTTCGCAGAGCTGCTCATTCGGGCATTCTGACCATGAGAGGGTTAAACAAATTTTTTTATTTTCACTTGATATGAAGATTTCATTGTGCCTGATCAAATGCTTTTGTTATTAAATAACAGGGTTTCATTCCAAGAGCATTAATTTTATAAATGCTAGGAGAGTTTGCCACACAAAGATGAACAATTGTTGGATTCTTTCTTGGTAAGTCAATGGCTTCCTTGTCCACTTGTCTTTTTACTTAAATATATTTGACCAGACAATCAACTTATTTATGTTTGCATGTCCCCTATTATTCAAAAATAAAAGATACTTTAATTTTAAAGTTATTTTAATTATTAGTAACTCACCCCATCTTTAATCCCATTCAAGTCAACCATCCAACGAGCCGACCCTGTTCCATTGGTAATGGTCACATTGTCTGAATGTCCGACCAAGTCTCCTGCATGCCATGTGACTTTGTACTCCAGATCTGATTCGCTCCTTCCAACGAAATCACACGTGAAGACATGCTTGTTTAAAACTGTCTCTCTGTAGATGACCTTTGGTTTGGCTGTCAGTGTTTTGTAGGCTAAAATAAGACAGGGATAAATGACATTTAAAACGTCTCAATATCATTAGTACGCCTTGATGCTGGGAGTCTTCAAGTATTATCAATCTGTCGTAATTTAAATATGAATAAGGCATTTGAAGGTAATTTTTGTACAATTATTAGAACTCTTATACATTGGCCACAATATATTTTAATCTTCATCAGCCTCCTGTTTGTGACCTCCTGTTTTATGACCCCGTTTGTGACCTCCTGTTTTTTGACCTCATGTTTTGTGACCCCGTTTGTGACCTCCTGTTTTTTGACCTCATGTTTTGTGGCCTCCTGTTTTGTGACCTCCTGTTTGTGACCTCCTGATTTGTGACCATCTGTTTGTGACCTCTGGTTTTGTGACCTTCCAGTTTTACTTTAATGAAGATTTTTTTCAATTTTACTATTTTTTCTCTTGACACATCCTAGGAATGGTCGTCGTCTTCTTAGTTTATTTCCAAAAATTGTCTGTGTAGTCTTTGGACTTTGTAGCACTTCTTCATTTGTCATGTGTTGTCATGTGTTGTCATGTGTTGTCATGTGTTGTCATGTGTTGTCATGTGTTGTCATGTGTTGTCATGTGTTGAGCACTAGAATCGTTCTCATTAAACAAACATCTAATTGCCCTGTAATATACCTGTAGACAAGGACATTATAACTTGCTAGCAAAAATTTCAACTGCAATAAATCCACCGGACTTTCAATAAATGTTGACACAGTTTGAATATTAGTTTGAATATTATTATCATATGATGTTCAACATGCCTTAAATAGTATTATTATACTGCTAATTATATAACATACAAAGGCACAAAGTGATAATGAGCTATATCAAAATGTTTTATTTGCAGCTCATCCTATGTTCATTTATGTTTACTTTGTATAGACCATTGTAATTATAATATCACAAAACTAAAATGGTACACAACAATTGCAAAGCTGACTTTACTCTTAAAGTTATATAACATCAGTATCATATAAGTAAATGTAACATGTAACACTCACGCAAGTTGCAGTTGGCTTTGCTGACAATATCAGCATCAATGAAAGCGTGATGAGAAATCTGTAGGCAAGATATGTAGCCGTTGTATGCATCATTCTTGTACCCGCCGATGCGCACATTTCCTCCCGTCCCCAGTGGCTTGAGTCTCTTCGTCAAAGACTTCTGCCCCTCAAGGTTGCTGTTGATGTAAACCTTTGCGTTGCTGTTTACATCCGAGTAGACGACTGCGATGTAACTCCATTGTCCAACTTCCAGTGCCACTGACTTTGCTAGAACCTTCGTCACATGCGACTTACCACGCTGTACCAGGTGGAATTCAACGTGGTTTGATTTTGTGATATAGAGGGCGACACCGCCTGCCTTCGACATGTAGCGCAGGAGGCACTGTTTCTTTCCGAGAGCAACTGGCCGAACATGCATTAGGATACTGAGATTGATTCCAGTGTCCAGATCGGCCTCAGCATTTTTCAGTTCTGCATAGCTGTACTTTGTCCCAGAGAAGTAGATGGCGCCTCCTTCACTGCCGTTCATCCCGGTGACAAAGCTTGTCTTCTTGAGTGTCGCCGAGATCCGTGGTATACTTCCGACAGTATTGCTTCCGCCGTGACAGTCGTCAAATGGGAAGATTAAATTAAATGCTTGTGGCGCGACTGAAACACAGAATGGTCCAGTTTGACCCACAGAATACATTAGTAGTTCTAGATTACACAGAATAAATTCAGGGCTTACCCCACTTCAGCAGTGCATGTAGCAATGTGGCTGGACATAATGACGTAAATACAGGGAGTTTCTATACCCTCACCCAACAATCAAACAGGGGTAACTGTCACATTGCAGGGATATCAAACTGTACAGTTCAAATGACCACATAGTATATAATGGCACATGGCATTAACTAGTTTACATACTGTTTAATGACATTGATTTATTGTTACCTCATTGATTTACTTGAATTTAATGCAGTAGTCATATTAACCCCTTGTCGTCCTACCGTTTATTTATCTTACCAAGGCCATGGTAAATGTGAATTACCAATGTGAATTTGGTAGATGATTATTCAATAAGGGTTCATAAAGCTACACATATATCATTTGATATAGATATATAATATGTAAAACTATAATCAAATACCCAGACTCTATGATGTGTATGTTGGTCAAGGAACTTACTCATAGCGTTGTTTTAACATATCAAGAATTCATCAAAATAAGGTCAACAGTTTAAATACTGGCCAGAAGAACACGACGTCACAGTTTGATTCACATGCACACCAGACACGACATAAACATTATGATGTGTCATTCTTTAAACAGATGACTATCCAGCAAAATTTGCTGTGGACAAATGAACGGCTAAACTGTAAAGTGCACCCAAAAATAATTTAGAAAATAAATTAAATTAACGCGCCATAACTTTGATGTAATTCAAGAAGCAAAATTAAAGGTTCTGTCTGATTGATGTGCACTAAATAGTGCAGTCAGTATTTTCCCTACAGACTGTGATGGGAGCACAAATAAATGTCACACACTGAAGACTGGACAATTTTATCTACCGGGTACCTTTCTCAGCAAATTAATTCTATGTTGCAGAAGTTAATAAAACGTAAAGTTGACCAACCTGTCCTGACTGACCAAGCTGTGGTGGACAGTTTGGGGATACACCACTGGTCACTGTTATTAACATTCATAACATATGCTGCATAGCACTCCCCGTCAATGATACAGGCGTCCGTCTGAAAGGTTTTAACAGTAGTTGTCAGTTATCATAACAAAACAAGATATTATTTGTGCCAAAAGCAAAATTTACAAAATCAGAGGTGACACCTCAAGTTACATACGTTTAGCAATGACAACATTTAACGGGAAGCAAAGATAGCAACATATCAAAAGAAAAAGGGTCTGACAATGCAACCCTGAACAATATTAAAGTTGGTCCAGAAATCTGAATTTAACTGCAGGCGATTTTATGCTGCTAAAACAATCCTTTTAATGAAAAAACATTTCATTAACATGCATAAGAATGACCTATTTATTAAAAATCTATAATCAACTAAACAAAGCAGAAAATAAACCATCCTACAAACCCGCGGTGCACAGGTTCTATTGGCGAAATTGCATGCGACACAGACAGGGTCATAGTTCAAGAGAATGATTTTGGTGGATCCGTAGGAGATTCCATTGTTGCTGAATGAGACTTCGTAGCTCTGGTTCGAGTTTGGCAGTTCGCACTGTATCTGGCTAACTCCGAGGTAAATTGCAACAACAATTGTTTTCGATACTTGTAGAGTCCACGTTGTTTCAGTCATCTGTAAATGTTTATACATTACTGGGTTACATTCTATCGCACTTACATATGGCTCATGACATTTGACAAGTATTTTTTGGTTTGTTTGGTATGTTGTACATGTTGTACAACATACAGAGAACATGTTGTACATGTTGTACAACATACATAGAACATGTTGTACATATACAAGATAGAAAAATAATGTAGAACAATTCTAAATAAATTAATCCACTTACATGTGTTTATAAATTGGCAATCATTTATTGTCTGCCTGCACACGTGGAAGTATGTGTGTTTATGTGAGTATGTGCATGCATGTGTGCATTTGTGTTTGTGTATGCACATTCATGTATGTATATTTATATATTATATTTGTAAGTAGGTATGGATGTATGCATTAATACATGCATATGTGCATGCATGTATATTTGTATACAAGACATGTATGTATGTATGTATGTATGTATGTATGTATGTATGGATGTATGCATGTATACATACATGCATGTATGCATGCATACATGTCATGTAGAGTATATGTGTACATACCTCAACAAATGCATATTTGTTTATTTTATAAATTACTTATATATAACAAACAGTGACATTTTACATATTGTGTTCATAACAAAAACATTTTTCAACATTTAAGCAAAGAACATTTCCAAAATCAATCAAAATAAAACTGCAATAAATATGAGTGCTTGAGTAAATGATTTACTTACGGTGATCAAGACAAATTTACACTTGGCACCTTCTATGAAGTTAGAACCAACAACTGTAAGTCGCTCGCAACTTCCAGTGCACACTAGTTGGTTACTAGTAGGGTCAATGACTGGGGGAACACGTGGATCGAGGGTACAGTCAGACCCCTTGAAACCTCCAGAACAGCCACACACACCTAGCAGAAACACAACTTCAAGTTTTATTGTTTTTTCCTTAGTTTTGTAGCAAATTACATGAAGGTCAGTTATACAGGCAACATTACTAAATCAGTATCTTTTCTATTTTGAAAATGACACAATTGACTTCATATGAATTTCGTTTTACCAACTATTAAAATTGGTCTTAGAGAACTTTTTACTGTATACAAATAAACTTAAAATCTTTCTCATACACATGGTTGTGACGAGTCAGACTTAGTCAGTGCCAATTCATGATGGTTTGGTTCCTTTGTGAAATATTTATAGGGAAACTACTTCCCTGCTGAATTAAGAGTTTCTATCGTTTTATATAGAGGTAAATTAGGAAGCTTTATCTTTTTATTGTACAGTAGTACCTGCCTTCAATGGACCCTCCGATGAGCGTACACCTACTATGGCGGGACACTTTCTCAATGTACAGACTGTTTTACCATGTTAATGTCCCTCTGGTGAGGGGACACCTGGTGAACGCAGACAGCAGACAGGATATTTTGGTTTTCTGTCCCTGCTAAGGCGGACACTAATCATTATTTTCGTAATTTTTTTCTCGAAATATTTTATTTCCAAAATGGCGATGGACAAACAGCACGGTGTGTAGTGAGAAAAACAACGTTATATCGCGAATTCGGATATAAGGGTGTTGGTCGTGTACCCCGATTTTCTGCTGCCGGGGGAAATGTCAAATGGGCCTGCTTAAACCTACTTAGAATTGCTTTGACAATTCTCAAGAAACAGGTGAACAATGTCAATGACAATGAACGACTGTCAACAAGTTGTTTGTTTGGCGCTGCCGCCGACACCAATCGCTGATGTTGGCTTCGCTTAGGCGGTTTGAAATTGCAATCGAGATTCACAAATACAGCTCACATAAGAATCAGATAAACAGTCTTAAATGCAATTTAGTATGCAGTACTAATATGACACTGGGGTGAAATGGCATGCCTCCAATCTAAACGACGTGAAACCAACATGTCAAAGGCGCTACCGGTGCACGAAAATACGAATTCGTCATCCGCATATGAAACGACGAATCGATGCTAAGTCATGCATCATAAATTTATGCTTCGGTCGAGAGCAGTTGAAAATCGAGGTGAAACGATTATTAATTCTGCCTATTGTCGTTTTCTATGTTTAATCAGCTTACATACTGCGTGTGTCAACTCATATACATTTTCGGCTGCTCAAATCCAGCTATTATTTTCGATTCGTAGGCATATTAGTTCAGTACATCGTCATCATAGTTCCATAACGGTATACGTACATGTATTTTATTCAGTTAACGATTAAACAGGGTGTGACATTTAAAAATAATGCACGTTGATGGTAGTTGACTCGTTTAATAAGCTCTATAAACTGCATATTGCCGTATAAGACAGTGTTGCAAGTACACTGTGGCTTCGACAGCGTTCTTAGACTTGGAGCAGTGGTCGGCGATCGCTGTTGGTTAGTAGCACCCTGGTGGCAGACACGGGAACACCTAACGCGCCTTATTTCAACCCTCCACTCCAGCATGCCTGTCCCTCCGATGAGGGGACACCTGCCATGTAGGGACACTTTTGCTTGGATACAGAAGTGTCCGTTGAAGGCAGGTACTACTGTACATGCATTATTAATCACCAGACTCATTTAATTTTGATTTTTATAAAATAGGTTTTCACATTTTACAACATCTGATGATTTTTTAAGTAACATACCATTTAATATTTTGTCTGGTTCAACTAACGACACACATTTTTTGTTTTTATCACATTTCTCTGTAGATGGCGCCACTGCTTACCTTTGTTGCATTGACCGTGGTTATTACATAAGTTGCCATTTGCCTCAGGACAGAGGGAATTGGTGAAGGCTGGCATCTCCACCTCCCCATTTGTACCAGCCTCCCACAAAGTTGGGTTACCTTCCAGTTGGGAGAGACACTGCTGTAGCAGAGCACTCAGGGAGGGTTTCACCCAGTCAAGATCTCCAGAGATCTGTGGGAACAGCAAACAGGGAAAACATGTGGTGACCATGCCAACTCAAGGCAGCCAGTTGGGCTACCTGGTTGAACAATCTGGTATATAAGAAATACTGTATTCGACCTATTAAGCGTACATGCCCTAATCAGCATACAACTAATTTTTTAATCAGCATAATTACTGTAATTTCAACAACTGAAAAGTAGTGTGGAAAAACTTTAAAGTGTCGCCATCTGGTGTTAAACAGTTGGCATAACTTTTTGGTTGTTCTACTTTAGTCACCTCACCAAATGACACTAGTAGTGTTAAACAGTTACTTTATTTTCTAGAGAAACAAATTTTTATGTATGCTTATACAAACAGATTCCTTGACATGCATTCATGGCCCAATTTGTTTTCAAGCGTACTCTGTGCTCATTAGGTCGAATGTGGTATATCTGGTAGCCTGCTGATCTCACTGGCCAATGTCTTCAGTAAACAATAATGGAAATGCTTGAGTGGTTTTGTGAACACGTTTCATGCCAACAAATCCAGCATTCATATCTATTATATAACAGGATAAACTGCTACAATAATTGGAGTTGGTATGAAATGGGTTAACCATGAATGAATAGTCTGGAGTGTACTAGTCGGCATACTGTATCCCCTACATACTCATTTATTCATGAACAGATTACGCCACAAGGGGAAACACATTTAACAACATAGCTTGGTACACATTCTGAATACTCTCGGCCTTTGTTGGTGGTCTCGACAACCGAGTGAGTCGATCAAAATATTCAGAACAAATAACAGTTTCTTGAGATCAAATATCACATTTCAAGAAAGCAGAACATCATTCCATTCAAGGTACATAACAATAAATTAATCAATTATTATTATTATTATTACCAGGTGTAGTTACCGTATTTAAGCTACTAATGAATTACCTTGATGTCCTCAATGCATGACTTGATCTCAATGTCAAATTTGATTCCCAGAACATTCTTACACGCCTGTCCGACAATGCCAGACTCGATTTTGGTGCGACAGTGGCTCGTAACTGCCTCCTCAGTCAACTTGTCTTTTCCCGCTGGCCATGTTGCCATCTGTCATATGATAATAATAATAATATATATAATAATAATGTTTTATTTCAGGCAAGAGCCCATAATATTATAAATACATACAGGTAAAAAAAACAAAAAAAAAACACATACACTCATGATGAACAATAGAGGTACATGTAGTGAGAAATATATATATATATAAATATACAAACATGACGTGTATTAAAAATATATATAAGATAAGTCAGGATAAAAAAATATATTTGTATAAAAGTACAAACATCATGAATTAAAAGCATATAATTGATCAATCCAATGTTTAATCAATGGACTTCGATAATAAATAAAAGTGTGAAGATAATTCACAAAAAGTATATTGTCGGATTTTTCCAACCGGCATAAAAGGCTAAAAATTTATGAGTGAATACGTTCATTAAAGGATTTAACATAATTAGTAGCGAACATATGGCTTGCACTACAGCGGGGTGACAGGTTGTGTATAATTCTAAAACTGTTGTTATAAGCAACAGTAATACCTTTCAGACTGTTTTTTTTAAATTACACCAAAGACTTGAGGTGTACATTTGAACCACAGAATGAATTAAATAAAGTTGTTTAAATGGAATTGTTGCATAAGTTAAATTTTCTGGCTAAAGCATTTGCCTGCGCATAGATACACCTTTTCTGCCTGGCAATATCGTCATCATCAGTAAGGTTATTGTTTATAATATGGCCAAGGTATTTACATTTCTCAGTGTAAGGTAGTGTATGGTTATTGATAACAACATGATGAATATTTTTCTTGTCCCTAGGTTTGTTATCAATAACCATACAGAAAGATTTGTTGGCATTGTATGTTATATCAAACATATTGCCATACTCGGCACAACAATCGGTGAGTTTTCTCAACCCCGCAACACTAGGTGAAAAAACACAAAGGTTATCGGCATACATTATATGATTCATTATGGTTCCTGCATAAAGACAGCCAATTTGTAATTTATTCAAATTTACACTCAAGTCATCCATGTAAACGTTAAAAAGATGTGGAGAAAGGATTCCACCCTGCTTAACACTGTTTGAAACGGTAAAAAATTCTGAGAAGCTACAACACCATCTGACAGTGAATTTCTGGGTTCTGTACCAGTAATAAAGAATGCGAACAATAAAAAAAGGACAATAAAAGAAGGACATCCCCGGTCAATTAATTTGGTGAATACGAATACATATCACGTGACTATTTGTTAGAATACATCCCATCGAGGAACAAATGATTTTCATAACTTCTATAACAAATTAATAAGTTCAGCAATTTCACAAAATGTCAATATGGTATGTATTTGAGTATCATTATGATCAGCATCATGTTTTGAAATGATCCCTTATCAAATACATATCATAGTGATGTCTTGATATGATCCCATATTCCCTTTACATAATGTTTGGGAATTACTGCCTACAATACCACTTTAATACATCGATATAGTAATATAACACCTTATCTTACACATTGACCTTTTGAGATTACCATATGTATATCATGTATATAACATATAAGAAACATTTACATTTTGTGATGACCCCTCACAAGCAGCATACACTGTTTTGGGATGCCCCCACCATATAACATATTTGTGTTTTTATATGAATAAATACACTGACGTTTTTAAGATATATATATACTGTCGGAGCACGAACACTGGTGCAATCGTTCTACCAATCAACTCACCGGGGGGTTGAAATCAGGGTCAAATTCAAACTTTTGTTCCATGGGAATATCATCGGGGTTGTCACAGCCGAGGGGTTCCTGGGCGTCCAACAGCAGGGTGATATCATCCTCTGCAAGGGTGGAGTTTATATCATTATATCCATAAATATTCAAGTACATAAATACACATACATATGCATAGGTAAAAGTATGTTCTTATATCGTATGGTATCCAGTCCTTGGGACTGTTCACAGCACTTTACACTTCACCCCCGGCAGACTTGTTCATTCGAATGAATGAACAAGTTCTCTGGGAAGCATTCAGCTATGCTGCAATTACTGTGTGCAGACTATTCGTTCACATACACACACCACTGTCTTTATAGCCAGATACTCATTTATACAGCTGAGTAAACTGTGGCAATGTGGAGTGACAAACAATGTGGGGTGACAAACAATGTGGGGTGACAAAAAATGTGGGGTGACAAACAATGTAGGGTGACAAACAAAATTGCCAAACTTTGGTGTTCTGGAATGAGTCCAACGTTCGAATCGCTGTTCTACCTAACACAGACATATACACATGTGTACATGCACATACACACACACACACACATTTATATGCACACATATATGTGCATACATATATATGCATGCATACATAGTGTTTGTCATGTATGTGTGTATATTAAATATATCTGTAAAGCTGCAAGGCTACAAACTAGACCAAATCAAGCTGAAATATATGATTAACATAGTATAATTATATTGTTTATGTAAATATTATCTTTGTAAATCTACGGCAGTCGCATAACCTAGTCAGTAATTTAATTAAATATAATCTAACAGAAAACTAACTCTGTTTTCGAGTAATGGGTAATAGCATTCCTTATCCGTCCATACCTGTGGCCGAGATCTTACTGACTGGACAAGCGGGAACGAGGGACTTGAGGTCACATGAGGTAAAGTCCAAGGTCTGATCGTTGTGCATGCAACTGCAGAACTGGGCTCCAGATGCAACTGGGATGTTGGCCAAGGTCACCGTTTCACAGAATCCATTGAAGAGTGAGTCTTCGTCAGCAACTCTGTGTGTAAACAAGAAATGCACCCACAGTGTCTTACGCTGCATTGTTTTTACTACAGTTATACTTGTATATATGTGATTGCAATAATCAATGACATTGTAAATTGTATTCATAAAAAACATTATCAATGATGTAATTTTATTGCCTGGATCTTCAGGCTTTTTAGCCTTATGAACACCCTCCTTCATTTGTCCTAATTAACAGATGTGAGAAACGTGACTGGGCTTGTGCATGTATAAATAAATTTTAGTTCTCTAAAACTGTAATCTGTCCTTCATCCAGAGATTGTCAAGTTTTGTTTAACACAAAGATGTGTCCTGGAATACGAATGACGAGAATGTATATTTTCTTATGTCGAGTCTGCTGGGTGTCTTGTATAATTTCTATGTTGCCACATGTGCTTTGAGTGTCAGTTGTGAAGAAATCTTCTTTGTTTATGTCACTTAATCATAGTTGTAATCATATCGTTGAACTAGAGATACATGGCAACTGTAAGAGATGTCTACCTCCAGCTTGCAATGAAGTTGTTTGGTCGGATACCGCCGGAATTGTCAATGGAGCCATCGCTCTTTGTGAACTCGTTGGTGATGTCACCATCATAAGTGCCACAGAGACCCTCAGTGGAGCTTTCGTCCATCACTGAGGCTGTCACGTAGGCATTCATGTACATCTTCCAGCCCTTCTCTATCTTGATGACTGTGCCAGTCGGCAGAATCACCTAATGCAACAAAACATAATCAGTTGAGTGGAGACAGAACTAAGCACTAGTGAATAATAATAATGTAAACCTATGATATAATTATTGTTAGAAATGGTGAAGTATGTATAAGTAATAATAATTTTTTGTAGATTCAACTTAATTTATCTTTATATTATTATTTGCAAAGCACATCCACTCCATATGCTTTCACAAAATGAAGTGGCTAGTCCAAGTTTAAAATCTGTAGCGTCGCGCAGCTAGTGCGCGCTGATTGGTTCAATATATGGAGGCAGGCAAACTCGGTCACAGAGCGCATTACCCAGCTCTGCTGGAATTAGCATAATAGAATAAATTAGCAATGGACCAATAATTTACTGTATGTGGTGTTGCTTGCATAAAAACCCATATGCAACCTTGGCTATGCCAACGTCGCATATTCCCATTTTTGTGCCAATTTTTGTTTTTTACTTGGTTGTTGTTCTCTTTCTGTTATTCAATGGTATTCATTCCATAACTATTTTTTATATACTACCTATTCAATTTGTTCGGCGCATGAATATATGCATTATCGAGGCATGACTTGTTTTTAACCTGTATTTTGTATTCTTGTTTTTTATGCCAAATAAAATAAATTTTCAATTCAATAATAATAACTTCCATAGGGCCTAAATCCAAATGAAGCCTATCTCAGAGGTGCAACAAACAGAATTGGTAAACAATGCAAAGCAAAGCAATCATCATCATCAGAGAGATCAAGGGACCATTAAGGGCTTAGAGTGGAAATGCAATTTCGATAAAATATGCCTTGGGATTTCTGCAAAACCTAGCTGTAGCCTCAGATGATTTAAAGATGATGGGAAGCTCGTTCCATATTCCCCATCCTCTCAATTGAGCCCAAAGTTCTAACAGCTATGCCACCATTACCCTCTATTTGTATACTGTCATATTCATGACAATGTACAAATGGTTTAGTTTCCTACAAACCTTATAACCTTTGCCATTGTTGACCCTCAGAATCTGGGTGTTGGGGGTGAGGTCTCCATTCTTGAACAACTTGATCGTTATGGTGCCTGCTGTCCGCTTTGAATTTCGTCTCGGACCGCAGCTGTCAATGACGATGACATCATCACCGGAGCGGATGGCAAGAGCGCAGTGACAAGCCGCGTGACCATTGCACCGTCTCAGGAAAGTATGGACCTGCCGATACAATGTTTATGAGGTTTCTTCAAGATTAAAGATAGATTATTAATTAGAACTGCAACAAGGAAATGAAGACACTAACATGCACACATATAAATAGTTGATTTCATACCTCAGCAAAGTTATTTTAATAACATTTATTGTTATATATTCACAATTATGGCCGATTTTATTTTAGTATTGTTTGTAAAATGGAATGTTTACTTCACGTAATTATCTTAATCCACATCACTGTAGTTCTCCTTTTTGGCTACATCAGATTTCTTGCATTCATGCACCGAGGTGTGGCTCAATATACTCATATAATGTGTGAAGTTTCTGATGATTACAATTACACTGAGTGAACATATTCTAGTTTAACTTTTGGGGGAAGTCTACAATGACATCTATGACTACCGTAATTTTCTATGTATAATACACACTTTTTCCCTTGAGTTTTGTTACTTTTGTCCAGGTACATATTATACATAGAAACATGGCTTGACAACATTTCTGTCAGACCGAATAAGCTATTATCAGTATTGGCCTAAATTATTTATGCCGCTAAATGAAAATTCTTACTTAGTTTTCTATGCCATTGCATTCATTCAATCATCCCACGTACAAAAACACATATATTCTTATATTGTGGTTTTGGACACTTTTGCCACTCACACTTACGGCAGAAGACACTGATGCAATGCGGCACATCTTGGAGCTAAAAGGTGCACCAGGCAAAGGTACGCTCTAAACCATGCTTCAACCAAACTATCGGAAGTGGGGAAATCGGAGGTTGATGCTAAAAAGTTGGAGTATGTACTGTACATGGTAATATAGAAATTCTGTCAGATTTTAGCAAAAAGTCAGGGTGTGTATTATATTTGGGGGCATATTGTACACAGAAAATTCTAATCTAAGTCTAATAAAAAATCATACTGGTTGCTATCACTCTGTCACAAGCAAGGAATTGTTGTTGAAAATTACTCAAAGAAAGAATGCTCGATCTTTATATTTGTGGTATGCTAAACTGTCCAACATCAGATGGCTAGTCATGTCAACAAGAAAGATGACAATGACTATGACCAACAACAACTAGTTTCAAATTACAACTTACGGCAAAAGGTAGCGTCTTGTGTCGGTAGAGAACCTGTTCTCCTTCCAGAAAATTGTCGTAGTATCTAAAACACAAACACACAGGCACAATTACCTTTATGCAATCAACAACACAACACAGATATAGAGATATGAAAAGGCCAAATGAATGACGTTTATTGTGGGGATTAAGGGTAAGCCCACTTTCAAAGAAATGTAAAACAAAGAAATGTGGGTTCCACAACCCAACGAAGGCTGACTACGCCCAATGCGAGCCTCCTGGACATCGGGTTCAATAGAGCCCACATTTCAACACAATGCAGTAGCAGTATTCCTAGAACAAATAAAAGAAACAATGGCATTACTATTGTCATAGAACACCTTTAAACCAAATAGCATAATGCCCTACATACTATCACGCAGTCTATGAATACAACTACCTGCTTAAAAATACACTAGCTTTAACTGGAATAACTACAAAGGTGGGGCCAATTCGCCCCATTACACGAACAGTTCTAAAATCCAAGGTGGAAGGGAAGCGGGCTGCGTCCCAGCATTAAAACCCGTGAACACTTCTGGGAAAGCCAAAACTCCCATGTCCACTATCGCAAATAAAAAAATGGGAAAGCTTGGAGACATGGAACACCCCACTTCCACCAAAGATGTACAATTGCTGCTAACCTGTAAACACACAACAGGGAGAAAGGTGGGGAGGAGGGTGGAACAAATTTTCAAAGCGCATCCACTCCGTATGCTTTCACAAAACGAAGTGGCTAGTCCAAGTTTAAAATCTGTAGCGTCGCGCACCTGGTGCGCGCTGATTGGTTCAAAATATGGAGGCAGGCAAACTGGGTCACAGAGCGTGTCACCCAGCTCTGCTGGAATTAGCATACAGAATAAATTAGCAATGGACCAATCATTAATTGTATGTGGTGTTGCTTGCATAAAAACCCATATGCAACCTTGGCTGTGCCAATGTCGCATATTCCCATTTATGCAATCAACAACACAACAATAACTCAGTTGCTGTGCACTGCTATAGATGAAATGGCATCAAGGACAATCTTGTGGCAACCAGCACATGGAAGAACACTCCTTTGCATTCATTGACTGTGAAGCAGAAGGCGAGGGATTGGAGCCAGTAGAGTTGCAAACAGCAATAAAAGATAGTGGCATCTAGAGACAGATGTTTGAGCCAGCAGAGATCAACCCGAGTGGCTGACGTGAGCGAGCGAGCGAGAGGTACAGATACAAAGTAATGGGTGATGACATATTTTCTGTAAACGGAAACCAATTGCTGGTAGACCATAGCGTCCTAACTTACTTTCCATCAAATGTGTTGAAATGTGGGTCTCCAGTGGATGTACACTGCATGTTACGATCCTGATCTTTGACTTCCAACTGCAAAATATCACCAATATTATTAGTATGCTCAGTTACTATTTAAGTATAATAATTAACTCAATTTACAATATTTTAACAAAACAATGATTTGGTAAAAGTTAATCAGCTTCTCTGTGGCGTTCTTTTTACAGGTTTTACATCATAATGATACAAAATTATGGAAATAACGACAATAATAACCATTATGTTACAAAATAATTGCTCAATTTGTTAATTGGTGAGGAAGTGCTTAAGATATTTATAACAAAGAAAATATTTGTTTAATATCAAATAACTGTTAGATGTTACCAGTAAATAAGTAAGAATATAGTATCACATATTGAATAACTGAAACTCACAAAACATACAAATAATATAGTGCATTATCAAGATGGGTAATAGATACATAAACGTAGAACAACAAATAGATAACATAAGATATCTGGCATTATTGTGAGATTATCTAGGCCTACCAATGCCAGGAAACATCCCCTGAATGAAATATGGCCCATCATAAGCCCATCTATCATACCCATTTTTCCCTCTCATTAATGAACAATAGATCTGGAGGCATCTTTCCAGTGGTGAATCAAGCCCCATAAGGACGCACACCTTTGCTGCAGGTGCATTGCCCAATACAATAGGAGAGTGCATCCAGGTTCTGAGTTCTTACCGACACAGTCTTGATGACACTGCTTGAAGTCACTACAGAATTGACAACCAGTGATTGGTGGACTTGGAGCTGACGCGTCTGGTCTCCGTCAACCAGTCGGTCGATTGTTGCGGCTATGGGGATCATCAACGTGCGATACCAGTTGCTGTCGTTTACGACAAGGCCACATGAAACCCGTAGACCAGGTTCATAATCCGCATAGAATCCCACCATTGCCTGTGGGACTCGGTTTGACCAAAGTCCACTCTGGAAACATCTCGCGTCCTTAGTTGTTGTTTGCACAGTGACGTCGATGTGGATCTTGCAGGCGCTCGCATCAGACATATTGCACATGAGACGAGGCGGAAGTGTTGAGTGAAAGTCAACGAATCCTGTGTCTGCTCCTTCGATGAGCTCCAGGACGTCACCAGACACCACCTGGCGAGAACATGATGAAGACAGTCATCAGCACATGCATCACTCACCTGATCCGCAGTAGCAAGAATTGAACATATAAAGCAAGACGATGATACAGGTAAACTATAACTAAACTAGCATTACGATTATCATAAGTCTGTAATGCACATCCCTCCGTTTAGTGGCACGGTAAACCCACATTACAATTAACGTTCCTGCACACCTGTTTGTTACACCATAGCTTGAGCAGCGTAATGCTACAACCCATCTATGGACAATGATAATACCTCCCTAAATCATTTCGTTTATCATCACAGAATGTGTGCCTGACAAATAGCAAATACGCTACCATTTCCTATCTAAACCATTGAGATAAGTGTTGACATGTTGTGGAATTGTCAAGAGAG
Organism: Lamellibrachia columna; assembly: GCA_963662155.1. NCBI lineage: Eukaryota > Metazoa > Annelida > Polychaeta > Sabellida > Siboglinidae > Lamellibrachia > Lamellibrachia columna. The sequence goes on from OY759264.1 coordinate 54,170,209, forward strand.
GGAGACCACATATGGACTGCACAATAACTAAAGCATAATTATCATGCTACATTAACAACATGTAATACACGTAGGCACATTACAGTGCTGGGCATACCGCAATACATTACATTACTAGGTATACACTAAATGTAACATGGCATCAGGTGTACTGTGACGAAAATGTAACATGGCACAAGGTGTACCACAACATTAAATGAAGCATCACACAAGATGTATTATAACAACAGGTGTACAACACAAAGTGTACCACAACACCAAGTGTACCACAACACAGGGTGTACCATAACACAGGGTGTACAAAACAGGGTGTACCACAACATAGGGTGAATCACAACACCAGGTGTACCACAACACCAGGTGTACCACAACACCGGGAGTACCACAACACAGGGTGTACCACAACACAGGGTGTACCACAACACTATGTTGACAGAATATCAACGGTTTATAATTAAGTCCACTCCCAAGAGAGATTTGTGGCAGAATAAAATATAACATTTTATCTAAATAGGACCAATTTGTATCATCTTATGTCCAGCATTATGTCCACAACCTTTGGACGTCTTCACAACTTACTGATGAAAATGTAACAAATTTAGTCATATATAGAGGGGTATTAACACACTAATATGTCATATTCGTACAAATATTTTTAAGGAGAAAACAATTTTAATTACCTGGACACCAGTTCGCAGGGGGTTTGATTCCAGAGGGCATTTAACGCTGTCACATGATCCATGGAAACAACTGTATACACGGCACAGAATCTGAAATGTATCAAATCAAAGCTTATTCATGCATCACCCTATTTGATATATTTTACCAGCTGCTATGCATAACAGTCAAGGAACTGCCGGATTGTGCCTTGATGCTCATAGAGTTAACTCACCAAACATCAGTGTGATAAACAGTTGGGGTCTGTTGATTCAGAAACAGAAATACAAAGACACAAAGTAGCATTAGTTGAGGATCCACGTAGATTAGATATCATTCTCTTGTGCTAGCTGCTTGAATATGCCTAAACACAAAATTAACAAATATCTCAGAAAGGCAGGTCACACATATATGAAGAATTGACTGACCAATGGCTTCCTTGTTCACTTGCCATCTGCTTTTTTTTGCTTTGGATGGCAATCTTGTGAAATAAGTATATTAACACAAAGCAAGTCGGTATACGACAAACTTATTTGAAATGATGCAATATAATTTAACTACATTTTAAAGAAACATTATAATTAAACAGCTGTTGAGTTAATACATTTATTATGTTATTTGCTTTAAAATAATAACACTTCATAATAAAACATTTTTAGTGCCTAACTCATGATACCTATTATGATGTTAAATGAAAACCGTACCTTTTCCACATTGGAGGCGTTTGCCAATAACTCGGACCCTGGCAAAGTCACGGTAACATTACTGCTTTCTATGACATTGGGAAGTGCTTTTGTGTTAACAACGACTCCATCAATAATCCAGTCCACGTCATACAGCGCATCTGATCTGTTGATTGCCTGGAAGCGACATTCGAGGTCGAAGCCATTGTATCCCTCCTGGGTGGTCTCATTATCGAAGTGTTTCACAACGACAATCGTCGGCTCGGCCACTAGCAGCGGGTATGCCAGGCCTGTGAACATTTACATTTGTATTGGTGAAAATGTTCATAAAGTTGACAGGACTGCTTAAAACAAATCTGTGCCAGCGGACTACTACTCTGCTTATAGGGGTTCCTTATTCACTTGCCATCTGGGCCTTTGCCTCGGATGGCAATCATGTTAAATCTTGTTAAGCATTTGGGCGTCAGCAGACAAATTTGGGAGTCTGCACTTTTTCAACAAATATAACACAAAACCAAAGCATACAAATGGGGTGGAGGTGGCCCTTGCTAGTGATTTAATTTAATTCTGGTATTTTGACCAATCTGAAGTGAACGTTCGTTTTGTAATCCAAGATGGCCACGCCCATATGAGATCTGCTGTTTGAACAAACAGAACAGAGTGTAACCACTCTATGGAACAAACTGCCAAATGATTTTGTTAATGCTAGTAGTGTGAATATGTTTAAAAATAGAATTGACAGATATTTGATAAGGACGGGTTACACATAGATGAGAAAATTGTTGGACTCTCGATAAGCCAATGGCTTCCTTGTCCACTTGCCATCTGGAACTTGTTGTTTGGGATGGCAATCTTGTTCAATCTTATTAAGTCACTCGGAAAAGCCCAAAGCCAATTTAAGATGGCAGTGTACCCATATGTTGAAATCGGCCAGTTTAACAATGGATATATTGTCTTTTAATTAAACTAGGGAGTTACACGGACTCCAACTAAATGCTGAATAATGAGTCCAGATGGTGAAACAAAGTGTCTCAAACTAACGGGAAACAAAGTCTGTACAGGTAAGTAAATGTGTTCATAAAAATTACTCTTTACAAAGGTATCTTTACCATTGAAGTCTTGATGAGTAATGCCGAGAGAGATAATACATAAAATACTAAAATGTCACCTTCTAAAGTCAGCACTATCTTTTACAGTTTTATCATTATTTGGTCTACTGTACAGCCAGAATGGTTTCCTTACCCGGTAGGTCAGCACCAATGCCTGTTGGACAAACCACGCCCTCATGAATCTGTTCTTTGGTCAGTGGACGGTCAAAGATTTGGATACAGGAAATCTTTCCACTGAAGTATTTGTTCTTATCAGGGTTTGTGCCAACCCAGACACTCCCAGCTGTATTCAGCATGAACACGTCATTGATGGTCGTTTCTTTTTCGAGTTTTTCGTTGACATAAAGCATCATTTTTCCAATGTTGCTGTCATAAACGGCAGCGATATAGTACCACTGGTTCAGGGTACCCAAGTCAAAGATGACTGTCTCCAACTTGGCACCATCCCGACCAACAGCCGTGAAGGTCAGCACCTTGCCTTCCAAGGTGAGGTTGCAGCCTCCATTTGAGTACGCCAACAGAGTGCCGTCTTGTTTCTCGGGGTAGACGTGCATCAACATAGACAGGGAATAGAGGGTGTCGAGCGATCCTGTGTTGTTGATCAGAATGTAGCTGTCTTTTGTTTGGCCACCGAACCCTGTTGCCTTGGCATAGATGCCTTTTGGTCCGTTCATCTGGGGATCAACATTGACTGCAGTACCGTCATTCTTGTTTCCAGACAGATCAATGGCCCCAGTGCAGCCATCCAGAGCAAATATTCCAGCTATCTTTTCACCTACCGACAAAAATGTCAAAGTCAATGTCCACCTATCAGTAGAAGGCAAAGGATGGCGTAAACAAAAGTAAAACATGTTATTTGTACATCTGTATTGCGAAGGTGTTTTTAAAATAAAGCAACAAATACAAAGTCACAATAAAATATAAATAAAATATTTACTAAAAATTAATATAAAAATAAAAATATATAATATACATATATTTACACATTATGTATAAACATACACATACATACTATATGTACACATATGCACGCATGCACGAACAGTCACAGGCACAACTATCTATGTGTGTGTGCTTGTGCATGCATGTGTGCTTGTGTGCATGCATGCATGCGTATCTTGACTCATATGGTAGAATGCACATACTTCCAACGACAGTCCATTCCTTCTGGTTGAGTGACGGTTTACAAGCCAGACGTTTGTCAGTTGTGTTTTTGTCATCGTCCACATAGCAAATGCTATCAATGAGACACGTGTCTACCTGCAATGCAAGGGCCCTCATTAACTGCAGCATCACATCAGCAACATGCACCACTACAGCACCATACACCACTGCAGTATCATGCACCACTGCAGCACCAGCATGGCACCATGCACTACCAGTGTGGCACCGTGCACCACCAGCACCATGCAGCAGTGCAGTACAACTGCAACATCAGTGCAGCGTCACGCACCAGTGCATCTCCAATCAGCACCATGCAGCAGTGCAGCTCCATCTACCACTGAAGCATATGCACCAGTGCACCACTGATGCACCATGCACCAGTGCACCACTGCAGTACCATGCACCGGTGCAGCACCATACACCAGGGCACGGTTGTAGCACCATGCACCAATGTAGCACTGTAGCACCAGTGCAACACCAGTGCAACACCAGTGCAACACCAGTGCAACACCATGCATCACTGCAGCACCAACAAATGACCACATAACATGAATGTTCAGTCCATTTGAATTATAGTGTGGAGTACACACAAACTAAATGTAAACCAACACATGTATAACAGTTATCTAGAAACCCTAAATATTCATACCATTTGAGCCACCAAAACCACGTACATGACAGTCAACAAAGATAATATCAGCACTGTAATAGTATTACTATGTATATTATCTATGACTGCACAGTACATGACAAAGATAATATCAGCACTGTAATAGTATTACTATGTATAAAATCTATGACTGCACAGTTGTTATTATCATCAATAAGTTGTGTTCTTCCCAACTTGAAGATAAAAGCAGTCTGTCAAAATCCCTAGCAGCAACTGGGTGGGTTTCTAAAGTTCTAATTGAGTTGTACAAGGCACGGTGGACATGTGGCTGTGACCATAACAGTTCCTCACAGTGGCTGAATGGTGACACTGCCCTACTGACATTGTTTGTAATGTGTCACTGCCCCAGTGGTTGCATGTACTGTGACACTGTCCTAGTTACAGTAGTGACACAGTGGCACTGTCCTGCTGACAATGGCTGGATAGTGATACAGTCACATTGATTGAGTAATAACACTGTAGTAGTGGCAGAGTAGTGATGCTTTACTGACAATGCATTTGTAACGACATTGCTTTACTGATAATGCTAGATTAGCGACACTGTCCCTGACAGTGATATGAGTGACATAGTCCAACTGATAGGATAGTTACGCTGTCCAACTAACAGTGACATGATAATGACACTGTCCAACTGACAATGACAAGATAGTTACACCGCCAACTGATAGTGATCGGATAGTGACGCTGTCCAACTGACAATGACAAGATAGTGACACTGTCCAACTGACAGTGACAGGATAGTGACACTGTCCAACTGACAATGGCATGATAATGACAGTGTCCAATTAACAGTGACAGGATAGTGACACCGTCCAACTGACAATGGCATGATAGTGACACTGTCCAACTGAGTGGTACGATAGTGACACTGTCCAATTGAAAGTTACATGATAATGACACTGTGCAACTGACAGTGACTGGATAGTGACACTGTCCAACTGAATGTGACATGACAGTGATACCACTTAGTAAACTCTTGATCTTATCCTCACCTTTGGTTTGCACAAGCGTTCTGAGCCAAAGCTGCAGGTGAGACAAGTGTCATCGAAGTTGAGCAGTGTCACCTTGACTGACCACAGCACACCGACATTCTTCACTCTGATGACATAGCTGCCCTTGCTGTCAGGCAGACGACACATCATCTGATTGGTTCCCATGTATGCTCCTTTCACAATCACCTTTTGTGACGCCCCCAAAACATGCCATGACGTGAAACTCAGCTGAAACAATGATTGTACAAGTGCATAGCGGTGTCGAAGCTGCAGAAATATGACCATTACACATAATTAAGTATATGTGGGACTAAGTCTACAGAGTTTGACGGTTTTTAATGTAAACTATATCTATTCCGACATTTTGACCTCCCGTATGTTTGCATAATGAACCACAATTTTTAATATTATTTTCCCGCGATCTGTTAAATGCGTCGACTCAAATATCATGTTTACATTGCGTGCTGAACATAAAGATCGATATTCAGGAATCAATATTTTATCATATTCATGATTCTCGTCGTATTCGCCAGTATCTGTCTTTCTGGTGCAAAAAACTATTGCAACTATTTATACAATTTTAGCATCATCTGAAGACTAATCTTTTCAACCGTGCTCTCCCTCCTTAGCTTCTTGGCATATATATCTGTCTGTTGACTAAGTTAACATTGTATATCAGTTTTGACATTGCCTAATCCTTTTGTTTTGAAGTGCCAATGAGCTCAGATTTTCCAGGATTTAGGCACGATAGTAGTTTTCTTCTTATCATTGTTATTATTAACTGACGACATCTGTGATGCCTGTGATGCTCACCTCGATCTTTGTGAACTCACACTCCATGGCATCAGACTGGAAGAAGCCATCGCCAGTTATAACAACTGTTTTACAGTCGCCTTTGCAGGTCAGTTGTGTGTTGTTCTCCGGAATCGAAGGAGCTTGTGCAGCAGGAATAGAGCAGTCAGGACCACGGAACTGTGCATTACATATGCACATACCTATGGACACCAAGATAAATGTCTGGTTTTTCATTAAGAATGTGATTTTTGGTTAATATACAAAGTCCAACGTCAACGCCAATCAGGAGGTTTTTTCCATCTGTATTTAAAAAAATAGTTTGTTGACAATTTGGAGTTCAAAATGGCACCGTTTTGGGAGTTTGACAGCAGTTTTAACAATTATGTCAACATGGACATGGGAGCCCAAATATGCGCTAGCATTCACAGAAAAGTTTAAATGATGATTATCTCAATAATACAATGACCGGAATGTGACTGTCATTGACTAACTATCACACAATGATAAGTTTTACATCCTTTTGAAGTTATTTTAATGCTACATGTGATAAATAATTTTTTTTTTTTAATTCAACATTCGATTGAATAGAACAGCAGGGGAAACTTAATTATGTATAAATGTTTGTATATATTTCAGGATATAAACTGTTTTGAAATACTTGTCTCAGAAATCACAAAGCAATCGAAGACCCAAAAACGCACCACGCTCGCAAACTCCATTCCCACTGCAGTCATCAGGACAAAGCTTAGCACCAATCACATCCAGTGGGTTTTGCTCGCCTGGTGTGGCTGGTTTTTGGAATGCCTCATCTCCTTCTATAGCTCCCTTGCATTTCTCCCGGGCTGCTTCTATAGCAGCTGCAGCCCAGACAAGATCACCGCCAATCTACAGGGACAAGACAAAAGTGCCATCAAACCAAACTTCTCAAGTACTGACAAAGAGATGCTACTGATACTGCCTATAGGCACACATCAATACTGACTGCACTATCTGTTTGACACTTGACATGCTTACATATATATTGCAGACACAGGGATGAAAAGAAATATCATAAACTTGCACACAGTTTGATTAAACTAATAAGTATCTGCAGTTTATGAGACATATATGAGACATATATGAGACATATGAGGCATCAGAAAATCAACTAACCAGAAATCTAAATTTTTGCCTCACACATGTCGATTTTGCAAGATACCAGATCCATGGTAAACACTGGCACAGTTGACGCCATGTTGAAGTAACACAAAAATAGTGAGCATATTGGGTTAGAAATGGCTGGCAGTGACTACACTTACACACATTAAATTGTAACCTTGCATTCAAAACAGGAGCACTAAAGCGGGGCAGAATGCTACATGTATTCAGTACAAAACAGTTTCTGACAGCACACCAATTCTGTGTGACTTAGGTGTAAATCTAGAGGGTACACCATCCAATAAAAATCATACTCAAGTATTTAATTTACAATTAAAACAATTGCTCAAATTAAGTGTAAGTCACTAATTGCTCAGTAAAGTAAATGAGTTAGGTTTTGTCTCTCTGCTTTGCTTTAAGGTGAAAATATCAGAGTTTGAGTAGTTGATGGTCTCACCTTCACATCTTCCATGCAGCCCAATATGTCCTTCTCGAAGCTGACACCAAGAAGTTTTCTACATGCTACACCTAAGACTGAACCCTCAATCTTCAGGCGGCAATGGTCCTCAACTATTTTCTTCGTGAGACCAGTAACCGGCCAGTGCAGTGGCTGAAAGAATACAATTTCAATTCCACACCAATTACCAATTCCAAAATACCACTTCCAAAATATTAATTCCAAAACACCAATTCCAAAATACCAATTCCATTTCAAAACAACAGTACGTGAACGGAGCAACTATAGATATATTCAATGCCAAAGTAACATATTTTAGTTTTCAGTCCTTAATCAACTGTGATGCATTTTGGCAGTTCTAAATGTAGAAACAATGTAATATCTTTATCATTGATGTTTTAAGTCATACAATATAATAAAAATAGTTCAGAATCAATGGCAGATTCATTCTAGTGATATTAAACTAGCTTTTGTTGCAGTATGCTTCCTTATGTAAAGTATTTAATATGTTAACTGGATGAGAATGCATTCAGCAGTATAACATCAACAAATATTTTATGGATGACTACTAAGGGTTCTTAGATCATGAAGTTACATTGGGGAAGACAGTGCAATTTCATAAACAAAGGATACAAAGACATACTTCAGAAGAAATTTGTTCACCAACACTAATAAAATTATTATTTATTAATTTAGAATCATCAATTAAAAATTACACTATAATTTTAATACAATAAGACTGCATTTATCTTTCACCCAACCAATCAGGTCAGAAACAGGTCTCAACAGAGCCTACCCAAAATAACCTGTGGTGCCTCTGGTACATAATATAACACTAATATAAAGATGATATCGCAAGACAGAATCGCATGTCTACACCAATGCATGCTCAATCGGGTTCAAAGTTATTCAAGCATCAGATCAGCTGATGCATTGCATTTAAACACGTCTGTCGTCTAATGATCAAAAACATAGTATTCCAAGTACAGCCTATTACAAACAACCTTTCATAGTATTCCAAGTACAGCCTATTACAAACAACCTTTCATAGTATTCCAAGTACAGCCTATTACAAACAACCTTTCATAGTATTCCAAGTACAGCCTATTACAAACAACCTTTCATAGTATTCCAAGTACAGCCTATTACAAACAACCTTTCATAGTATTCCAAGTACAGCCTATTACAAACAACCTTTCATATTGCTTTGATTTTGCATAGAATGTACAAATTCTAATAGAAATTAAAAATTACCTGTCTGATTTATATAGAAATATATCCATAATTTATTACTTATTATTTTACTAAAATGACACAAACTTATGCAATTTGTTTAACATCAAAAATCCATACTGGACTGAAAGAAATTTTTTTATTTGCCAAGTAATGAAAGATCAACATGTTTAGCTAAAACTGTTGCAGCCCTCCAATGCCATGTTAACTAACAGAATGGTGCAAGAGAATAACTATGTCCAATACACACTGCATCAAACAGAAATATAAACAATTATATATAGAATCATGATTGGAAAAAAATAAATAAATAAATGGAAGATGAGCAATAATAGCGTCTGTGTGCAGAGATTTTAAAATGGTCTTAAAAGTTTAGAAATTACTGTCTGTACTCCAAGCTTGTTATATATTATTAACAACAGATTGCCATCTGGGCCTTTGCCATGTATTGCAACTCTGTTAAATCTACATCATCAATGTGAACTAGTGTTCTAATCTGTTCAGCATAAAATATTGACATAATCTACATAAAAGTATTATACAGTTACTATTATTACTATTGATAAGCATACCAGCTGCACAAAAGATGACATTCAACATACCCCTGGATTGAAATCAGGATCAAACGAGAAGTGTGTCCCAGCTGGTGGCCCACCGACACAGCCCAGTGGTTTCAACGCTTGAGTGACCAGCAGAGCTGTGATGTCATTTCCTGTTTGAATGAATATTAAGCATTTTATGCATTAAAGTTCCACATTTGGCCTAAGAAGCGATCCTATAAATACTGCAGCATTACAATGGTCACTTACAATTATGACTTATCTAATTAATGTCAATGCAGATTAGTTTATTAAAGTGACACCCATCTAAGATCCAGGGTCCTTCAGAACAAACACGCTCATTTGAGTACCAATGTCTGTTGAGCAAACACTAATTTGTGGGATCACGGTCTGTTGAACAATCTTGGGACTAGGGTCTACTGAACAAACACACTCATCTGGGTACTACGGTCTGCTGAACAAACACCCATCTGGGGACTAGGGTCTGCTGAACAAACACTCATTGGGGGACCGTGGTCTGCTGAATGCTCATCTGGGGACCGGGGTCTGCTGAACAAACTCTCATCTGGGGGACCAGGGTCGGCTGAACAAACTCTCATCTGGGGGACCAGGGTCTGCTGAACAAACTCTCATCTGGGGGACCAGGGTCTGCTGAACAAACACTCTCATCTGGGGGACCGTGGTCTGCTGAACAAACACTCTCATCTGGGGGACCAGGGTCTGCTGAACAAACACTCTCATCTGGGGGACCAGTGTCTGCTGAACAAACACCAGAATTATCACTGTCACTAATATTGTTGTCAACATTTATCGTGTCGGTTTATATGACACAAACACATGCCAGGTAACTGCCTACCTCTGCCAGTGCTGGTGGATGTCGCACAGCTGACAACATCACGCCCTGCGTCACATGTCCGTATGTCACTTGTACTCATACAGTCACAGTAAGTCAGCTGATTCGCAGCCACAGAAGTTACCGCCATTACCTTGCACGAGCCAAAGTACAACTTGTCTTCATTCTTTGTGACTCTGTTAGTGGGAGTTACAGATGAGATATTGAATCACATTATCATAAAAAGCCTCATTACAGAAAGCAACATTATCTATGCAATTTGTTGGAACATATTTGATAGCTGCATGGATAGCAACTCCATGTTTAAACTACATTTGAATATCAATACTTCAAAAAGGTATGTAAATAAATAAATTGCACAGAGATGACATTGAGAAGTATATTAAATATTGGTTAATGAGACACTAAATCAGAAACCTTATCAATAGCAACTGGTGTACCCCAGGGCTCCATTCTGGGACCAATTCTCTTTATTATCTATATTAATGATTTTTCACAAGCCAGCCACATTTTCGACTTCATATATCCTATGCAGATGATACTACTTTGTTAAGTACAATGAGCAATTTCACAAATGCACATAATGATGATGCTGATATACTGATAAATGAAGAACTCCACAAAATTAATGAATGGCTAGAATTAAATAAACCTTCCCTTAACGTTACCAAATCCAAATTCATGGTTTTCCACATGCCAAACAAAATTCAAAACACCTGTTCCTAAAATAAATAATATAATAATAACAAAGGTTGACGATTTTAATTTCCTGGGATTAACTTTGGATACACAACTAAATTGGAAAAAACACTAAATAAACATATCAAACAAATGTTCTAGAATAATCGGTACACTAAATAGACTTAAACTAGTAGTGCCTACAAGAATTAAAATTATGCTATATAACACGTTATTAGTACCACATATAAATTATTGTTTAATGACTTGGGAATTCCACTGTCAAAGGATTAATCAACTTCAGAAAGGGGCTATGTGAATCATAATGTTGAGTAATTTCAATTCACATAATGACCTGTTATTTAAAAAATTAAACTTACTAAAAGTGAATGATATGTTAGCCCTTCAAGAATTAAAATTTTATTATAAATTTACACATAATAAATTACCTACATACCTACAACATTGGCTATTAGCTACACTCAAACACTATAAATACATTTTCACCTTCTAACTTCACTACATACACCACAGCAGCATAATACAACAACAATCCAGGTTTTCATTGACGGTGGACTTTACTACATTTTAATGTTGATAACTTTATATCTATATTCTTTTCTTTCTTCAGAAACAAAAAAAATTGAAGAATACGACAGGTGGCTCCTACGGTAGCGACTTTTAAAAAGTCTTTGTGGGAGTCACCATGATCCTCTCTGCATACGGTAATATTTTATTACATACAATTATATACTGATATATTATTATTAAAAGCGTATACAGTTCGGATCAAATAAATTTACTACTAGTTCTGATTCTAAATCAATAACACATTCACATATGAAGAAGTCAGATCTACAGTTTACAAAACATAATTACAAACCAGTATCAATAATGTTACAAATGAATACCTAAAATACTGTCCTGCAGAACTTATGCAAGTAGTGGTGAAACTGTCATGCTAGTGTTGGAGATTATCCCTAGTGATGGGGTCCAGAAATGTTAAATCCATTGTACAAAAAGAAGGCACCAGCTGGTGATCCTGACAATCGCTATGGTATCACCTTACATAAGAAAACTTAATTATTAACAAACAAAACATTCAAACCTTAGATCACATCATCTTATTGATCTCTATGTTTGAGCACATTTGGCATGTTTCAAACATCATTCCAATATGCTAGGTGCTAGGTGGGTCAGCAAAAAAGCCTTATTGATTATAATAAAATGTCTGGGTTGACCACTGATCCAGGATTCGAGCACATGACAGCATGATCATACATATAACTGAACAGATTTAAGGTGCTTTCATCAACACCATTAACACTAATACAGCCACGTACCTCCAAGTTTTGATCCACTCAGCTGGCATTCGTGTCCCTGGATACACTTTACCATCACTGCCAGTATAATCATTGGTTCGGTCGGAATCAGCCGACCCACACATACCTAAACAGTAAACAGGTGTCATCAGGATAAGGCTCAGAACGTACCGTGTCAGAAAACCCAGCAGCAGATTTCTATGTATTGTGTCTGCAAGTCAAACTTACATGCACGACCAGCTCGTGCTCACCTTAAATTCACACCTGTCCAATGTCCACCTCAGATTCTTACTTGTCAAATGTTCACCCCAGATTCACTTCTGTCATATGTCCACTACAGATTGACACATCATATGTCCATCACAGATTCACACGTCATGTGTCCACCTCATATTCACACCTGTCATATGTCCACCCCAGATTCTTAATTGTAAAATGTCAACCACAGATTCACACCTGCCTGCCCAATGACTACCCCAGATTCACACCTGTCCAATGTCCACCCCATAGTCTTACCTGTAATATGTCCACCTCGTATTCACACCTGTGATATGTCCACCTCGTATTCACACCCCCGATTCACACCTGTCCAATGTCCACCCAGAGCCTTACCTGTCATATGGCCAACCCAGATTCACACTGTCATACGTCCACCCCAGAGCATTACACTGTCATACGTCCACCCCAGATTTACACCTGTCAAATGTCCACCTCAGATTGTTACCTGTCATATGTCCACCTCAGATTACCTGTCACATATCCACCCCAGATTCACACCTGTCATATGTCCACCTCAGATTCACACCTGTTCTACATCAATGTGCTACGTCCACATACATGTACACATCTCATAACTCATACACACGTCACCTACCTTCAGTCTGGCCGTAGTCGGCTGATGACAGATAGATGACAGTGTTCATGAAGGTCCTCCAACCTTTCTGCATCTGTATAACGGTGCCAGTTGGCAGCCTCACCTGAAATAAACATTGCCACGATGTCACCCTACACGTGAACCTGTATATTTGTTATTGCTCATTTAAGGTTGTAAATGTATGACAGCTTACACATTTACCAACTGTGTAACATCCCCAAACGTGGTGTTGAGTTTGATCAAGAACATCTGTGTTGGAAACCAATGCAGGAAACAATACCTGGTTACAAATAGAGAGGTACAGATAATTGCATATAAATGTATTTCTTTACAAATAAGAATGTTGAAAATGGTTCCATATTATACTGACTAATATACAAAAATGACAACTAAGACTTATAGTACGAGTAAAAGTTTGTACATTTACTTAAATAAAAAAAAATTATTTACTTAGACCCACCAGCTTTTGTTATGATGCCTTAAAGGCTACATATGAAATAAAGACACTCACTTTGTATTCCCGACCACCATTGTACTGTTCAATCTTTGTGCCTGGCGTCAGGTCGCCGTTAAGGTACAGTCGCACTTCTATCTGCGGCGTTCTGCTCTTCGGTGTCTCGGCTGGTCCACAGCTGTCGATGACGATGACATCGTCACCAGAGCGGATAGCAATGATGCAGTGACAGGCTGCGTGACCATTGCATCGTCGCTGGAACGTGTGCACCTCATAGGGCAATGTCTTATGTCGGAACATCACCAGCTCACCCTCGATGTAGTTGTCAAAGTACCTGAAATCATATACAGATGACAGACACTGGGTATAGTCAAACCTTGTTTTGTGGTCACCTTGGTAATACAGCCACATCACCGTTATGGTCACCCTGGGACAGTCCAAAATTATTTCTATAAAAGTAAAGTATAGGACATTTAGTTCTGCTAATACGGTCACATCGCTATTCAAGTCACTTCTGGCCCAGTCCTTCATAATGTCATGCTGTAAAATTCTGGTTTGTTGAGCCTCTGAACTAGGCTCCCTGAGGATTTAGGTGCTATAGAAGTGTATAATTATTGTTAACCTTTTTTCTGGTAAAGACAAAAAACATTCACTACTAAAAATGTCACATCTATTGCTATATATCGTTGTAGGATTTTGAATTTTTGGTTCATATATTTTGTATCATAAAGATGGAAGGGTGAGTCAACAAACTATATGAGGAATGTATGAGACGGGTGTTGTCAGTGTGTTTCAGTGTCAGATATCATGAACTATAGGAAGTGGCTGTGTTGTGGATCTAGTCCTGTGCACCTCTGCTATAGCCAATTAATTCACTCACGCTCCATCAAATGTGAGGTAGTGTGGATCACCGGATGCAGAGCATGACAAACCACGGTCTGTGTTTGTCACGGTCACCTGAAATAGTCCGGTCACAATATCTGATATCAAGGAAAGATGTTTTCCCAGCAGTACATATAAAATCATTTAGCAAAACGTCACAAACTGAATAAAAGTTAATTGAGAAGTTTGTTTACTGAGCAAACTACCTGGTCTCATTTGGTTCCACTAAGGTCCATATAGCAATATAGAATTTCAGTCAGACTGCATGAAGTGGGCAGAATGTTTTGCAACTGCAGTTAAATGGTTTCTATTAAAGGTCCCTCCTCAATTCAATATGCAAATGTAACCTTTGTAGTATCCACTACAACACGCCAGCTCATTTGTACAAATTTGTTTTTTAGTTTTGGTGAAATTATCGGACAAACTATTAAATTATTTTTTCAATTCTTTTGATAATTTCAACAACAGTACGCTACTTTACTGAATCAACTGCGGATGTTAATTAAAGTATTCGCACACTACAGATTTGAACCTCAACAAATTTGATTTGTGATGAGCTAAATCAGTTTAGGAGGGAGTTGTAATGCTCATAAGATATGTAATCGGCAAAAATCAACCTGACAAAGACACCCACCTCAATAACTTCAAGATTCACTACACTCTCCATGATGCCAACAGATATATTCTGAACAACTGTCAAGTCTCGCTTGTAATTCTTGTCCTTGATTAAATCCACTTTTGCCTTGACAGCCAATCGTAGAATCCAGAACCAATTCGTCTCCATCACTTTGACACCACACGGAACAGTGATGTCATCACCATATGACTGTGGCCACCCAATCACAGCCTGGGGTATCTTTGATCCATCTGAGCACTGCCTATCTGCAGCTTCGATCTCCAGGAATCCGTAGATACTTATCTCGCATGTGCCATTTGCCGAAGCGAGTGCCTCTGATGACGCACAGATGAATCGTGGTGGAAGTGTCGCGGCGATCTCGATGTACTCGACATCCCCTCCCTCTGACACAGTCACAGCCCCCTTCGTCAACACCTGCAGGAACATGTATAATGCAACATTATTAGCCTGACTGAAAAACAAAAATTTTGCACTCTCATTTAAATTTGTTTAACACAATTTTTTTCAGATAAAATATTCACATTAACATTCCCAGTTCACTTTTCTTGATATCTGAAACATAATTCCTCCGCTTAAAAGCATTTCCTATGAATTTTTTTTAATCACTTGTTTCCGTATTGTTAGCAGTTATTCAGTTTTTTATTTTCTATTTGATTACTGCTGAATAACATAAAGATGATACATTTGTAGGTGTACTCAGTTTTGTTTTTTAGGCATTTAAAAATGCAATTACTGTAAATGTGTAAGTTGATTCAATAGCTTGACAAGTAATAACCTATTCTAGTGGCCCACCATCAAGTTATTTTCATTGACTCCTTGTGTTTGCATAAATAAATGAATAAATCATTATTATTATCAAATTATGTTGCTATATAATTGCTATTGCAAACCTAATGCAACAGTATATTATCAAACACTTCTTGTATCTAAATACACCTAATATTTATGTAACACACCTACAGACAACTGTGTTATTTCTTCATAACAATTACAAGATCAGTGGTGGGTCCAAGACTCAACATAAGGTGTGCAAGATTGCGAGAATCAACCATGTCAGCATATTTCTACTTTCCCATATTTTTAACACACCAAAAGTTTGTTTATTAATTTTAGAGAATGTGCTCACAAATTTTACATCAATTTTTAGGGGGCATGCACCAAGTGTTCCCCCTAAATCCATGTATAATTATATGATCCCACATTTAGTCTGATCTGATTAAAAAGATAAAGTAAACAATATGAACATTATCAAGTTAATTATTTGTGAATTTCAGATTTTTCTTCCAATATGCACAATTATAGCACAAAGAATTTCAACATCGTTTACCTTAACTGCTGGCCTGTAGGGCAGACTGTCTGTGGGACATTTCACCTTGTTACATTCACCTTAACTGCTGGCTTGTAGGGTAGACTGTCTATGGGACATTTCACCTTGTTACATTTACCTTAACTGCTGGCTTGTAGGGCAGACTGTCTGTGGGACATTTAACCTTGTTACATTTACCTTAACTGCTGGCTTGTAGGGCAGACTGTCTGTGGGACGTTTCACCTTGTTACATTTACCTTAACTGCTGGCTTGTAGGGTAGACTGTCTATGGGACATTTCACCTTGTTACATTTACCTTAACTGCTGGTTTGTAGGGCAGACTGTCTGTGGGACATTTAACCTTGTTACATTTACCTTAACTGCTGGCTTGTAGGGCAGACTGTCTATGGGACATTTCACCTTGTTACATTTACCTTAACTGCTGGCTTGTAGGGCAGACTGTCTGTGGGACGTTTCACCTTGTTACATTTACCTTAACTGCTGGCTTGTAGGGCAGACTGTCTGTGGGACGTTTCACCTTGTTACATTTACCTTAACTGCTGGCTTGTAGGGCAGACTGTCTGTGGGACGTTTCACCTTGTTACATTTACCTTAACTGCTGGCTTGTAGGGCAGACTGTCTGTGGGACGTTTCACCTTGTTATATTTACCTTAACTGCTGGCTTGTAGGGCAGACTGTCTGTGGGACGTTTCACCTTGTTACATTTACCTTAACTGCTGGCTTGTAGGGCAGACTGTCTGTGGGACGTTTCACCTTGTTACTTTTACCTTAACTGCTGGCTTGTAGGGCAGACTGTCTGTGGGACGTTTCACCTTGTTACATTTACCTTAACTGCTGGCTTGTAGGGCAGACTGTCTGTGGGACATTTCACCTTGTTACATTTGCCTTCATAGCAGGTGTACACACGGCACACAATCTGGAAACAGAACAACACTATGGATAGTTCTCAAGACATGAGGAGTCCTCAGAAAAGTTCCAATTCCCCTGACTTCAACAAAATGAGATTTTACTGTGCAAGCAGAAACATGACCTGATTATTTATGATTGCATCATTACTAAAACTATTTTTATTTAAAACAAACACAAATAAGCCAAGGGATGATCTCAAAACAAACATAAACAAGCCAAGGGATGATCTCAAAACAAACACAAACAAGCCAAGGGATGATCTCAAAACAAACACAAACAAGCCAAGAGATGATCTAAAAACATTGATATGACATTATATAAAATAGGTTATGTCTGGGTATTAGCAGTTGTTCAGATTAGCGTCATACATGGTCAATATAATTCAAAGTTTTTACAGCAGTGGTGATGTCAAATGAAATTGGTTTCGTGTAGTGTCATAATTGCAGTTTTGAGATCAGTCCTGTGTTCCCAATAGACTAGCAGATTTCTGAAAGCATCAAAAGTTCACTAACCTGTTCGATTTTCTGGAAGGATTCAAATGATTCGCCAGGCAACATGGACTGTAGCTTTCCAACTGTCACATCGGCCGAAGTGAAAGTGTCTGTCTTATTGACAGCCCCATTGATGAGCCACTGGAGTTCATAGTTCACATTTGTGTCTGTTGATGCATAGACTTCACACTTCAACTTGAACACGCTGAAGTCATTTGCACCATTAGCGGTAGCGTTTTCCTTGCGTTCCAGCTCAATCTCTGGCAATTTGGGCAAACTTGGATATTCTGAAACAACCCAAAATAAATAAGAAATATTCTAAGTTACATATAAACTTTGCATCTTACTACACAACTAGGTTAGCCACACATCTGCTCATCTGTACATTAGGACCGTCTATAAAACATACCAACCAACTTTTTTACATGAAGCAGATGAGATTTTTCAGCACATATATTTGTGGTGTCAGACCACAATTATACTTCTGGGTGCGAATGTAGTGCCTAAAAATTATATAAACATTGCCTGCAGTTCCCCCAATCGTATTGTTTATTTCCCTGTTCCTTCTCCTGTTTCACTAGATATGTCATATATGGCTGGTCCTATATTCACTATGGTGAATATAGGACCAGCTCTATTCATGTGAGATTATCCAGAAAGACAAAGTTACTTACTTCCCACAAGCTGCTCCAGAGCTAAAAAATAAATAAACAAAGGCACAATTAACAGCTTAATAAATACAATAAATGAATCAACATAAACAATAGTAATGACAATTGACACAGACAATAGTAATAACAATGAAAATTACAGAAAAGTAATTATTTTCCTTATTTTATAAAAATTAAGCTGATAAACACATAAGACTGACCATTTCATGTGAAAAATGTCTCTCAGAGATAACAAAATCAATACTACCTTACACATTTCCATACAGCAACAAACAAGGCAACAAACAAGGCAATGAACTCTCATAAATATCTTGTTATGTACAAAGAAGTCTTTAGTGAAGGTGCACCATAACCTATGACCTCACAAGTGACACAAAGTAACATTAGTGAAGATTTTATATCAGAAGGTACTCATTGTCACAAAGGACAATAAATTAATGGAACAAATTATATACAGATTGTGTAAATGCTAGCAGTGTGAATACGGTTAAAAACAAAATTGACAAATGTCCTTGAAGGGCGGGTTGCACATACATGAAACATTTTGGGATTCTCAATAAACCAATGGCTTCCTTGTCCACTTGTCACCTGGGTATCTTGCTAAATCTGGCTAAATCTGGTTAAATCTTGTTATATATTGTTAAATCTTGTTAGAGTTGCAAAAGTATGATCAGGTGCGATTTCTCCCCAACAGCACAACCAAATTAATACGTACCATTGACAACCACAACTTCATTGGTGGCTTTCTTCGTGTAGGTTGTCTCTGTGGCGAATGAAATACAAGAAAGGTTAAAGCAATACAATTCAACAGTGGTGACAGGGTAGACATAATGACAGCTGTTGAAGCAACACAATTCAACTGTGGTAACAGGTTAGACATAATGACAGCTGCTAAAGCACCAACATTATAAATATGTAATAAATTCTCAACAATAACGATGAATAATGAGATTACTCAGTACATATAACTGTTGAAGAGTCAAAACGATGGAAGTTGATTTTTGTGTGTGAGAAATCAGTGTAATAGATTCACATCCAACCTACCACTTGGTGCAGATAAAAATGGATTTCCATTGTTTGGAATCTTCAACAGTGATATGTTGGCACTACATTTAGCATCGGTAGATGAAATTCTACTGTCTGGGATTTCTACCGAATTAGTTATAATGACATAACAATCCTGGCAGATATGATAACTATTATTAATTAAGCATTGTAATCCTGACATATTACATTATGACACCCTCATGAAACAGAGATAATGTTGTCATCAATCCTCATGAATCCCCCTAAACAAATGTGAAATTGAACTTTGTCCCAGCTGTTGAATCAACTTGCTAAAGAAGTTCTGATTATTTCTACGCAAATTAAATTGGACAACCTTGTCTCATTTTTTTTCAAAGCATAATTTCCTTGTTTTCATCTATTAACACAATATTTTACATATTTGATCATTTGAATACATAAATTTCAGATTGCAACTTGTACACACAGGTGAATGTAAAACATTGTTTATTTGATCAAACAAAACATGAGTTGCATCGTAACAGTTTTAGGTGGTGTGTTCAAATGTGGGTGTGAGCGGTTTTGGCCACTATGCCACCAGAAAAGCAAAACAACAAACCTAAGATCAACAATACATGATAAAGTAAACAAACATGAGACAAAATACAAATTAATTTTATATATCATGGTTTATTGAGCAATTTTTTTTTATTTTTAAATTACACTATTGGTGAATTTAATTATATTACAATAGTGGGAAATGCAGCTTCAGAGCTGTTGAATTGATATTTAAAAATCAAGGGTGTAGAAAATAAAATAACTTACTTAGCTCGCACTTCTTGAGGTCATCAATCTCATTCAGCTGTAATGGCCTGTCAAAAATCTGCAGGCAGGAAACTCGACCTTTAAAGTTGTCTGAAACCGTTCCAATGGCCCCCAGGTAGATGGCAGAATCTGTGGCCAACATATCTGTTTTGGGTGTGCCTGAAATGGCTCCCTGCTTGCCATCAACAAACAGATGAGCCAACCCAGTGTTAAAGTCGTATGTACCACCAACGTGATACCATTTCTTTGCATCAAGCTTCGTCTTCAGTTCCGTGAACATTTGCGTGGTGTTACGTTTCACTAGACGGAAAACAATTTCACTGTTCGCCTTATCGTAGTAGAGGCCAACGCTTCTCTCATTGCCATAATTTACAACTGATCCCGTCTCCTCAGCATAAACGTTCAGGAAGATCGACAACGAATACGTTGTGTCTAACATCGCAATGTTCTCGATCTTCACTTGGCTTCCCGTGGCTCCAATGAACATTGTGGCTCCGTTATCAGTGCCTCCAGGGCCTGACACAATGTTAGTGTCCCCAACGGTTGAGTTGGCACCCAACCCCATCAGGTCAATAGCCCCGGCACAGCCGGTCAAGGCAAACTTGCCCAGTGCATGAGACGCTGAAGGAAAAAGGGCAACATACAAGTATAAGCAACAATTTTAGTATAAGGTAAAAAATATGAGTATAAGCAACAATTTTAGCATAAGGTAAAAATACGAGTATAGGCAACAATTTTAGTATAACGTAAAAACAGAACAGATTTTTTACCTGACATTGATAGTGGCATGTTTTAGGTGGTAGAACATAAAACAATATTATTATGACACTACACTCGCAGCCACACTTGCATACACTCACGCATGCACACAGACACAAATGCATATATAGATTACATGTATGTATACACACACGCACGCACGCACGCACGCACGCACGCACGCACGCACGCACGCACGCACGCACGCACACACACACACACACACATATTATTATCATCATTATCATCATCAATGCTCCTTATAGCAACTTAGCTATACTACTGCAACGTTTCTAGTTACGGTATACACCCATGTAATAAAGACATATTCCCAAAACGCCGTGGACATATTTCATGTGGATGATCTGCATGTGTAACTTACTTCCTACGACGCTCCATTTAGATGTGCTGATGCCCGGTAAACAGCCCAATCGGGCATCGTTTCGGTTGAATCCACCATCAATGTGGCACATGTTGTCAATGAAACATGTGTTCGGCTGCACACAAACACCAATCACTTGATAAGACACAATGAAACATGTGTTGGGCTGCACACAAACACCAATCACTTGATAAGACACAATGAAACACGTGTTGGGCTGCACACAAACACCAATCACTTGATAAGACACAATGAAACACGTGTTGGGCTGCACACAAACACCAATCACTTGATAAGACACAATGAAACATGTGTTGGGATGCACACAAACACCAATCACTTGATAAGACACAATGAAACATGTGTTGGGCTGCACACAAACACCAATCACTTGATAAGACACAATGAAACACGTGTTGGGCTGCACACAAACACCAATCACTTGATAAGACACAATGAAACATGTGTTGGGCTGCACACAAACACCAATCACTTGATAAGACACAATGAAACATGTGTTGGGCTGCACACAAACACCAATCACTTGATAAGACACAATGAAACATGTGTTCGGCTGCACACAAACACCAATCACTTGATAAGACACAATGAAACATGTGTTCGGCTGCACACAAACACCAATCACTTGATAAGACACAATGAAACACGTGTTCGGCTGCACACAAACACCAATCACTTGATAAGACACAATGAAACATGTGTTCGGCTGCACACAAACACCAATCACTTGATAAGACACAATGAAACATGTGTTCGGCTGCACACAAACACCAATCACTTGATAAGACACAATGAAACACGTGTTCGGCTGCACACAAACACCAATCACTTGATAAGACACAATGAAACATGTGTTCGGCTGCACACAAACACCAATCACTTGATAAGACACAATGAAACACGTGTTCGGCTGCACACAAACACCAATCACTTGATAAGACACAATGAAACATGTGTTGGGCTGCACACAAACACCAATCACTTGATAAGACACAATGAAACACGTGTTGGGATGCACACAAACACCAATCACTTGATAAGACACAATGAAACACGTGTTGGGCTGCACACAAACACCAATCACTTGATAAGACACAATGCAGTAGAAGTCTTCACAGTAGGAGGTATTATTTTGTAATAATCATGTTATACTTCCGTAAAAAAGTTCACGCGATTCAACCTTTATGTTAGTGTTATATTACACACTAGAGGCGCCACTGGAAGTGTCTCTTACCAGCCAACAGACATTTCATGAAAGGGATAGTTTTGACTGTCTGTTTCACATGAAATGCAAAGTCACTGCCAAAATCACAATATTACCTGATAAAAAGTTTAATTTAATTTTTTTTATGTAATTTAAAAATATTTTTTTATTGTAATGAAATGTAAGTATTTAATTGTAATGAAATTTAATTATGTAATTGTAATGTAATGTAATTATTTAATTAGTTCCAACTCTAGTCAGAAACTCCTCAAGGCATTTTACATTAAAATTAAATAATTAAATTACGTTAAATTAAATAATAAAATGTCATTACAATGAAATAATTAAATTACATTTAAATGAAATAATTAAATTACATTTAAATGAAATAAAGTACATTAAAATTAAACTTTATTGAATAATTAGATTACATACAATCAAACAATTACATTACTATTAAATAATTACATTTCATTACAATAAAAGTTTTTGTTATTCTTCTAATTACAATTACAAGTAGACATTTAATTATTCAACAGAAACTATCAAAAGTGCAATATTATTATTTATCGTTGATGTATTGAATTCACCCACCCCTTGGGAGCAAGTCCCTGATTTGGCATCACAGTTGTAGCAGCCAAGGTCAAAGTTCAACACCAGTATGCTTTTCGCACTCAGTTTCTTCCCGTCGTTGCTGACCCACACAAAGTAGCTGACTTTCCGGTCTGGTAGTTTGCATTTCACCTGACGCTTCTGGACGTAGATGGCACCAACTGTGCTGACTTCCGACATTGGTTCATACGGCACGGCAGACAACTGGAGGAAAGATAAAATACACTAATTACTTTGTTCTTAACCTGCCAGTGCACATCATAATATTACAGGTGGGTGGGCGCAGGGAAAGGTGACCTTGTGGCGAAATGGCCCCACCTGTTTGTAGTACTGGTTGTAGTTACGTCTAATAATAGTGTATTCTACGCATATTTGTTCATGTCAATATGCGTAATGGTTTTAATTCCATTACCACGTAGGGATGATCTTGGTATGGTGTATGTAAATGAATACATGTTACTGTTGTGCATGTAGGAATGTGGGTTCTAAGAAACCTCAAGTTTAGGACGAGGCTGTATATCATGGGTTCAGTATCATTTTTGGTTTGCATTGTAGAGCTCACATTCCTATTATCGTTGTCCCACAAAGTGACGGCAGGATAAGTAGTCCACTTTCCTATAATAAATTCATTAAGTGGCCTATTTCAATTCTCCATAAAAGTTATATTGGACTTGTGTTGCTTATTTCATATATATATATATATATATATATATATATATATATATATATATATATATATATATATACGTATTGTAAATCAATGCAATAGGAGAGAGTGCATGCTTCTATTCTTCTATTCTCTCCATTTCTAACGCAAGATTTGAACACAAAATGATTGTAATTAGCACAATGTATTCTATCTTTATATACGCATGATTTAAATTAATATTGTATTGTGTTTGTATATGTTTTGCATTAGCATGAACCAGTGCATGAACAGTTTTGTACACTGCATATTACGTAATGTAGGAAATAAATGTTGTTATTACTATTTTATTCTACTGTGCATCTGATTCACTTAAGCATCATATTTTAATACAGCAGGAATAGAAAATGATTCCATCACAGCCAATACATTTGATTCTACTAAATGTCTGATTCTGGTATCTGCGACTCTGTTATTGCCTGTACAACATTTGGCCAGCATCATAGTTGTGAGGTCAGCCATTGCATGATGTGGCAACCACAACAAAGTTAAATTGCCTGTTAGATTCAATGGGGGGGTAATGTAACTTGTAAGACACATAATGAAGGATGATCAAACAAGTTCTGCTGGTTACACTTTGACTTGACCACACAATCATGCAGTTGTTCAAGCCGGGATGCCATTTTTCAACTTTCGCTTTGTCCCTTGGACACAATTGTACGGTGGTTGGAAGTTGCCTCTAAGGACAAGTTAGCCTGGTTGTTTGTGCCATATTTACAAAAATTTTGACGTACTTCCAAACTAAATTGTTTACTAAACAAACGCAAGTGTATTTCGTAACACAGTAATTTCATAATGTGCGTCCAAACAGTTTGGTGGTGCCACCACCACCAACAAATAAACCATGAACTAGCTTAATAGGATCTGAGTAAAAATTTTAACACTACTAGTTTTGGATATCAGTAAAATCAGAATCATATTTTGTTAACCAGTAATCAAAATTATTTTAGTGTCTGAAAGGTGGCTTCTACATTAAATCCAGTTGTTTTTAAATAAAACATGTACATAGCATGATGTAGTACTGCCAACACAACTGTAATGAGAGAGTGGGAAAGCCTATTTGTCATTACTTACATTGGCCACATTGGCCACTGCAAAATGGCAGGTGAGAATGTCCGAATCGATGAACTGTGAGCCAAAGATGATGACCAGGTCACAGACACGCTTTGATATATCACAGATGATGGTGTTGAGTCTGTCTGAGATGACTGGACTATCAGCAGCTCGCAGACTGCAGTCCACTCCCGCATAGGTTTGTTGGCATACACACACTCCTACAACATAAATATGTAGTGTTCACAGACACACTCCTACAACATAAACATGTAGTGTTCACAGACACAGTCCTACAACATAAACATGTAGTGTTCACATACACACTCCTACAACATAAACATGTAGTGTTCAGACACACACTCCTACAACATAAACATGTAGCGTTCACAGACACACTCCTACAACATAAACATGTAGTGTTCACAGACACACTCCTACAACATAAACATGTAGTGTTCACAAACAAACACTCCTACAACAAAAATATGTAGTGTTCACAGACACACTCCTACAACATAAACATGTAGTGTTCACAAACACACACTCCGACAACATAAGCATGTAGTGTTCACAGACACACTCATACAACATAAATATGTAGTGTTCACAGACACAGTCCTACAACATAAACATGTAGTGTTCACAAACACACACTCCTACAACAAAAATATGTAGTGTTCACAGACACACTCCTACAACATAAACATGTAGTGTTCACAGACACAGTCCTACAACATAAACATGTCGTGGCCACAGACACACTCCTACAACATAAACATGTAGTGTTCAGACACACACTCCTACAACATAAATATGTAGCATTCACAGACACACTCCTACAACATAAACATTAAGTGTTCACAGACACACTCCTACAACATAAACGTGTAGTTTTCACAAACACACACTCCTACAACATAAACATGTAGTGTTCACAAACACACACTCCTACAACATAAACATGTAGTGTTCACAGACACACTCCTACAACATAAACATGTAGTGTTCACAGACACAGTCCTACAACATAAACATGTAGTGTTCACATACACACTCCTACAACATAAACATGTAGTGTTCAGACACACACTCCTACAACATAAACATGTAGTGTTCACAGACACACTCCTACAACATAAACATGTAGTGTTCACAGACACACTCCTACAACATAAACATGTAGTGTTCACAAACAAACACTCCTACAACAAAAATATGTAGTGTTCACAGACACACTCCTACAACATAAACATGTAGTGTTCACAAACACACACTCCTACAACATAAGCATGTAGTGTTCACAGACACACTCATACAACATAAATATGTAGTGTTCACAGACACAGTCCTACAACATAAACATGTAGTGTTCACAAACACACACTCCTACAACAAAAATATGTAGTGTTCACAGATACACTCCTACAACATAAACATGTAGTGTTCACAAACACACACTCCTACAACATAAACATGTAGTGTTCAGACACACACTCCTACAACATAAATATGTAGCGTTCACAGACACACTCCTACAACATAAACATGTAGTGTTCACAGACACACTCCTACAACATAAATGTGCAGTGTTCACAAACACACACTCCTACAACATAAACATGTAGTGTTCACAAACACACACTCCTACAACATAAGCATGTAGTGTTCACAGACACACTCCTACAACATAAACATGTAGTGTTCACAGACACAGTCCTACAACATAAACATGTCGTGGCCACAGACACACTCCTACAACATAAACATGTAGTGTTCAGACACACACTCCTACAACATAAATATGTAGCATTCACAGACACACTCCTACAACATAAACATGTAGTGTTCACAGACACACTCCTACAACATAAACGTGTAGTGTTCACAAACACACACTCCTACAACATAAACATGTAGTGTTCACAAACACACACTCCTACAACATAAACATGTAGTGTTCACAGACACACTCCTACAACATAAACATGTAGTGTTCAGATGCACACTCCTACAACATAAACATGTAGTGTTCACAAACACACACTCCTACAACATAAACATGTAGTGTTCACAAACACACACTCCTACAACATAAACATGTAGTGTTCACAAACACACACTCCTATAACATAAACACTTAGTGTCCAGACACACACTCCTACAACATAAATATGTAGTGTTCACAGAGTCACAGACACATACTCCTAAACCCCACAATGTTCACATGTGCCTTCAATACACAATCATGAAACAAAATTGTTTAGTATTCATGTACACACATGCGCACGCATGCTGTTCACACACTGAAATACAAACACACACATGCATGTATGTTTGCACATACATATTTGATGCACATGCACATATGCAAATATGCATGCATGCACCTGATGCTATTCACATAATCTTGAAACACAAACAATCTGTTTAATTTCTCACCTGCTTCACACCGTCCATTACCACTGCAGTCTTTAGGGCAAAGCTGCTCAAGGACAGACGATGGGGGCAACAGCTGTCCACCAGTGCCAACTTTCCAAGTTGCTACGTCTCTCTCGAGTTGTTGTAAACACTGCTCCTGCACTGTTTCCACGGCCACCTGTGCCCACTGTTTGTCGCCTCTAGATAACTGTGAAAGAAAGTCACAGTTACTTTCAAGACTTAACTGATGAAAGTTAACAAATAACAAGAAAAAGTGTAAATATTTTGCATGTAGTATTCTGCCAACGAACAAAACGTGAGCTCTGGTGAACCATGAAATGTCACTATTAAAGTGCAAGGGAATTTATCTGTGAAATTTTGTACCTATATCTTAGTGCATAGACGAGGAATCACCAGTAGATATTATATACTTAGGTTTTCAGAAAGCTTTCGACAAAGTGCCACATCAAAGATTACTACGTAAATTAAAAGCCCATGGTACCAGGGACAGCATAATCAACTGGATAGAACAATGGCTGACTGACAGAAGACATTGTGTTGTAGTAGATGGGGAGGTTTCAAACAGGAAATCAGTTTTGAGTGGGGTACCACAAGGATCAGTATTAGGATCTTTATTATTCTTAATATATATCAATGACTTGGACGATAATAGAACAAGCAATGTACTGAAATTTATGGATGACACAAAAGTGTTTAGAAAGGTTAACAATGATGGTGATAAACAACATTTACAAAACGATCTAGACAAATTTGTTAAATGGTCTGAAAAATGGCAGATGTTATTCAATTTTGGGAAATGTAGACCATATCGTAAGAAGGATATAGATACGCTTGAGATCAATTTTAAGTGTTTAAGATATTAAATGGGTATGAAAATATTGATATATATTTTTTTCACTCACGAAAGATAGTAGAACTAGAGGACATGAAGTAACGTTAGTAAAGGATCAGTGTAGATTGGATATTAGGAAGTAGATTGGATATTAGGAAGTACTCGTTCTCACTCGTTGTCACAGAGAACAAAAAATTAATGGAACAAATTATCTACAGATTATGTAATTGCTAGCAGAGTGAATATGTTTAAAAACAAGGTTGCCACATATCTCAGGAGGGCAGGTTACACATAGCTGAAAAATGTTGGACTCTCAATAAGCTGATGGCTTCCTTGTTCACTTGCCATCTGGACCTTTGCCTTGGATGGCAATCTTGCTAAATCTTGTTAAATCTTGTTAATTACACTGTAGGACCACAGAAGAGAGTCAGAAGGTCTGAGCAAAACTGAGGCAGAACGTTGCCATGACAGTAATTGCTGGTAATAAACAACATCGTGGGAAGGTGGCACCAACAGCCGGGAAATAAGAAGTTGCATGAATCCACAATGCACAGGAGAAACCAGAAACCTGAAGACATGATATTGTTCTTAATACACTGCCCAACAACCTGGTTCCACGTACCCGAAGGTCCAGCATACAGTTCATCATGGGTACAGAGTTTACAGTCATAGATCCGGTGATGGACACGCCACAAGCTTTGAAGGTCTGTGATCCTTCAATCACTCCTCTGCAGTGAGCCTCTGCACGCTGTTCTGTCCACGAAATGTCAGCAAACGACGGCAAGGGCTGAAACACGCGTATATCAGAAATCAGGAGTCAGTTTAGTTGTTAACAGAGCTGCAAACAAACATTGGCCCATTGACCAGTAGTCTTGCAGTCAGGCCGGTTGCATCCTTCAGGTTGCCAGCCCATGTGGCCAGTGGATTTTACAGTCCTCCAGTAACATAATTTTGACCACTTGTATTTTCATCCATAACCAATATTTCAATAAATATCTTCCTGAATTATGATATTTCAACCGAACTCCATTGATGTCACACGATTTAATGCAGCTGACTCAGATAATTCTTCATTTTGTTTTTAATTAAACAAAAAGAGCTTATTACGGTTCTCATGTCTTTTATTTAACAATCAACACATTTTTTTCCAGGACATACAATATCAGGGCTGGCAGAACTTTGGTCGGGCTGGTTAATTTTTAAACATACATGCCCAATCGGGCTGGTGGACAAACATGTTAGTTCTCACTCCTGGTTTCCAAGAATTGGATGTAGAAAACAACCTGTTGATCAGTCGCAGTAAGCTAACTGGTGTTATGCTGGGTGGATATATGTAATAAAATGTGCAATGTAGAATAGTATACCTTTCAAATAACTAACATTTAAAAATTATCTACTGAATTTACAAGTTGCTGAGACAGAATGTGCCTGTGTAATGGCCATCACATATTTACACTAGCAATGAACTGGAGGTCAAACTCAAACTCCAAGGTGGCGGTATTAGTGTTAGATTCCTTCAGCACCGCTGCTGTGATGTCCACGCCTGAAACAACAAATTATAAAATTTGAAATATATAATTTACATAAGATAGTGAATATAAATATATAATTCATGTAAGATAGTGACTATAAATATATCATTCATGTAAGATAGTTAATATAATTGTACAATAAAACCTGTCTTAGCAGACAACTGTCCATAATGGACACCTGTCTATGACGGACACCTTTGAAAGTCCCGAATGATTTGCTATTAGTTTGCACTGTCCGCTAACTGCCTATTGCGGCCACATGGCCAATGTGGACAACGGACAGGGAATTTGGACCCAACCATTCATAGTCACCCTGCCGCTTGCGGATGGATCAAAGTGCTTTTAAAATGCTACCAGTCAAGCTAGCTGAGTCGCCACTGATACGGCCACCACCAGCTGTGTAAATATTCTTCTCTTAGATATCAAAGCTGTTTCAGCTCACCTTTCCATAACCCTAACCCTGCTTTGTTTTCACAAAGACTCAACGTGTAACCCTCGGAAGCCAAGCCCCAACCAAAGTGAATGAACAAGAAGAATTCCGTCAATGTTGCTACTCATCTGATGCAGTAGATCGTGAACAATTTCAATATGTCACTCGGTGGATTAATCATTTGTTCATAGAGGGGTAAAAGACGATTCTGACACGCCACTGGTTTCGGGTGCAGTGGAATGCAGTAACGCTGAATGATTAATGACATTTTAACCAAAAAGTTTATGGCCCACATACATTACTGACAGCCCTTGTATTGTCTTATTAACCATAGATTTGTACCGTTCACGACAGTACCAACTAGTGAACGACAACATATCCATTCATAATATAATGGCGCCACCTAGCAGGTGTCCACTTAATCAAATTCTCCATAACGGACACCTGTCCATAATGGGCATAATGCATAGTCCTGGCGGTGACCTCTATGGACATGTTTCACTGTACCATTCACATAAGATGTTTCAAAATTAAAAGTACAAATGAAGCCATCACCTGAAGATGGGTCGCAGGTCGGCGAGTCAAAGTTCACACCACATTTGAAGCGTTTTTCATTGCAGTCGCAGTAGATTGCCTCCACAGCAGATGTGTCGATCGTTACATTGGCTGCACGAATGCCCCGATAAATACTGTCTTTTATATCGACACTACAACAAAATAAATTATATAAATACTTCTTCACAACCCTGAGTAACTATGATTCTCTTGGGCATTGTTTCTGCATATTTAAAGAAGTCCATTTGATTACTTGAACAAGCTCCAGTTCTGGAATCACAATCTAAAATAGCAAACTTGCACAAAAAACATCCATAATGTCTTCACATGTTGAAAGTTGACTCTAGAAGCACACCAATTATTACACTGTTTGCTCTGTGGATTAAAAAACATGGTTTGGGGACATTTTGACATTGAATTATTGGTCAAATGTGTAAGCATATCAGTTTTATGGAAATGATTATGCATGTTGAGTACAAAATTACAACAGTTGTAAATCGACACCCACCGCCAGGTTTCTATGAATATATTCGGCCTTCGAGTGGAGTCAGTGTCCACTTCACCGGACTTCTTGGTCAGCTCATTTGTGCTATCACCATCCCAAGTTCCACACAGCCCTGCAATCAACAAACGGTGTGAACAATCCATGCCATGGCTACAATCACAGAGAGCTGTCAACAGAGGCCAGATATATACTTAAAGTGTAGGACTGTTGACTGCTTGTTGCCTCAGTGACAAGCTGACATGATTTGTGGTACGCTGAATTAACCATTTCAGTATGACATGCCGGTATACTGGCCACATGGTCTACGACACTACGGAATGACAGGCAAGTCTTGGCAGCTTTGACAATGTCTGGTATTTAAATTGTTTTTACTCTCAATTATCCATTATGTGGAGCCATTTGTCATACATTGTCGTTAAAACAAATGCTTTAGCGTTTCAATTGCAGTAATCGTGGATTATCGTTCAATACATTTTTTCAACAATTTTCACAGTTTTCTGTAACCGATTGCCAAAATCTATGGAAGCAGCAATGGTGGCGATGACAATTTACAACGTTATATCTTACTTAGACGGACTGTTTTATAGCTTTTATAGCACTGTTATGGCTTACACCATGGTCATGACCCACTCTGTCACTTACACCATATTCATGACCCAATCACTTCCACCATGGTCATAACCCACTATGTCACTTACACCCTGGTCATGACCCACACAGTAACTCTCACCCTGATCATGACTAACGCAGTTACTTACACCGTGGTCATGACCCAATCACTTACACCATGGTCATGACCCACAGTCACAGCACGGTCATGACCCACACAGTCACTTACCCTCTGTCTGGCTGTAGTCTGATGATGCTGGCACAAAATACACATTTACATAATCCTGGTAGCTGTTGACCACTTTGACATATCCTCCTGTCGGCAAAGTAACCTGGGAAACAGATAACCATGGTGATGGTTGCTATGGTCATGACATTGGTAACTTTGTACTTTAGTTATTTTTTAAACATGTATTCCGTTTCAAAAAATCACAGAATACATTATGTAACCAGAATATAATGACAGTATAAATACAAGTTGACAACTGAATTTGAACAATTATGAATCGACTCATAAATTTATTTAAACTTTAGCCACAAAACTTTTCATGAACAGATCTCACTAAAACAGGAGAATATACAACATTAGCTAACCCGATACTCATCGCCGCCTTTGTACTGGTACACTTTGGTGCCCGAGGTGAGTTTGCCATTGAGGTACGCAGTGACGGTCATTGGCACGTCCACTCTACTGCCCCTCTTTGCCCCGCACCGGTCAATGACGATGACATCATCACCAGATTTCACGGCCACGGCACAATTGCATGTAGCTTCTGCTACTGCGGCACACTGTCTCAGGAACGTGTTCACCTGGATTGCACAATGACACACATATATGTATAAGTACATGAACACACGCACGCACGCACGCACGCACGCACGCACGCACGCACGCACGCACGCACGCACGCACACATACACAATATTAATTAGTTTGTGACTGTATGTCTGTCTGTATGTTCTCTCATATCTACGTCAGTTTTGCATGTATGGGGCTGATATCATGTAGCCGTGCCCTGGGGGCTCATTGGGATGGTTCATACAGTAAAAAAAAAAATTCCCAGGGGAATGTGGACAAACAATTGTCAGCAACGCTGTGTGTTTTCTATGATTGTTGCATGATCTATATCAAATGTCCACATACGATTGCTTCATGAAACCAGCAGGTGTACATGGTTTTTGGGACATGAAATTGTCACTGCCATGGCATTGTCCTACACAAACTTGACAATTTGACTGGGTACTCTTGAGTGGTTGCCTTTTTCACCCATGCAATGCTGGGTAATTCGGCAATATATATAATGTTTAATCAAATGTAAACTGTTCTTTCTTATATATCGTACTCCACCTACACAATGTCCACCCTATATGGCTAGTCTCCTATGTCTTTCAAATATGCAGGCAGCACAGAGTATCCCACAACAGTTTTCTTTCTTAAAACTAAGCTTAAACTGGGTGAGCACCTTTTTTCTTCTGCTGTGCCCAAAATCTGGAACAAACTTTAACATCATCTGAAACTGATTGTTGTCATTGTTATCTTAGTCATTACCAAGTTATCTTAGTCATTACCAAGGTATCTTTGTCATTACCAAGTTTCCAGTGTATTGCTTGGAACTACCCATAAAAAAATGGGTTCTGTCATAGGGCATTTCAAGTTTCTTTGCCTAATCTTTCATGCCCATTTGTTCTC
Organism: Lamellibrachia columna; assembly: GCA_963662155.1. NCBI lineage: Eukaryota > Metazoa > Annelida > Polychaeta > Sabellida > Siboglinidae > Lamellibrachia > Lamellibrachia columna. The sequence goes on from OY759264.1 coordinate 54,203,926, forward strand.
AGAAGTGTGTTTTCAGATGTCAGACAGGTAAAGTAAAACCTAGCAAATCTGAATAATGTCTTCAGTGTTGCTTAGTTGAGGACAAGCTAGCACTGCCACAGTTCCATTTGTCAAGGGTCTGTATGGTTCTTGGTTCTCAATGACCATTTATTCAAGGTAGGGGTCTGACACAGTTCCAGTGTGGCAGACTGGGAGTTGTCTACTCTTGAAAGAAGAGAGAGGAAAACCCCTAAAATTGTTAAACGCACCAACAGAGGCCTAAAATAGGTCAATTACAAAGCAGCTACGTAACTGCACACATTTTATTTTAAGACAAAAAACTACAGGATTTGAATCGGCCTCATCGAGCTATAGTCAACAAACGCAAGTTGACTATGGACATTAGATACTGTTGAGTTTAGAACGCTAAGAGTGTGTTACTTTGCTACCAATGTAACTAATGTTGTGACGGTTCTGGGTCTGGAAGGGCATAGACCCGAGACCTGCTGTATCTATTGGGACCCACAGTTTTGGTTCCACACCCTGAAGTGTCACAGCTCTAGAACACGCACCATCCAAATAAAGAATACACAAATATAAACTTTAACATGATTACTAGCTGCAGTTTGGTCATCTGGTACATATTATTCTGAAAAAATAATACATTTTTGATTACCTGATATGGCAGAGTCTTGTGCTTATACAGAACAAACTCTCCCTCCAGAAACAGGTCGTAGGTTCTGAAACATTCAGATTACGTTGTCGAAATTTGCTAATATTACTGATTGGTATATTTTTTATTATGATAACTAGTTACACTAGTTAGTAATATTATACACAAAATGAACACAAAATGCTTAAGATGATCTTGTAATTGGCTGGCACAGCTTCAAATCATTGACGCAGCCAAGAACAACAGAAATATGATGGGGATAATAAAGCATTTTTATTTCTTACTGAAAGACAAATCAAATAATGATGGAACTTACTTGGCATCAAATGTTGTAATATGGGGGTCGTTGACTGCACTGCATGAAGCTGGCTTGTCGGTGTTTACGATCTTTATCTGTAGAGTCAATGAGCAGGTCATCATTGCATGGAATAACAACAGTGTTTCACTGAACACAATGCAGCTATGTGCATCTTGTATATACCATGACATACCATGGTATATCGTGGTAAACTGTGGTAGAACATGGTAAGCTATAATATACCATGCTTTGTCAGATATAGTATGTTAAAGTGTGGCATACCTTGGTTTACCTGTTTCAAAACACCATGGCATACCATGGTTTACCTGTTTCAAAAAGACCATGGAGCACCATGGTATTTTACCATGGTATACCATGATTTTTTACCATGGTATATTATGGTATAATTTTATAAGGGTAACTTTCCTTGTGGAAGAGCACCCTCTTATGTAAAAATATGAATAATAAATATAGTAATAAAAATATGAATACATTTTTCACATTTAACTTGGGCAGATTCAGTTATTTTATACCTCATAAAAGACAGTAATAACAGTACCATTATAATTATTATGTGAAGTCTATGATAAAAATTCAAGAATATCTACTACGAGAATTCAATCACCACTAAAAAACTGAATAAAAAACTTCTAAAACTAAAACAAATACATGATCTCATCTTCACGATGTATGCAAACAAACCTGGATTGTCGTGATTTGTGTCTCGTAGACAGTGACTTTAATGCTAGTATGGTACTCAATCCGTTGGTAGAGCACCAACGTCCGTGTGACATCCTGGTCATAGAGTCCATCCATCATCGCTTTAACTGGAATATGTTGCTCTGTTTGCCAATTCTCAGCTGTCAGTTGCACACCACAGAATGCATCGTCAAGAACATTGCCTCCACTCCAACCAATCACAGCCTGGGAGATGCCATCGCCATTAGCACATGTGTAGTCAGACTTTGAGGATTCTATGCGAGCAACAATTTTGACAATGCATCCTTCGTTCGATCCAACACAGAGGAAGGATGGAGGAAGCGTTCCTTGTACCGTCACGAAAGTTCCTGGACGACCTTCCACTACGGTCAATGGTCCTTTCGTCAGAACCTACAAAATGACAGAAACCAAGGTTTCGGCAAGATCTCGTATGATTATAAGTTGTATAGTTGATAGCGGCTGGCACTGGGATATGAGAGTATGCATCCACGGTTGCATGCAGGACTATGCTACCAACAGCGTGAGCAGGGCACGGAAGGGTCAATAGGTTATCATGCTAATTTATGCTAATTTAAGGGTAGGCAAAGAAACCCGGATGACTGACTAAGCGCTCCCGTGACACCGCTAAACCAATCAGAGTGCAGCAATCATTCGAATGACGCAGTTTGAAATTAAGCAGCTTCACTCCGAATATTTGATATATGCGGAGTAGACATGCCTTCTCGGTTTGACAAGTTTTCGACCCACCCTCCTCCCCATTTTCTGCTGCTGAAGGTTACATTAATGTGTTTAGTAGTGTTGTGCTTGGTAACATTTTTTACATTTCCGGTGGAAGTGAAGTCACCACCTTCCCTATGACGATTTCCCAGTGGACTTTGGGCTTTTCATTTGGCTATCTGCTCTGCCCGTTCACGTAGGGTTTTGGTGCGGAGTGGAAGACGACTTCCCTTCCATCCTCGATGTTGGGATGGTTTTTTGCTAATCGGCGTTATGGCCCCACCTTTTAGGTCACAAAAATATATAGAGTAGGAATTTTAGCAAGTAGTGTAGTCCAGTGTTGCTGTATATGCTAATAGGTATTGTGTCGAGTATTGTCGGTGTTGGGTTAATGTTTTAATGTGCTGGTGACGATGCCATGAATTGTCTTGTGTTGTAGGAATATTACTACATGTACTGTATTGCTATGTCGAAGTGTGGGCTCTGGGAGCATTGTGTCCAGGCGGCTTTGTATGAGGCTCAGCCACAGGCTTGGCATATGTTACAGGGTCCACATTTCATGCTCTTAATCAGAAGAATATGCCATTAGGCATAATCTTAATAAACGTCATTCATTTGGCCTTTTCATATCTTTACATCTGGCTTGCGTTGTTGATTGCATAAAGGAAAATATGTAAAAAAAATTGGCAATGGCTGCAAAACATACCAGCTGCTCTTCAAAATATACTGATTGCACAGAGTGTGAAAATTAATAAATTACACAATGGAATTTGTCATCAACTACAATGCATTCTAGAAATAATGAAAGCTGTTTTCTTAATTAGCATGCTAAACCTCAATTGAATTTGAGCAATTATCTGGATGTTTGCAGATTTTAATAACTGGTGTGAATAAATTTAAACAGATTTGTGTTTTTCAAATATCAAAAACCTTAAAAAACAACGTGTGTGAGAAAATAATTCACTGACCTTGACTTCGGCCTTGAAGGGGTCACTTCGAACTGGGCAGCTCTTAAACTTATCGCAGGATTCAGCGTGACAGGCAGAGACGTCACAGAAAATCTGTCAACAAATACAGGTTATGAGTATTGTACAGAGAAAAGGAAAAGGATACGCTAAGCATTTTCTTAAATGAAGTGGCACTGTGACATTTCTGGAAAAAATAAAGCCATGACATAGCTGGCAAATCATTATCATAAGGAACAAATGTTATTTTAACTACCAAGCTTGACATGTAATTGGTTCCAAAAAACATAATGAAGGTTTCGTATATTTCACACAGTGGTGTCAGACAAAAAAATAACCTAAATAAAATTGCATTTACCATAGACTTAAACAACATTTTTATTTTACTCAAAATAATATTTTTGATGTATAAAAATTGAGAAACTACCCATAGAAATTACGGAAATACACTTGATTAAAATGGTCAACAAATACAAAATGTTATCACCAGTCAGCTATTAGATAGCAATGGTATAAATACTATAGTAATAATTGTGCTCAGCTATATTGAGTTAGGTTTAACTTCCAATTTTAATTACCTACCTATATATATACGTAGGTAATTAAAATTAGAAGTAAAATTATATACATATATATATATGTGTGTATGTATGTATAAAGAATAATAACATTAATTTTAAAGGTAAAATAATGATATATATACATATATACATGATTTTTTAAAGAAAACTGCACTATATAAAAATAAAGTTATGTTCTCTATTATTATTTAAAATATATGGAGACCTTTAAATATCATCTGATGAGGTCACTCACCCCTTTGGTCAACTGGTCAGGACTGACATTGCTAGCGTCAAGTTGGTGGTCACTGTCATACGATGCCTGAACAATTGTATGATTTGCAATCACTCTACCAGCATCATCTGTCCACCTGATGTAATAGCGAACGTCATCGTCTAGTGACCGATCAAAGTGACACACAAGTGATGTTTGCTCAGTTGAGTTGACCTTGAACTGTGCACTGGCATCGATGCTGATGCGAGGAGCTTTCTTTATAATCGGGAATGCTGAAATAGGAGTTATGTGTTCATTGATAAGAGTGCTGTTGTGTAACTATATTTTCTTAAAAAGAAAATAAATCTAAAATAAGTAGACCTAACTACTACGGTAACTTTCACAATATGTAACCATTCCTATAAATGGCTATTTATTCATAGCTACTTCAATATTGCTCAAACGTTGGTTTGTATATTATGTCATATTTTAACATATGCAAGTTTCTGTCCACATTTTGTTTTATAAATTCTTGCAAGTTCGAAACACAATTTCGGCACAGTTCTGTATTTATCAACATATGATTTAGGACAACAAAGCTCCTAAATAATTGTAAGAGAAAACATCGGGACTAAATTGGCCCTGCTGAAGGGTTACAGGATACATCGAAGGACTACTACTTGTACTAAACAATGACTGTACTCACGGATGGGGCAGTGCTGCACTGCTTCAAGCTGTGTTGCATTCAGAGCTTCGTTGTAGATCTGGAGGCAGGCCATGCGTCCCTTGAAGTATTTCCAACTGCCTGATACTCCAGCCTGGGGCAAACACACTAACGGCATGAATGAATATTGTACGAAGGAGAACTACAGTTCAAGGCAGTACAAATGATGTCAGTGTTTAACAACCTCCTGCCATTCAGAAAACAGGGCCATAAAATCCCCCAACATTTTGGATCCCACTATGAATTTGCCATCACCTCACTACCACATAAAAGTGACTTAAACATAATTATTTCAGGAAGTATATATCATTATAATAGGGGAAGTGCTAAATGCTATTGCTGATGTTGGAACGGTCGATGTTGTGCAGGTTAAAATACTATAACTGTGGTCTCCTCTAGGTTAGCCAGTCAATAGGATCACAGCTGTAGAGGATGGTTTCTTAAGGACTATGAGGAACAACATCCCACCATTATCTGCACACATATACCAAGACTGGGTCACTGGTTTCCAAGTATATCCTGAAACCATACAGGGGTGTATGTTCTCAACTGGAGAGCACCAATATCTCCATGCCTTTTTTATTATAGGTGCAAATAATATACAATACATTTAATTGTTTCTCAATATCAAAAACACTGAAACGCAATAAAAAAACATATCTATTTTTTGTGTAAATGTTTAAAAACACAACTGACAAATAATATATTATAAGGGCACAGATGAACAATTGTTGGAATCTCGATAAGCCAATGGCTACCTTTTTTACTAGCTATCTGAGGTTTTTCCTATGGACTCAATCTTTTATGCACTGCCCCAATGCAAATGACTCACTTTACTGGTATAATGAAGAGTCACGTGCCACTCATGAAAACATTTCTATCCCCAATTTCCACAAAAAAAATTTCCTCTCCCTGGATTGTGTGAAAAGAGAACAGCACCAACCAGTGATATGTCGCCTTGCGTGCCTAGAAGCCTCTTTCCGACTTGCAGCTCCCCAGTCGAATTTGCGTTCACATACAGCTTTGCAACACCATCCACATAGTCATAGGTAACAGCAATTGCATTCCACATGTTCAGCTTCAGTACATCAACGGAGAGTGCATCAGGCGCAGCACGTTTGAGGTTTCGCTGCATGACGACAAACACCAGCTTCGTTCCAATCTGCTTCAACTGCAATCCATTGCCACGTTTCCCGTAGCTGAGAATGCTTGATTCTCCCTTAGCTTCAGGGTAGAGTTGCAGCATGATTGTGATCGAGTATTTAGTGTCAAGGGCTTCATTGTCCGATGATATCACAGCAAGTGCGCCTGATGTTTGGTGCATGTTGAAGGAGGCGACAGCGTAGGGCCAATCAGAGGGACCCGCATCATACTTGACTTTGGGATTCAGACTGAGGCTGTTGCCATAGATACTGAGGTCTTCAGTACTGCATTCGTCCAGCGGGAAGAGGCCGACACGTGTACTGTCTGAAGGGAGAGTTACGAGTCAGAGATTAAACTATACTTCTGGCCCTCAATATAACTTGGTGCATAATTACAAACAAGTAACAATTCCACTGTGATTTATCCCTGATCACATATACACAATTACCCAAAACAATTGCAGTTTTTAAAATTGTTCTTATAGTTATCTTGTTTTTTCCTATGAAATAGCTACCATTAAAATAAACAGTAGCTCACCCAGAGCTCTGTAAAGCAAGTTACCACACAATGGCTTGTCTACTACAGAACAGTACATCCTTCTAATCACTTTTGCAATATGGTTAATCAAGTTCATAATCATTAAATGGGGTCTGCAGTTTCAATTGATTTATACCACCTGTCATTTAACATTTGTCACAAATCTATAATAATAATAATAATAATCTTATTTATACAATAGAGAGAACATTGGGAGTGTGTCATCTGAATAAGTAATTACTTGTCTAGCTAGTGACTCAATATGTACATATTTGCAGTTGCTGAATGTTAGCATTTTCCAACAACAAATACATAGTAGAACTCCAGATTTATAATCAGGGCTTACTGCCAGTAAATTCCCATTCAGTGCGTGATTTGGAAGGTAGACAAGCGAAAAGCTGTCCATCGGGGTTCACATCATTGGCTGCATAGCACAGTCCATCAATAGTGCATGAATCCATCTGTAAACAAGCACGTACAAACAATTAATGGATTCATTTTGTTGAAACAATACAAAGAATTACTAGATTCACAAATTTAAATAGTTTCACTAACACATTTTACACATGAAAACTAACCCACTGTGAACATGGTTTTGTGTAACTAATCACATTCACTGATAACAACAACTCTACAACAACATTTAAATGTTACATTTGAATTATGGCTATGACACACATAGATTAAGATACCACAGAATTCCACAGCAAAGAACCAATATAAAGGATGTATGTAACTGAGAACTTTATTCATTCATATATTTTCAGGATCTTGCAAAACATTAGTACCACTTTCAATAATTAATATCTTACAATGGATGTTTATATACATAAACACACTCACACACACACACTCTCATACACACAAACACACACACACACACGTGCATTCTCATGCCCTCTTGCGTTCTCATGCACACTCGCACATTCTCTCACGCATGCATGCACACACACACACACACGCACACACACTATATTATCCACATTTTCGCAGTCAGACTGTGCAAGTTGATGTGCATCCAAGACTGTTTCATGGTAGCAGATCCAATATATTACACACTTTTATTCAAGAAATGTCACCTACCTTTTTGACACAAGTTCCAGCCTTGAGGTCACATGACAAGCAGTCAGGGTTGAAGACGAGGAACTGTTGCATCACGGTTGCATTGTAGTGGATGCCATCATTACTGACTGTTGCATGGAAACCCATGCTTGTGCCTACAGAAACATTGCAGTGGACTTCGGTGACACTGACGAAGGTGGCTTCGACTTTTTTCACATCACCAACATTTGTTATGCCAGTCGAGTTGATCTACAAAAGACAAAAAAAGCATGTGCAATATGCTATGTGACTGTCCACTGGGGATGTTTTGGAATGTCAGAGCTTTACATTTCACCCCAGATAGAACATACATATTCAATCTAAGACTTTTATGGAAAGCATTCAGCCAAGCTGCAATGGGACACTGCAATACCCAGATGGTGCCACTCAACAATCCAGTCCCCTTGTGACGTAGGCCCTACGATAGTCCCACAATTGTTTTGCTTTGTGCATCACAATCATGTAGCTAAAATGTGAAGACACACTCTTATATAGCGCGGTATCCCGTCCTTGGGACTGTTCAAAGCACTTTACACTTCACCCACTGGAAGACCTATTCATTTCAATGCCACCTTGACTTAAGCCAGGGTGTCTTTTGCCTCTGGAAATATTCTAACATCTCCCTGTTTGCCTGATACACGAGCATCTCTCCAACAATGTTTTAGTTGCTGAAGAATCCAACATCCATATTTTGACAAATAGTAAAGTGCTCATGAGTATTTCGACCGGATTGTCGTGTGCTTCCACCGTGCGGTTTAGTTTGCAATGTCCCTTATTACTGCTCAAAGTAATTATAATTATAATTTATAACTACACTTGTGATAAATTACATAATATGGAGTTAAAAACGTTGCTAGTTGATAATTCACACAGAAACAGCCAAGTACAGCATACTTTGTCATTAATCTATTTAGGTTAAGATAAAACATTTAAAATATTGTTTCTTCTCGAGTTTGTTATGGCATGCTACAGTTTGTTATGGCATGCTACAGTTTGTTATGGCATGCTACGGTTTGTTATGGCATTCTACGGTTTGTTATGGCATGCTACGGTTTGTTATGGCATGCTACGGTTTGTTATGGCATTCTACGGTTTGTTATGACACGCTACGGTTTGTTATGGCACGCTACGGTTTGTTATGGCACGTTACGGTTTGTTATGGCACGCTACGGTTTGTTATGGCACGCTACGGTTTGTTATGGCACGCTACGGTTTGTTAGGGCATGCTACGGTTTGTTATGGCATGCTACTGTTTGTTATGGCATGCTACAGTTTGTTATGGCATGCTACAGTTTGTTATGGCATGCTACAGTTTGTTAAGGCATGCTACAGTTTGTTACGGCATGCTACAGTTTGTTACGGCATGCTACAGTTTGTTACGGCATGTTACAGTTTGTTACGGCATGCTACAGTTTGTTACGACATGCTACAGTTTGTTATAGCATGCTACAGTTTGTTATGGCATGCTACAGTTTGTTATGGCATGCTACAGTTTGTTATGGCATGCTACAGTTACTCGGATACAAACCAGTACTTTCGTTTCCTTTTTGAGGACCAAAAACTCACACACCATTGATTCATTTAAGGCAGTCATCAACAACCACACAATCCACATAACATTTGGATGTACCCCCTAATACAGTTACAAATTAAAAATAAAATACAATAAAATGTATTTTAGATTGAACATCAATATTATATCATACAATATAACTAACTAAGCACTGACCAAAGTGTCGTGTGAATGAGAGTTTTACTGACCTGAATCTCCTGGACGTGACAACTCAGTTTTTTTGACCACACAAATCGTTCACCAAATATGGTGACAATGTTACAGGGTGATTCACTTGGGTTACAGGTGGCAGCACCCACGGAGGGTAGAATACGTGGGGGGATGGAGCCATCGATGGCACAGTCCACCCCCAGCCACACCCCTTTACATTCACATATACCTGCAGACAAAAGGAATGGTAATATATATATGGGATAGGAGGGCGAGGTTTGCTGGGAACCAATACAGATGCAATGTTGAAATGGTAGTGAACACAAGGAAGAATATGCCAAGGCAGACCAGCCTTTACATGACATCTGAAGGATTTCAGGGAAAAGCGTGATAAATCCGTTTTTGTTTTTGAGAAAAACTCACTTCTGTGTTTCATCCTCAGGGTATAAATACAAACTTGTTATTGTACTTGATATTGGAATATCTTAAGAATCCAACATCAATGCAAATGGTAGCTGAACTCTTACAATTTATTGCAGATTTTAAATATGCAATTTTGCCCATTCAGTTGTTGCACATATTGGTGTTTATCGAGTCAGAGACCAATAGTTGGAGGCAGCAGAGCTTGACAGGAGTGGCCGACATGAGGATGACGATGAGGATATAAAAAAGGATACGGCAAATGTCATTAATGCAAAATTATAACTGATTTACAGTGTAGATTATAAATGTTTGAATTATAGTACTGATTAAGCTAAACCAGGATTGACAATATTATGTGCTGGGAAAACATATATTCTTGAGAACTGTAAAGCTGCCTGATATATGTATCCAACATTATTTTCATACACAAATGATAAATTGAAGCTTTTCTGGGATTTACCATAAACAGACTTCATATAATGAGTGCGCTGAAAATTTTAGCAGTAAAAGTAATATACAAATTCTACTTTTTAATGTAACCAAGCAGTGGTGCTGCTGATAAAGTATGGAGTTACACAGCCCTATGATTGACGTGCTCTACTTGGATGTTTGGGTTTGTTCAGTGTAGCTTGGAGAGATGGTCACATAACTCACCATTGATACAAGTTCCGTGGGTAAGTCCAGAGCAGTCATTCAGGCACATCTTACTGATGATTTGAGGGTCAGGGATTAAATGTCCGGACATGGAATCATTTGCCCACAACGTTACATCCAAGTTTACATGGATGAGGCACTGTTCCGCCAGCCCGTTGATCCCTGCCATCACCCAAGTCGCATCTCCCGTCACCTGGGAGGAAAGAAATGAGCAGTGTTAGACGCAGTCTTGTATATATGCAGTGTATAAGATAAGGTGAAGAAAACTGATAAGACACAAGTAATAAAACCAAGACCTGCATCCTGAGAAGGCAAACTCATAAAATGCTGAATTATCTATCTTTTGAAATGGCAAAGAAAATCTAGTCTGGAGAGGGCGGCCCAGAGTGGGCAGGCTGGAGTGGGTGCTCTGGAGTGGGTGGTCTGGAGTGAGCGGTCTGGAGTGGGCGGTCTGGAGTGGGCAGGCTGGAGTGGGTGCTCTGGAGTGGGATGTCTGGAGTGAGCGGTCTGGAGTGGGCGGTCTGGAGTGGGCAGGCTGGAGTGGGCAGGCTGGAGTGGATGGTCTGGAGTGGGTGGTGTGGAGTGGGCAGGCTGGAGTGGGCACTCTGGAGTGGGCGGTCTGGAGTGGGCGGTCTGGAGTGGGCAGGCTGGAGTGGGTGGTCTGGAGTGGACGGTCTGGAGTGGGCGGTCTGGAGTGGGCGGTCTGGAGTGGACGGTCTGGAGTGGGCAGGCTGAAGTGGGTGCTCTGGAGTGGGCAGTCTGGAGTGGACAGTCTGGAGTGGACGGTCTGGAGTGGGTGGTCTGGAGTGGGCGGTCTGGAGTGGGCAGGCTGGAGTGGGTGGTCTGGAGTGGACGGTCTGGAGTGGGTGGTCTGGAGTAGGCGGTCTGGAGTGGACGGTCTGGAGTGGGCAGGCTGGAGTGGGTGCTCTGGAGTAGGCAGTCAGGAGAGGACGGTCTGGAGTTGAGTCTGGAGTGGACAGGCTGTAGTGGGCAGTCTGGATAGTGGGCAGTATGGAGTGCACAGTCTGGATTGGACATAGGGAGCTAAGAAGACCAAATGTAAACCTTCAAAATCATGAACTTTACATAAATATGGTGGATTTCAAAAACAATATAAACACACAACCTAATAAGGTTATTTTACACTTTCTCCCGCCCATCTTCCAATACACCCTCAGATCCTACACGGCCCTCCACATACCTTGATATCAGCCATGCAGTCCTTCACTGCCGCATCACGCTCAATAGAGACTTTCTCGCAGGCCTTTGAGATGCCCGAATGGCGAACTCCATCTCCACATTTGGTCTCCGCATCAATCTCCACCCAGTTTCCTGGCCATGTCGTCACCACCTGACAAAACACAATGTCATGACATGTCAGTGTCATCTCCAGCGACTCATGTCAATGTCACCTCCAGGGACAGTATGTAAATGTAATTTTTAATTCAAGCAATCTTTCATACATTGCAGAGTTTAATTACACAAAGTCAATTATGATTAAGTTAACTTGTCTAGCTGGTAAAACTGCCAGTAAAACAACAAGGCTCAGTCTTAATTGAATATTAATGAGTTTAATGAGTTTTCAGTGCATTGATTAGAATCATAGGTAGAGCCGATATCTGGCGACTAGTGGTAACATGTCACATGACATCACATGATTGTCACTTGAGGGATATTATAACATTTTCCAATACACAAAATTAATTCTGATTTTGATCATTATTAAACCTAATTTTGCATGCCAGTGTCACATCCAGACAGAAGTATATCATTTGTTTTATATATCCATTGCTGAGTGAACAACTATGCACATTTTCAATGAATTAAACTGTGAAGACAACAGAAGTTATCACGTTGAATACATTAACACAAGTAATTTAACAATAATTTAACAAAATCGCAAATCTGGATGTAACAATATATGTTGTCTGTATAAACTGAATGTCAAGCTCCATGAAAATAATTCATTCATTCATCATGGCATTTTCAGACAATTGTGAAAATAAAACTATCATGCTACTCTACATTTAAAAGACCTAACTTACCTTCGCTTCAAAGCCAGCATCGTATTCAAACTGATGGAGAATTGCACCAATCGGATCGACTGATTTCTGCACCAGATCATCGCTGATATCTTCTCCTAGAAGAACAAAAAAGCCAATTATAAGCATTGGGGAAGTAATTTAAAAGTATGTTCAGTGTGGTGTTTAAAAAAACACAACTATAAAACAGACACTAGGGCAAAGCAAAAGATGGCAAAGCCATGATAAAATCTTGATACGTCGACAGACGGGAGTATAATTCTCGAGGGTAACAGAGGAACAATTATGCACATTTATGATCAAATATATATTCAAGCCCAATGAAGACGTTTTCGTTATTATCAATTCATTTTGCAACATGTGTAACAACTACTATGACCTTTCTTGTTGGTTACTAAAAACAAAGTTAAACTAACTGAACCATGACTGCGGTGTATTTGAGAGTCATTGGGCCATGGCCCGCCATTGGCTTAAAAGTTTCATTTTTTTTATGAATCCTGTCACGCACTACATGGTAGCATGGTCAACTAAAGCTTGACCCCCCCCTTTGGCCTCCCTTTGCAAGATCTTAAATACACCAATGAATCATGATAGTCAATCTGATTATGAATGATGTCTCCTTTGTAGTTTAACTTACCATTCTCAAGTTTGGTTTTGATCGCTTCAGCAGCTAAAAATAAATTATAACAAATGCTAACAGATCAAGTTGAAATATTTACCAACATTAAGAAAGGTGCGGCTAGACATTTTCTAGTGATAAGTCTTGATAAATGTATGCATTCACCCGTTTAATTCAGAAAAGTTTATTTTATTGATTTATAACAAGTTATTGTATAATATTAACCCCTTGTTATCTGGTACAAGGCAGAGGTTAATAGTGTTTTCATACAGCAAGGTATCTGGAACTAAAAACAGCTAAACACATATCATACTTTACTCTATCAAACCAGTTAATTCAACAAAACAAAGTTCTTCCCCGGGAAGCCTTCAGCCATGATGCAATTACTGCACAACATTTGTTCTTTCATATGCAGGTCTTGCCATGTGAATATCAACCAATCGTCGAAAAGTCAATGTCTCAGAATTTGCTTAAATTTTAACCAATGATAATAATAATGGGTGCGTTTTGGGCACTTACCCGCTGTTCACATAATAGGGCATTACAGACACAATTTGAAGAAGTGCTCAGGTACAGCTACTTATTCATTCGTTAAAATTTAAGCAAATTCTGAAGCATCAACTTTTGAAATTTACTGAACATTGGTTGATTTGACACAGAATGATCCATACTGTGTATTGTTAGGGATTCATTTACACAGTTGATTACACATTGCAAGAAGATTTTAACCTCAGTCCTCTTAATCACGAGTTTGACATTCTAGCAACAAGAAGCATCTGAACAACTCACCATTAACCAAATGAAACTCATAATAGTCAAAACCGTCGGCAGCAGTGCTCTCTTCCCACTTATCTGTAACATCAGCCTTCCTCAAAGACATCAATTCGCACACTTTTGAAGCAGCGCGACTCTGATAGTTCACAGATACACATGCAAAACCTGTTTCCTCTGAGCACAAACGTTTGCAATCGCCTGCCGTGCCAACATCCCTGACTGTGCGACGTGCGCTGGCCACAATGTGCCACCCAGTTATCTTCGTCCACACATGCACACCTGTTGATCAAATGAGAGATGGGTAAAACAAACCTGGTGATTAAAATACAAATTAATCAAGCAAAATACAAATTGTTAGTTACGTAGAATAATGACTATTTTGTTATGAAGTCAGGAAGTGTAAATTATCCAAATCTACCCTCTCAACTTTCTGTAAGTGCATTCACCTTGAACGTCCTTCGCCACTGTCTGACAGGGCTCGATGTGCATGTCGGGCGCACACTTCTGCTCCATGCCACAGCTGCAGGACATGAAACTGGGCATCACCAGTTGGTCCGCAACTGCTCCCTCCTTCAGACTGTAGCCGGCGTACAGACTGTCTTCTGCACTCACCCTATTCACACCAAATAGCATTATGAAACTCTGCCTAAAGGTGTCATAGTGCACATGATATAATCTGTCATTGAAAATATTAAATATATAACAAGTAAAAAGTGCCTTTTTAACATAAACTAGGATTATAGTGTAATTTAAGTTAGCTGGGGCAGCTATTATATGCTTGTCTTGGATTAAGTAGTTTCTAAGATAAAATAACCATTTCTTCATAGGTTGTAGTTGAAATACTATATAATATTTTAGATTAATACAATCTTCAGTTTTTCATTTATTTGGTTATGTTACAAGATTTTTAAAAACATTTTTTTAAATGTGAAAAAAGCCACAAAATGCAAAATTATAATTGTTTTGAGAAAATCCCCAAGGAAATAAAAGACATACATATAAGCATAAGTGTCACTGATAACTTTACAGAGATTTTTTATTAACATAAACGAATTATGTGTACTACACACCGTGAATGAATTAGGCAAAAGTTGAATGACAGCCTAAAGTGGCAGTGCATTTTTTATGTTAATGATAACAGAAATGTCAATAGATATGCATATCATGCTTGAAATGTGATGTTTTAACTGGTGGTTTATGTATTGTTGACAAAACATAATGGGCATTTCTAATATTGATATGTCCTCTTAAGTTGCTGCCAGAATGGCCCTTGAATCTGCATTTGTAACGTGTTATTGTCTACAATATCAGGTTATGCCAGCCATCTGACAAACACGTGGCAGGGCATGTTTACAATCATTTTGATTGGCCTGTTATCCAGGAGTCACCAGGTCACATCTACTTGGCCGCTTCCGTTATAGATTCAAAGGCATAATAAACTACTTTAGCACTGATATTTGCTGGTCTAAGGACATGATTTAGCTAGGTAGAGGTAGTACTCATGTGTACTGGAATCACAGTAACCGGACAATATGTTCTACATTCATGACAAATTAATAAAGCTGGTTCGAAGATCGAGCACATGTGATCATTACTAAGGAAACATTGTCAGCATTTCTAAGTTGGGGTTTTCCAAAAGGACTGTTTTTTAAAGGATGGATTAATGAAATACGACATTAGTGCCGGGTGATTATTTGTGGTGTTGATGTTCAGCTCAATATGTCATAGCATGTTTTGAGGAAACAATTAACTGACACGTTAGCCGACCGAGCTACCTTAAAGCTACAGAAAGAATACAAAGACCAACAATTAACGTTATACCAAAATAGCTTAGAACTTACAGAGCTTAGCTATGAAGAATGATTCAAACATGTTGATTAATTACAGCACAGAGCAACAGATTACAAAAAAATCAGAGAGCTGTTGATCAAAAATACTTACTTTCAAACTAAATAAAAGATCTAAAGGGCACCAGTAAGAGGACAGCATAGATTGGATAGTGAAAGTACTTAACATGATTCTAACAGATATATTGTAAATTGTTACAAATAGTGAAAGTACTTAACATGATTCTAACAGAAATATATTGTAAATTGTTACAAATAGCACAGTTCACCTATTGACTACAATCAAAGTATCAGTTTATAAATACAGCGTAACTTGACCAAAGTTTTCAGCACCAGACACCAATTCCATTTCTAATAAAAGCAATGAGAATGTAAATAATTACTTAAAAATTCCAAGATACAAAGGTTAAATAAAATCATGTTTTCTGTCAAAATAATGCCATTTAGGGTTGGACAATGTAATCACTGCAGCGAAGTTTAGAAGTTTTTACCATATTGAAAATTTTGGAATCTAATAAATAAAGCTACATTTAGCATTTAATTGTGAAGTTGTCATTGTCAGCGGATACAATAGCCAAACTGTCTTGATGTTTCACATGACATCCAGCGATGTCAGTTAGACTAAAAGGGGTCGTCACATACCTCCATGTGCGTGTGAACTCATTGGGGAATCGGTCTGTTGCATCCGCATGGACATAGACAGTTCCATCTGCCTTGGTGAAGTCATTCTCTTTGACACCATCCAACACTCCACACAGACCTACATACATCAGAAATGTGAGTATGGCTCACTAACTTTTGGCTGCTTTAATTATGCCAAATATATATACCTGGTATGTAAAATTAAGTTTTTTCCTGGGGGTAACTGATATTCAGTGTTGCCCAGAACCTACAACAATGAAGTTGTGCTAATTTATGAGCAATTTTTAGATAGAAAAAATTGTAAGGGCTTTTCAAATAATCTGAGGCATCAAAATGACATAAATAATAAACCTATACATTATCATGCCCAATAAAACCTTGAAAATGTGCATTATGCATATTATATTGAATATTAGGGTGGTAGCATATCATAGCTACTAACCTATTTCCCAACAGAAACACCAGAATAAATTAGTTTTGAAAACCAAAAAGCAAGTTTTCCTATGGATTGGATATAATGTGTTGCACTAGTTGCATAGAAATGCTATTTTTTTTACGAACAGGATAGTCACTAGGTGGCAACACTTGACACTACAAAATGTTCATGTCTATAATCAAGTTTTCCAGTGGGGTGAACAACGTATAGGCCGGCTCAGAAATCAGTCAAATAGTGAAAATATAACACATTCCGGTAAATGCAGCAATAACTAATTAGCTGTTGAAACTTATTGTTATGTGTTGCGAGATGTTGTACATGTTTAATCAAGCGGAATACTTACCATTTCAAAACTCTCTTCAATTTATCTAAATTTCTTTCTTTTAAAAACTGTACAAGATAGTTAAAATATATAACCAGGTGGCTTGCTTCATTGGTAGGAAAGCAGGAAAGTCTGAACAGCGACACAGAATATGACTCACCCAAAGTCTGACCGAACTCTGTGCCGGCCGCCCACATCCACACATTGAGGAACTGTCCGTAGCTCTCGTGTACTGTGACAACACTACCTGTTGGCAAGTGTACCTGGAAATGTCCAATGTCACTACAAGATAACTGTGACTATTTCATCAATTTGTTGGTCTATGCAACTACAAACTGTGAGAACAAACTGGAGGCAAAACAATATGTTTATACAATGTTATGATTACCAAGGAAATTATTATTATTATTAATACTATTATTATTATTATACTGCTGTTACCAGCTATATTGCCAGATAAAAAAATAAAGAAATAGTCTGTTGATACAAGTCTTACACCACGTTTTTGACTCATTCGGAATAATGAGCATTGTATTGTATACAGGCAGTGCCTTACTCACACAACACAGTAAGATAATACTTAAACAACAAACGCTGTATCTAGACAGTAAGCCCTTAAGGGGTCACACCACACTTACATTCCCTGCTGAATTTCAGACAAATGTAATGTCAAAAAAGTTTCCTGAACATATCGGCACATTAATGTTAGCAATAAATGTCACTCATAATTGGAAGGACCACCGCTGCAGTATCAGTAGAGTTTTAAAATTTTAGATGGATTTGCTTTTACAATCACACAAACAATTTAAATCGTCAACAACTGGAAAATAAACTGTGGTCTGTCCCCTTGAAATTGGCCATTTTATGTATACAACTAAAAACAAGAACTACAGCGTTACCTGGTATTTAAGGCCATTTGCCAGTCGCACAACGCTTGTACCAGGGGTCAGTTCACCATTTCTGTACAGGGTGATGGTCATTGGAAATGACGCCTGGTCAGTCCGCTTCGGGCCACACTTGTCTATGACAATAACATCATCATCCACTCGCACTGCAACTGCACAGTTGCACGTTGCCTGAGAGGTGGCGCTACTTGTGCAGCGACGGTAGAACGTATGCACCTGGAGAGGCAATGGTATACTCAACAGCTATGGCTAGTGAGACTCATTCAAGATTATAAAGCCATGTTAGTTTTAATCAATTTTCAGATATAAGAATGCTACCACCGAATGTGACACAATGTTTCCATTTTTATGATCGGTAGATTCCTACACACGCACGCACGCACGCACGCACGCACGCACGCACGCACGCACGCACGCACGCACGCACACACACCCACACACACACACACACACACACACACACACACACACTGTCACTCCTCATAACATAAGAGACAGCTTCCTTTTTGTCCGTCAAATGAAGAAAAATTCAAATAAAATTAATTAGGAAAGAGGGCCAATCATATGCACTCATTAGTTTGCCATGCTACATATAGGGCCTAGTGGCGCAACAGGTTATTCACTGAAAAATTCATATCCCAAAGCCAAAGGGGATTCATGGCGCAATGCCCCCCCCCCCATGCAGACCATTACAAAGAAAACTATGTTAAAAAAAATTATGATAAACATAAATAATTACATGCAGTAAAGTTGGGAACATTAAAACAAAAGAAACCACATCACCTGACTATACATCAACCAAACACTCACCTCATATGGCAGTGTCTTATGTTTGTAGAGAACAAACTCCCCCTCATAGAAGTTGTCGTACAACCTGCAATGAGAAAGACAGTGTTGCACTCATTGAATTTATTAATGAAACTTTATTCAACAATTGCAACAAACATTTAAGTTTAAACAATTTTTTTAATCCAGCAAGATTGTGTTAATATATAGTGTATAAAACAAAACAATATAGATAAATTACTCGCTAAAAGTTGCCTGAACGATTATCCAATATAAACCAAGGAATACAACAAAATAAAGCAGTTTAGGCTATAAGCTAAAATAAAAGCAGTTAAAAATAAACTGAATACAGTTTAGCATGTGTAAGGTAGCATTTGGTTGGAATACAATACTGGTAATTAGATAATATGTAATGTTACATATTACATAAATTACCGTGAATATGAAAAGGTAATAAATCATTCTCCTTGTTTTTTTTCTGAAAGTTGCTGATGTCCCTTCACAAGTCAACAGAAAGTTGAAAAATGTGTCTACAGCTTGATTAATTAATTGAAATACTATTTATAATCCCAATACAATACCCAAATTTTTTGACATACAAATACAACACTTCAGACCAACAGTCATTTATAAATCTGGTACAGTTTTTATAACATATGCAGCTGCAGTATTTTTCCTTACAGATTTTTACTGAAACCTTAAAAGGATTTATGAAGGTTGAGATTTGTGGTCAACTTCATAGAAATGATAACTTTGAAGAAACTGAAGCACTTGGAAAAGGTTCTGAGTGAGGAATGTCATAGAACTCACTGTCCATCAAAGGTGCGCATGTGTGGGTCATTCACCGAGCCGCAGTAAGCTGTGCTGTCATGGTCAACAATGTTTAACTGCAAAACGTGCATTTTGTACTGTAAAAAAGGTGAACATAGCCGAACTGTTTACAAACAAGGTTATAAATACGATGTAGGCATACTAGTAATAATTCCAGTTAGCGGGTTATTTTTTCTACGCTCAAAATAAAATTCTCACAAAATGATTAGGCAATGACTAGAAACATTAGCAAAATAAAGAAATACTGCTAATTCTTTTCTAAATCACAATTGCATGGTTTTGCTTTAAATTTCCAGTTTCAACTGCCTTGTGCAGGCTCAACACAAGTAATCTAGAGAATAATGCATTGTTATGTATATTTACATCATTATTTTTGAGAGTGATACTCTTCATGTAGCAAAGTCCTGAACATGATCCAGAAAATTGTCTCAAAATTATAAAATAATAAGGGACTTAAATAGTTGTGTAATATAAACTAGAGTGATCGTATGACAAAGACCTCAAGTGAAGAATGGTCCTTAGAGTAATCCTATTAAATAAAGACCTCAAAATGGTCATATTAAAACTTACATCAAATTATACAAGACCCCAAAGTAATCACACGACAAAGCCGAAAAGTTATCAACTCAAAAATACTTCCGAGAGCGTATAGAAAACACATCCAAGTGGCCATATGGTAAAGGTCTCAAAGGGGCTGTATGATGATATACACCATCACAGTCATATGACAAAGATCTTGACGAAAGAGTCATAGAAAGAATACACCAACATGGTCATATGAGAAAGGTCTCAAACAGGTTGTATGAAGCGTACACCAACATGGTTATATGAAATAGATCTCAAAGGGGTTGTATGAAACGTGCACCAACATGGTTATATGAGAAAGGTCTCGAAAGGGTTGTATGAAGCGCACACCAACATGTCATATGACAAAGAACTCACCCGTAGTGTCTTTAGTGGCTTCTCAGAATCATCTTTCTTATCCACTACAAAGATCTGTTTGACATTCATGGAGAGGTCTCGGTTGCGGTCATAGAGAGCATCAGCCGTCGCTCGCACAGTCAGTACAAACGGTTTATACCAGTTGGAACTTGTGATGACCAGGCCACAGGCGATGCCACCAGTCTCTTTCTCAACAACAACTTGTGGGAGAAGAGCACCATTCTGTGAAGCAATTTAATTTATTTGTTATTGGTGGCATTAGTAAAGCAGACTGAGAATAATTGTATTACCTATACTCGCCACAAAGTTTACCAACAAACTAAAATGGCAATGCAGGCAGGACTGAAAGATGTTGACAACTCAACATGAGAGGCCACTGATCAAGACATGGCACTGTTGAATGCTTAACATAATATTAACATTGCCTATGGAACTGACCTCTGTCCCAGTTGTCACATTAACTGAACTTTATAATCTATATCTTGGCCGGTGATGTTTGAATGTGCAGTGCAGCTGATTTGACCAATGTTGTTCATCTGACAAATGTTGTCCACTTCATGTCACAATTGTATTCATTTGCTTTTATTTTTCTACTCACAACTGCCCTGGATATCATGACTGTATTAACACAATGCCTTGGATCCCTGACACTTTGAACACATACATCAGACTACAACTTGTCACATCATCTTAACATCAGTTTTTTAAAACAATAAAATCCCACTGTATTGCATGAGTTATTTGCTTGTGTCTATGCTAGCTAGTGATTCCTAATAAAAGTAATTTCTATGGTATCCACTAGGAGGTGGTCATCAAAGAATTATTGCCATGGCAACATATCAACATTTCAATCATCTACTGACAAGTTAGCTAAGATATTAAATGTGGCTGTGGAAATACATTTAATTCTTACAACTCCTGAATTAGTGCTTCTCTATGTACCCCACCACCTACCTGGGGGCAGTAAAGTGGGTCATTATCCGGGATGTCCACTTCTACTCTAATAGTACAGTCCTTCCCACAGATGAGATCTGGAGGGGCATTCACATGAATCAACATCTTGTGACCCTCTACACCCTCTATCAGCTCCAGGGGACCAGATGTCATCACCTGCCAATGGAGACAATCAATCAAAAACTCCGGCAATATTTGCTACAATACAATCTACTAACAAATATTAAAACATAACTGCCAAGTAGTTATAACTAATTGTCCAATCATTAAAACATAACTGCCAAGTAGTTATAACTAACTGTCCAGTCATTTAATGCAAACCTACAGTTTACAAAAATGTTAAGAGATCAATCATGGTACCTAAATATTGGGTATGATCACATTTTATTTGTTTAAATAGTTTAATATTTAAAACAGTTGTGATCATACTTAACATTTGTTGTCGTTTA
This sequence comes from Lamellibrachia columna, assembly GCA_963662155.1. Taxonomy (NCBI): domain Eukaryota; kingdom Metazoa; phylum Annelida; class Polychaeta; order Sabellida; family Siboglinidae; genus Lamellibrachia; species Lamellibrachia columna. Next base: position 54,225,906 of record OY759264.1, read on the forward strand.
GGTAGGAATGCTGTATCATGATGCACTTTGGTATTTCTTAAATTTAATACATAATACAATATGTATTTTTTTTTATTATGTGTGTATAATTTGAGATTAATTTTATTTTCAAAGCAGGCCCAAAGCAGTTACCTTGACCTTTGGTTGAAGCGTTGCACTTATCTTTGGATAACTTTCGATGTAGCCGCAGTCAATATCATAACAAGTGTACACGCGACATTGCACCTACAAACAAAACAGTTATAACATAAAGCTGAACAGCTGTAACAGGTGTCTTAATTTCTTGATAAAGATAACATTTTAGCAAACACCACAGGAAAGTATGTTTGTTAGTCATAAAAAATTAAAAACAGTGGCATAAAATATCACACTTCAGGCATGAATTCACAACTGTTGCTATTTACCCCATCTAGCTAACACCCAATATATTTCACCAATCAATTCGTCCACTGTTTCCATCTTTCTCCGACAGGTAGAAAAGTAAGTCGGGTGAGCAGCAAACACACAAGTTAATGACTCTAAATAACTACTTCTGTGGTCTTACAAATACATCACCAATCGGTTGATCAGAGGCCGATGGTTCAAGGAAGCAACAAAACATTGAAAGAGACGAGTGGACCTTGACACCTGGGAGGAGATACTGCCAGACTGCCCCCAAAGTTAGTGCATTCATATTTACCCCAATGATGCAGTAGATGCCATGGTAGCTATTAGGTAGACAGTGCAATTAATTAGATGATCGTGAGCAACGGGGTGTGACAGTGTTCGTTCACCTATATATGATGCACTTGAACTATATCAAACTTCTGATCATTTTATACTGAGCAACCCTTAAATGTTTACATGACCTTTAACCCCTACTCCACTGAACAGGTATGATGGAATCTGCCTATTGACTAAAATCTGTCCACTGCACATGGGTATTACTGTGCTTCATTAAAGCTACAGCAACTTGGATATTGTAACTAACTTAACTGAAAATGAATAAGCTTGCTATGAGGGATAATCTCAAAACACTGATGTAAGACACAGCACAAAATAAGATTCCGGGAGTTACCAACGGCTTCAGTTAGTGTCAAACATCGATGTATTTTTCCCTGGAACATTCACTTTCCGATTACAGTTCATAGTTCATAGTTAAAGGGTCTACCTTTGAGTGCATCAAGGCATCTTTCCATCACCTTGGTTGATGTGCCACATAGCAAATACGAAGTTGCACACAAGTCGACGTTATTCAAAATTTCATGTAGGGGGAAGGGGGGTCTGAGGTGAATTGATACCGGTTTCTTGTAGTCTCATAGATCAATAATTTAAGATCACCCCTACGCATAAAACATACGTGATTCATGTCGTTGGCTTTTATACCAGCTGCATCGCGGACACCGGGAGGAAGTGAGCTGTATGCCTCTGCCACCTCAAGGGGATCAACGATGACCTTCTCAGTGTGTCTCTGCTTGAGGTCGTTGCCAAGGTACCAGCGGACATCATACTGGACGCGCGAGTCATTGACGACAGGGAAGCGGCACTGCAGGGTGAGTTCTTTGCTTGTAATCTCTGTGCCAGTGATTTCTGGCACGATCTGGGGGTAGTCGCTCAACAGAGGATACGCTGGAAGATTCACAAGATTCACTATTTGAAAATGACAATTTGGCAATTTTATTTTAAACTACATTTCATCGATATACACCAGTGGCATTCCGGTACTTGTTAAATTTGTCAAGATAATATGCTATTGAATAAACCCATTATCATTTGGTAAGGTATTTATTATATGGGTTCATAACTAACATTTCAATACATATAATGCAAACTTAAGTGTAATACACCACTTGTCAAAGAATAGATAAGTCGTAATTATCAATTTCCTGGTTGAATGTGAAAAAAATTCTACACTGCCCCGATCCTAACAAACAATTTCTTTGGCTAATGCACGATCTGAGACACAATTCAATTCCATGTTTTTTCAATTGGATCCGTAAGGGCTGAAAAAATATATCACCATTATAAATGTTACTTACGGATGGGGCAATTTTCGCTGACAGCGATCTGTTCTTGAGACAAACTGCTGGAGAAAATTCGCAGACACGCAATTTTTCCAAAGAAGTAACGATCGTCACCCGTCACTGCGCCGACCCGGATCCTTCCATTTGTTGCCAATTCTCTCTTGATGAGTGAAAATGTCTTAACAAGTGACGAATTCACGTATAACTTTGCTGTGCCATTTTTGGAATCGTACGTTGCCACGATAAAGTTCCACGCATTCAGTGTGATGACATTCTCTGCGACCGCAGTTTCACCCACTGCAGAGGCTGTATCCCGACGGACCAGTCGGAACTGCAGCCCTGCTCGTCTCAACCGCAAAGAAACACCCTCCATGTCGTTGCCCTCTTGGTCTTTCTTCGTGTAGTAGATGATAGGTCCATCTGTTTCCTTCGTTGGGAAGATCGTTGCCATGATGGTGATGGAATTCCTAGTGTCTGTCTTGTCGTTCCTTGCTATCTCCAGGTAGTTGCTTGATGATCCAGCAAACTGAGTTGATCCGGTTGGGTTTCCACTTGGTCCATATGTAAAAGTTGGTCCATCTGCAGGTCTTTCTCCAGTCAGACCATTACCAGAGATGTCGTACATGTTGTTGCTATCTGAGTGGCATTCATCCAGAGGGAATATAGCTGTTGGCTTCACATCTGTCAACAAGCACATCACACACATTGATCACACATCACCTTGATGACACACATTGATCACACGTGGTCACATATACTGTCAGCATGCACTGTCTATTGTTTATTGGAGGAGCCATAAGTGATTACTAAATAGGGTTTAAAGAGACTTTTAGCAGTAATTTATTTGATATAATACCTTTGTCTAGTTTATAGCATTGATATCTTAATTAACTGTGAACTATGTGAACTGTGAACATGGAATAGGGTTTGACCAACTGACTAATACATCATCTTCCAAATATATGTGACACAAACAATAATGCAACCATTATCAATACTAATACATACCTTTGGAGAAAACAGCACGGATAGCCAGTGCCCTCCGCTCTCCAGATTTGACACCATGGACCTTTGCGCCAACCTTGAGTACATCGTCAAACTTATTCGATGCATGGTTCACTGGGAGATCTTCCCTGGTCAGACCGCAGCATAGTGGCAGTGCTTTGTCTGTGGCGTAGCTTACCACAGCATTTGCTTGTGTGTTGTCATGGTAATGCACACCAAGTAGGTCACCTTTCAGCATGTGCATATACTTAGACGGATCCAACTTTACGTTCTACAACGAAATAACTATGACTTAAAAACTAACAAAATCACCTGAAGGTAGTCCTTAAGGTAGCGGGGTGGCTATACTTGTTTTGAGTAGTTTCAGTAAAAGTGTTTAAGATAAACCAAACATTTCTTCACAAATTGTAGTTAAAATAGTAAATAATACCCCAGATTAAAAAAACGCAGATTTTCATTTATTTGGTGATGTTTCATATTTTTTTAAATAGTTGTGTAAATATGAAAAAATACCCACAAAATGTCATCTTATATAATTTTGAGAAAACCCCCAAACAAATAAATGACATACACATATGATAGTGTCAGTGGTGACCCACAAGTTATTTTGGTTAACATGAATGAATTACATCTGCTACAGGACCAGGAAGATTTTAGCAGAATTAAAAATTTTTGGGACAACCCCTCTACCATTTGTTCCAGAAACCCCCCCCCCCCCGAGTGATTTTGCTCACGGACATGTTCTTTTCATATGCCGCATTTCAATGTCATAAGTGTAGTTTTTTATAAAACATTTCCTGGTTGTTAGCGATAACAGAAATGTCAATAGGTATATGCATATCATGCTTGAAATGTGACGCTTTTCACTGGTGGTTTTTACGTATTATTGATAAAACACAATGGCCATTAATAATACTGATATGTCCACGTAATTTGCCGCCACAATGGCCCTTGAATCTGTATTTGTATGTTTCTGTAACAAGTTATCGTCTACGATATCAGGTTATGCCAGCCATAGAGGACACAAAGCAGCATTAGTTAAGGAGCAGTATAGGTTGGACATGAGAAAGTACTCTTTCTCACAGAGGGTGATAAATGAATGGAACAAACTGCCAAATGATTGTGTTAATGCTCGAAGTGTGAATATGTTTAAAAATAGAATTGACAGATATTTGATAAGGGCGGACTACACAGATGAGAAAATTGTTGGACTCCCGATAAGCCGATGGCTTCCCTGTCCACTTGCCATCTGGAACTTGTTGTTTGGGATGGCAATCTTTTTAAATCTGACAAACACGGTAGTAGAGTGTCTATGATCATTTTGATTAACCTGTTATTTGACCAGGTCACAAAGTCACATCTACACGCCATTTCTGATTTGGCTTCCATCAATGGCACAATAAACTAAGTTAACTGATATATGCCGGTTTAAGAACATGATTTATTTAGGTAGATATCATACTGATATTCTGCATTCATGCCAAACAAATTTACACTAGTTTGAAGATCGAAGCACACGTGGTCATTACTATGGAAACATCATCAATGTTTCCAAGAAGCCAGGGGAATTTCCAAAATGACTGTTGTTTAATGATGGATTGCTAAAATATGACGTTAGTGCCGGATGATTATTTGTGGTGTAGATGTTCAGTTCAATATTTCCTAGCATATGTTGAGGAAAAAAATCAACTGACACATTAGCCGCCCCAGTTACCTTAAAGATTAGCACAGTAACTTGTACAAGTGAAATGAATGGACATCCACAGCTCCAACATTTCTATAAACATTTAACATTCTCTGCATCATAAACATTTTGTTTGATGCTTCTCATTGCACTTTACAAAGACTGTTTATTCAACTAATGTCAAAGAGATTCTGTATTATCATGTTTCACTGGACACAAGTATAACAGAACCCCCATTGAACGACCCAGACCCCTCATCAATGAAAACCCTCCTTTTTATCATTGACAGACTATATACACTGTATAAATGACCCCTTGTCAATTAACAAATCACCCCTAAAACGCAACCAAGATTTCAATTTACACTTTATGAACTTCTAAATTTGGCTATAATGTACGAGTCTTCAATAAAGTCAATATTTTCACTGAAATTTAACCACATGATTCTGAATTATTGTGTTTACCTGGACACAGTTATTAGAAAGTCATATCATGAAAGTCTGTTCATTCATCACAATTTGTACAGTGACGTATCTAGGATCTCGCAGTGGGAGGCCAAAGCTTAGTCACCCATTAGTTTACCATGTAGTGGTGCAACAGGTTATATATATGGGGAAAAAATTACGCCAAAAGGGATCATACCCCCCCCCCACATATGCCAATAATTTTGTACCTGTATCCCAACTTGTGCAGCATCCAGATGCATTGTTGCGACAAGTGTGAACTTAAGGCCGGCGGACGGTCGCCAGATGTCAATATAGAACATCCCTGGGTTGGCTGCGTAGAACTGCCACTCAACAACCGTGGCATCACACGTTGCTGGCTTTGTTGTTACAATAACCAGATCAATGGCCGTATCATTCTTTAAGTCTTCAATTGGTCCACCGCTGACTTCAGTGCAAGCTTCTGCAAGAGTACTTGATGATGAGTAATTTATGCTTGAGAAAGTTAATTTAAACTATACCTGTTGATAAGAAATAAGACCAGAGCTAATGAATACTGAACTGCATTTCTCTAATACAACTTACAAGAGCAACTTTGTGAAAACGTCTGAATGATGGCGCTTTAGCGTAAATCCGCAAAGTATTTCTAAGGTTTACTGCTGGGTTGAATCTTTGATGTTAACTTGGAATACTTCTAATTTGTATAGAAGGCTTTTTTGGTGCTCATATATATTGTCATTCTCACAACTCTTACAAATCTTGTAGATGGTTTCCAATTTACAAAATCGCATGGTCTCGGTATCCATTAGCAGTGATGAGATTGGGAGGCCAAAGTTCTGACAATTGTGCTAATGAAAATTATTCAAAATAAAATTGAGTTATCCGGAGGGGTACTCCCTATACTGAGGTATACATGTATGTGCCGTGCAAATGCCCGTTTTTGACCATTTTATCTCTCTGTCCGAAGAAAAAAAATTTATATTCTCTCTTTGTGCCCCAATTAAACCTGATAATTCTCTCTTTCACCGAAGAGGAAATTTCCCAATGAAAACGTTCTGCCCTGGCTTACCTTACACTTATAGATATTAGATAAATTATTCAATAATTCTCTCTTGGTGACCCTAAATTTCTCTCTCTCCCTCCATGTGGCTATGGTACAGCTTTGGTATAGCAGTACCCCCCCCCCCCCCCGGGTGTGTTATACACCTACCTTCATCAACGATGATGCCTGCAAACAGAAACAAAACATTTGTAACATAAAAGCAGTTGTTTAATCATACATATTTCATTCTAAACCTGTTATAAATAATACATTCAACACAGATGTGTATTATTTATGGAATTACATTGGGCCATTGCTGGACAACTTCTCCAATGTTGGGGAAATCCCTCAATTTTATTAACTCATACACATTAATCATACAGAAGTATTACAATTGTCTTGTGCAAGGCTCATAAAAAACGAAGTATGATGTGATGCTAAATAAATACTTAGCTTAAGTAATTGTTTAGCATCACATGATACTTAGCCTTAGCCTAGGTAGTAGCCTTGCCATGGCCTTGGCTTAAGTTAGGCTTAGCACACATTCGTCAAAAAACTACTTTGTCAGACATGTATACTCCCAGACCCAGACCCAGTGACAGTGTCAGTGACAAGTGTCAGTGACCAATATATCGAACTTATAAATGACGTATCGAACGTGATGAAAGAAGTATTATTGAAAAATTCAATAAAACACGAAAGACAACACTTTGACTTTGTAAGAAACGAAGACGCTCCCTCAGGCTCAGACTCGGTCAAACCCAGAGGCAGAACCAGTGCCAGACCAGGCATAGCCTAGGGCTAGGCATAGCCCATAGCCATACTATGGGCTATGCCTAGGCTATGCGTATGGGCCATAGGCATAGCCATACAAAAACTTGACGTTGTTGACGTTGCAACATAAATTACTACCGGTACCTCTACTTTGCTTCTTACGGATATTTCCATCCAGTCATCCTAAACACAGAACTTTGATTTCAGTTTTTTTCTGAGTATTCCTAGACTCCGGTCTTTGAGTTTAACTTGAACTCGCATGTTCATGATTTTGATAGAGCAGACCACGGGCAACTGAATCAACTTGGGCCTTTATAACTAATATATACTATATATTAGTTATAAAGGCCCAAGTTGATTCAGTTGCCCGTGGAGCAGACGACCAATCGCGATTCGCTTAACGAGTTCTCATATTCCCGAAAGAGGCGCTGGTGTCCCGCAACACCATCGCCTCTACCGATCAAAAACTAATTTAATTGACCCAGCACAGAGACTGTGGACGAAAGTGGATGTAGTTGTATTTACAATGGCATGGTTCCAGCATTCTTTTGCCGTCTTGTTCTTCTGTGTGTTCTGTTTTAATGTTATGCTCTCATTTCATTGTGATTTCATTACGGTGTACGATCACGAACCCTCTTTTTGAGGCTATTTGTTTAACTGTTAAAAAATCATCCCAGAAATCTCCGTCTGATAGTGTACGTCCACGTCACTCGAACGTCCCAGTACTGTATGGAAACCCCTTTTTAAAACATTGAGGACGGGCCTGCTATCTCATTTTTATAATAATTATTATGTACTTAGGCCTATATCACTGAAGCTATTTAACAATAACTATGTACAAATATAAAATTAGTAAAACTGTAGCACCACGTGACATCACTCGCACAATGTGGCGCGCCGTTATTATGGACTCTGTTCAACGATAAACTGACGATCAATTATTTGGAGCACATTTCTTGTGCTTCTTGATGATAATATACAGATACTACATCACCAGGGATACAAATATAGCGAGGTTAATTAATTAGTGCTTGTCAGTTTTAAATATTGTTATTAGAACCGACGCAGATCTGCAGACGACTTAGCAGTCTACAACTCCTGTGCCAAAAGCATGCGTGCTGCAGTGGAGGGGAAAAGTGTAGCGACACAGGAAGAAGATCGAGACTGTGAGATAAAAAAAATGTAGCCTACATGACGCAAGCCTCTCCCCCCCCCCCCCCGTATTGGGGCTTTCGACCGACTACATGCCGAGATTACTGCGCGCTGTCCCATCACTTGAATACTTTAACGTTGTCCTAATTCATGTTGTGGGGACAACACAAGCTAGGCGTCGGTACCCAAATCGCGAGTTCTGATTGCTGGACCTCCCCCAACATTTTTATTGTGGGTGGGTGGGGATCAAGTGTACGTTGCGCACCCACCCCACATTTCCCCAATGTTTGCTAGAATCCAGGACTACTTTACAGAGACAATAATGTTGGAGTCCGAATCTCCACTTGCAATGCACGCTATGTTTGCATCAACCCCCCCCGCCCCCCCCCCCCACACACACACACCCTCCAATATTCAACAGCTCTGAACGCATATGAACTACATTTAGTAGGCCTACCCTTGCTCCCCTGGATCGTTTTATCACATTATGACTATCATGTAGGCATATTAGAAATATAATTTTGTTATCGTCACACCTGCACTCTAAAGCGAGTTGCGCGATTAAATCTGCCCCTCTCCCCAATAAGTGACACTGCTTTCCCCTTACCCACGTTCCTTACGACGTTTTGGGTGTATTCGTCTTCCTCTTTGTTTATGTTTGTACTTTATGATAAAGTTATCCAATGGTTAATGTTCTAAACTGTATAGCTAATCATGATAAAAGTGCAATCAACATAAATTACAAACCGGTGGATGTATTCGATAACTCGAAATCGTGGTAGTCGTAGTTGAAGAATATTGACGTCCAGTCCTCAGGGGGCACCTGGTCACGCGTAGCATTCGCGAAGTAGCAGTCTTTAGCGCCACGCGCGCCATACACGACAGCGCGACAAGTAAATGTCGTCTCCTCCAAGCACAGCAGTTTACACATGTCGACCGTGGCAACTTTGTAAAGTTGTGGATTTGTTGGCAATACCCAACCTTTCAACGCACGTTGCCACTGGACACGAGCTGCAAAGACACAATAGGCTAAATTAACAAACAAGTTAACATGGGCTATATTAATATGGCGCAGGGCTTTAAGCCCAGCATACACGTCACGACGCAACAACTTGTCGGCGACAATTTGTCTCATAACTCGTCGGAGACAAATTGTCGGCGACACCTTTGCTAGGGGATCATACACGTCACGACATGACTCACGTCGGCAACAGGTTGATGCACGCACTCTTTATAATAGTGGTAGGAACGTCCGCCACTGCCCAGCGGAATCTTATGTAAAAACGCAAAAATGGCGACACTGCCACGTTCAGCGGTTCGGCCAAAATTACGAAAATCAAAGTGCGTTACACGTGCGTACCCCGACGTTACACGTACGTACCCCGACACCGTTTAATCGCAGATCTCTTCATCTATGCATTAAGATTGTCACTTACCTGCACGTTCCAACCCTATATGGCCACTTCCTCCCAGGCCTTTGTTTTTTGTCTTGATTACTGTACGCTTTTCAATTCGAGTCGTACAAGCAAAGCCTCTCCTGCCACCAACCAATTAGCTTTTCCTTGCTTCAATGTTCCACTCTAACTGCACAATTTTAAGGTTTTTTTAGACAGTCACATGACTACGGTGAGGCTTCTGATTAATCATGGGCCTCAAAACATTTCAGGAGGCAGAAACCCTGTCGCCGACAAGTCATCGACGAGGGTGTGCCGGCATACACGCCACGACACGACTCGTCGGCGACGATTTGTCTTCGACAAAAGCGTCGCGTCGTGAGAGTGCAGTCACGACAAACTCGTCGGCGACACAAAAAAGTTGTCGTAGACCAGTCGCGTCGTTACGTGTATGCCGGGCTTTAGTTGTCAGTGCGCTTAAGCAACAACAGGACCGACTATACAGGGTAAACATTGGGTAGCACTGAACTGACCATTGATGATAGTGATCTGCACGGAGTATCGTCGACATACGTCAGTCGCCAGAGAAGCTGCGCGGCTGTATCCGGGGTCGAGCGACAACGGCAGACTGCTCATGACGTAGACCTGGTACCAACAACGATACAATTATCATCCAATGCACACACACGATCGAGCGCACGCACGCACACAGAGACGGACACACATATAGGCTACATAAGGCCCAGGTAGGCCTACCTACAATTAAACAAACTGGCATAGGGTTTTGACTAGTTCAGCTATTCATTCATTCGTTAAGACAATTACGTAATAGCATTTCGCTAATTTCAATTGCAGATAGTAAGCCGTAAAATGTAAATGTTGACGTTATTGTTTGCTCCTACCTGACCATCAGGACACGTGGCAGGATCGGACGCGATGATGTTGGCGCCACCTGTCGGCGAATAGTAACCAAGCACGTCTCCCTCTAAGACATCTATGACGCCATGCTCGGTTGCTTTGACGACATGCTTGCCAGTAGCTGTGGCTTCATATGTCACCTGCCCGACCAACGTGAACGTTCCGGTGTCGCCGCTCCGTCTGGTAGCAGTACCGTTTGCTCAGTTTGTTTATTTAAAAATATTAAATATCGTGTTGATTAAATAAAGACATACATATTCATTCCAGACCAGTCTCGTTCAACATCTGAGAGTCTAGCCGATCAGCATGCTATCATGCGCACCGGCGTAATCAGCATTATCTGGCGATTGGGACAAAGTTCGCCATTAATTAGTCTAGTTAACCGACTCTACCGAATCTGTATACTCGGTGAATAACGTCTAGCCAATTACCGTATAACTACTACATATATCTGCAGCCTGTATGGTCAAGTATCGTATACCTACTACATATATCTGCAGCCTGTATGGTCAAGTACCGTATACCTACTACATATATCTGCAGCCTGTATGGTCAAGTACCGTATACCTACTACATATATCTGCAGCCTGTATGGTCAAGTACCGTATAACTACTACATATATCTGCAGCCTGTATGGTCAAGTACCGTATACCTACTACATATATCTGCAGCCTGTATGGTCAAGTACCGTATACCTACTACATATATCTGCAGCCTGTATGGTCAAGTACCGTATAACTACTACATATATCTGCAGCCTGTATGGTCAAGTACCGTATACCTACTACATATATCTGCAGCCTGTATGGCAAAGTACCGTATACCTACTACATATATCTGCAGCCTGTATGGTCAAGTACCATATTCCTACTCGACCACGCAGGCTGCAGATATATGTGTCAATGTTGGCTTTTTTTTATAGAAAACTGGCATATTTAGTGGGGTATTGGACGATGCCCTCTAGCTTTGGGGTGAGACTTCTTGCTATGTTGAATTTTTATAATGCCCCGACTTCACACATTCATGGCAGCCACTTTCTGCTAACGGAGGACAGTGACACCACAACACAGAGCCCGGGTAATCGAGGCTGAGTTCAAATCAATGTGTGTTGGGGTGAACCACCACCGGTGATTACAACATGGTTGGTTCATGGCCCACCGTGTGGCGCCACTATCTTGCCAATATCACCACTGGTTCTCGACGCTAGCTGGATAAATGAGAACACCCGGAATTACTGTGCTCGCTCGCAAACATGAACGTGTGCATGTAGCCTTCTAATTCTAGCTGTTTCTAACACTTGGAAATATTATATTAACTGACTAGTCTGTATGTTGTGGTTAGTACAATGTCATGGTGTTATGAGGCCTCATTCAACTAGTCAGCCCTTTATCAGAATATTATCGCCAAGCCGACCTTTCTATGCTGGTATTGAGGGGTCACTACCAGCGTACACGTCGCTCTTGTTGGTTCTTTTACGTCCATATTTAATGAGATGGGACCGACAGTCCCCAATGTTGAGAGCCACGTTTTTACACTAAACATACCCTTAGCCATGTCTTGAACCCAACATGTGCTACATACACTACCTACCTCCATACTTGCAGACTAACGCTGCCGGCGGCAGTGGTGTATATTTCCCACTGTTGAATAGTGCCGCTCTGTGGTATAGTATCGTTTCCAACTAAGATCACCTTTCCTGTGATGCCGTCTGAGCCAGTCGTCGCTGTCGCAGATCCCCATGTCACAGGATTCAGCGGCACTGAAACGGAAACGTGGAACGGTGAAGCCAGACATAGTCATAACAAAGCCTTAAATACCATCCACACCAGCAAGAACTATTATCAATTCTCCTATTTTCCCAGGAAAATAACACTTTGGACCCCACTAGCAAACACAATAACCAGCATCATAGAACCCCAACAATTTAAACAATTGCTCTAACCCACTCAGTTCCAAACCAACACGACTGAGCAGAAATCACTCCATGTCACACAACCTTGTATTCTACACAAGACAAGGAACAGAAGAGTTGCATAATGTGAATTACCCATAATGTGAATTGCCAATAATGTGCACACAAGGCTATGGAGGTAGTTGTGTTAACGCCAATGGCGCTTCCAGAACTCGATTTAACTATGTCTATGTCTTTGCTCTCTGTCTCTGCTCTATGCTCTCTGTCTCTGCTCTATGCTCTCTGTCTCTGCTCTATGCTCTCTGTCTCTGCTCTCTGCTCTCTGTCTATGCTCTCTGTCTCTGCTCTATGCTCTCTGTCTCTGCTCTATGCTCTCTGTCTCTTCTCTCTGTTCTCTGCTCTCTGTCTCTGCTCTATGTTCTCTGTCTCTGCTCTATGCTCTCTGTCTCTTCTCTCTGCTCTCTGTCTCTGCTCTATGCTCTCTGTCTCTGCTCTATGTTCTCTGTCTCTGCTCTCTGCTCTCTGTCTCTGCTCTATGTTCTCTGTCTCTGCTCTATGTTCTCTGTCTCTGCTCTCTGCTCTCTGTCTCTGCTCTATGCTATCTGTCTCTGCTCTATGCTCACTGTCTCTGCTCTCTGCTCTCTGTCTCTGCTCTATGTTCTCTGTCTCTGCTCTATGCTCTCTGTCTCTGCTCTCTGCTCTCTGTCTCTGCTCTATGTTCTCTGTCTCTGCTCTCTGCTCTCTGTCTCTGCTCTATGTTCTCTGTCTCTGCTCTATGTTCTCTGTCTCTGCTCTCTGTCTCTGCTCTATGCTATCTGTCTCTGCTCTATGCTATCTGTCTCTGCTCTATGCTCACTGTCTCTGCTCTCTGCTCTCTGTCTCTGCTCTATGTTCTCTGTCTCTGCTCTATGCTCTCTGTCTCTTCTCTCTGCTCTCTGTCTCTGCTCTCTGTTATCTGTTTCTGCTCTATGTTCTTTGTCTCTGCTCTATGCTCTATGCTCTCTGTCTCTTCTCTATGCTCTATGTCTCTGCTCTATGCTCTCTGTCTCTGCTCTATGCTCTCTGCCCCCTCTCTTTCTCTTTCCCTCCTTTTGTATCACATTTATCGTGTTCATACCTGTTTGGTAATGATAATTAATTCCAGACGGGAGGTTTGTGTTGTGATCGGGAGATAGAAACACATGATTGATGGATCTGGAGGAGAGGACAACTATTTTCACATAGCAAATCGGGAGAATTCCCGCCAACGCGTGAGAAGTCGCACCACTAATTGACGTAAGAACTGATCGCCTTTCACGTCTCCCACGGAGTAATGTCCTTAGATTTGTGCCTGAGATTTCGGTCCCATTTCGCTTTAAAGCAAGGCGTACATTGCTAAACATATGTTGTGAATGTGCAATGTACGCTCGTCCATAACTCAACAAAACTCGAGTCACGTGTTGATTTGACCGACGCAACAGTTGTTGAACCGTTTACAAAATTGGACAAGTTTTAGAATAACATCGGCCTGACGCAAAGAAGTGCACTTAGCCCTTTACTGTTTATCATGGCGATGGAATTAATCAGCAGGAAGATCAGTACAAAAAATGTTCTCGTGCAGGAAAACGATGTACACAGACGATGAGAGAGGAGTTGAGAGGAATGATATCTAGCAGGAGGTGGCTTTGTGTACTTTGGCGGAATGGTTAAAGAATATGGGCGTTCGGAAGTAGATGTCCGTCGTCGGATACAAGCGGGAGTGGATGCAGGTAGGAAGGTAGAGGGAGTCTTTGCGGGCAGAAAGATAGTACATATATTAAAAAGGAGAGTTCTGAGAGCGTGTGTATAGCCTCGAGACGATGGCACAGGCAGCGTAACAACAACAGAAAATATGAGTTTGCGAGAACAACTTGGTCCAGAGAATTACAGGAGCAAAGAGGAGGATAAATGACCTGAGTGAAGAGATTGGGATGCAGTTCAGTTCAACGGGAAGAATACTAAGAAGGTGAATGATGTGGGCAGGTCACTTGGCTCGGATGGAGGAGGAGGAAGGCCGGTTACCAGAGAACAGAGGCAGTGACACTGTGAGGCCGTAAGAAATGGGGAAGATCGCGCCTGAGACGGGAGTACGGCATAACGAGAGATGTAAGGAGGTCGGAGGATGGTGACAAGTGGAGGGAGAAGGCTGCTGATAGGGAGAAGTGGAAAGAGGTAACAGCTGGGGCGGGGCAGCATTACACGAACTAACTCCAGCCCTTTATAAAGGGAGCAACAAGGGACAACACAACTTAAGAGATAAATCGAATAAAAAACTTCATGAACATTAATTGCAAAGAACAATCAGCCGCCAGTTACGAAAAACTAACGTACAAAAACGTGAACCTACTTAGCCGCTATGAGAACATAAGGCCAGACGACAGACACCAGATCAAACCACTTGAACTAATTGAATGGCTTCACGAAGTGGGTTATACCAAGTTGTTCCACTCTACGCGACACGTTTGCGTATAGGACAATTCAAGGAACTAGCAACAACACACGTTGCAGTTGGGATATATTGAAAATAAATGTTTCCGTTTTAACACAAAGAGGACAATCATAAGTCACCGTGGAGTAGGCCTATATAGGCTATGTTAAAAACGATAAGAGCACAGTCAACCGTAAAGGATGTCATGACTATGACTAGGAATATAACGACATTGGTTCTGACTCATAGCAAGACGAGAATACAATCAACGAAGTCGAACAACGCCACGACTGACGCCGTTGTATTCAACTTTAAAACGAGGTATAAAAAACACACAAACAACTACCTGCTTAGGCAAACGGGAACGGAAAGGAAGTCAGATGGTAGAAAAAAAAAGGCTAGTCATAGGATAGACCTTTGTGTGGATGTTATTCTCGTGTTCCACAAAATGACGTTGCGTGTTCCCACAGGCGATATGAAGTAAGGCAGAGAAACTCTCGTTCTGACAGTTTTCTGCCTGTTAATTTTTTTGTAGTTCATTTTTGTTTGCCATTGTTCGTTTTGATACGGTTAAGAAAACAGAAATGTTACTTATTTACGTTTATTTCAGTTGTCTTTTCTCTTGGCCTACACGCATTTAACATTTTCGAATTGGACGACTCAACGCACTTTATACTTCACCTCTGGAAGACCCTGTCCTTCCAACACCATTGATTTATTGATTTCTCTGGGAAGCATTCAGCCACACTGCAATTACGACACGAATACTACTCGTTCACACATCCACCCATGTCTCATACCAGGTATTCGTTTATACAGCTGAGTAAACTGGAGTAACGTGGAGTGAACAAAATAATCCAAGCTCGGCAACGACAAGAGAGAGAGTTCGATTTGTTTAACCACTACGATAAGGCGTTGCATGCCAAGAAAAAAAATTTACCCTTTTTTCCGGCTGTTCCGCGTGATCAGCCGAGCCTGGTCCAGTATCTGTCACTTATGTGGGTAGGACATGCTCACGATCTTGACCTGTGTATATTAGATACAGGCCTTGGTAGCGGACTAATGAATGGACATTCTTGTTCTTAGGTAATCTACCCAAATCTAGCCACAGTCTGCGGTATTATTAGCGTGTCGGCGTGATTTCGGTCAATGCACTTTAGATACCAGTGTTACCCGTACATGCCTAAAGACAGGTCACTGATGCAGAACGACAAAATATGGTGCGACTGGCGTTTTCATCAAGAGTTGTAGTATACTAACACATACAAATATAAAAATTGGTGTTCTGGTATATCGCGTTATCCAGTCTTGGGGTTTTACATTTCACGAACTGGCAGACCCGATCCATCCAACACCACCTCAACGCGTCTCGGAAAAATTCAGCCGAACGATTCGTTCACACCTTATTAGGCGATATACTCGTTTAGACAGCTGAGTGAACAACGTGCAGTGAACATCTCGGTTGACAATCCGACAATCCCTTCACTCTGGTGCTGCTAAACACAGTGTAGATATGGACATCGGAACCACCGGGCTTGCCAAACAACTCTCATTCGTTTTAGTATACCGGAACTACGCACATTATTGGTATGGTCGT
Source organism: Lamellibrachia columna (assembly GCA_963662155.1). Classification (NCBI taxonomy): domain Eukaryota; kingdom Metazoa; phylum Annelida; class Polychaeta; order Sabellida; family Siboglinidae; genus Lamellibrachia; species Lamellibrachia columna. The sequence continues at coordinate 54,242,277 of OY759264.1, forward strand.
ATTTGAGGTCTACTGATCACCGATCCATGCCTATGGCAAGTATTTCATAAACGCTAGACTGTATCAAATATGTGGCCTTAATGGTGTCTGCTGATAACCAATCCAAGTGCTCGCCAAGTCTGTACATAGACCCCCGGGTGTAATAACCCGTCCAGGACAATGGCCTGGACCTGTCAGGCAAACGGGTCGGTTTTCTGACGGCTCCTTAATCACGCAGCTCTGATTGGCTACCCGTTTTATTTAGACCAGTTTTCTCTAATATGCAGTGCTTGATCATCCCACCATCAAGACGAATCTCTCTTGGCCGAGTAACCAGCTTACCGCAAAAATGTAAAATCAGCTGTGCCGACTGACGCAACAGTTCGTGAACCATTAAAAAGCGAATAATGAAAGAAGCCATCGAAGCGTGTCGACGTTTCGTTCGCTATTTACAGCGGCGGTACTAATTCCATGCAGCCTATAACCTGTCAATTGAGGCGTCGTGAGAAACGGTGATAAAGGTCAGGGGGGAAATATAGCCATAAATACACACGGCGCTGTTCATTGACATCTCAGTCGTGCCTTAAATTTTAGCAAGATTTATCCTTCGGTAAATACTATTTTGTGCGGCTGTAAACGGGTCATGTTTTGGGATTATGGTAAAAACTGTGCTGTGTCACGTGAAATAGTGACCGCTGGCTTCGGTAATTTTTTGGCTCAGGAGAAGAACGTTTAGTGAGGATCTGTCATATCATACATGAAAATAAAAGGCAATCTTGGGAGCCACGTCACTAATATAAACACTATTTACGACAATGAAGTGAACAACCTATATATATCTAAGTTATAAATTCACATAACGTAACGGTCATATTCCGGTCCAGTAGACCGAGTCCCAGTGACAAGTTCAACGCATAGGTAACTTTTCGGTATACGACCATCAACCATCCAATGAACGTGGCCGAACCGTCTCAGACGTCTCTGGCTTAACAGCGTGTATATGCTGAAGAAAGAAAGCACGTTCCAGAACCGCTGTGTTCGTGACCTTGTCCTGCCACGCGATGGATGCATTTGAGGCAGCGACGGTGAAAAGTATTCCGTCTATTCTCTTGTATTGTGCGTGTGTTGTCAGGGCCTCAATGCTGTAGAGGGGTGTACTGAGGACACATGCAAACCTGGTACACATGCAGTGCGTGAAGAGAATTAAAGACAGCGCCACAAATACTAGCGATCGCGTGACAAGCCAAGCGTAACAGGCCAACCGTGGCAGACCAAGCGTAGCAACCCTACTAGCTAGACATTGAAGCACGACAAAGACGCCAGCGCCAGGCTTGATACGCGTCACAGAGACGATGGCCTTCGTTGATAATTACCCAGATCGAGTGCCTGTAATAACATACATTGTTGTGAACTTGTGACTGTATCGAGGTTGTGCTTATATATCTCGGCGTTGTATCAGGTGGCTGTGCCAATGACGTTGACTGGTTCTGCAGGTCACATTATTATTATTATTATTATTGTTATTATTATCAATATATTGGAGGACGTTTTGCTGACCAAGCGAGTGGATCGAGAATGTGTCAAAGGTTCAACTTTACTGTGTAATGCGTTTAATGTGTTGGCAATGTCGTGTGAATATTACTTTTTATTTAAAGAAATCATTGAGGGGTGTGGCAGGGATCTCAACTTCCCATCTCCCACCTATTTATGGGGGTCAACCTCCCATCTCCCACCTGTCAATCTCCCATCACCCGCTAATCTCACCCCACCTATTTTTTAGGCCAACTTCCCATCTCCCACCAGTTTTTAGGCCAACCTCCCACCCCCCATAAACATCTCATTTTAGAACACATTCTGTATAAACCACTGGGGTGATATTTTGGGGTGATATTTTGATTTTCGTTGCACATAGTTAGATTGCACTACAATATGTATCTCTTTTAGGTGCATAGCACCAAAACCATGAATTTTTTTCGTTTTAGGAATAGAGTGCTAATTCTCCCGCCGTATGACGAGATGTGACCAAAAAAACGCACGAAGAATTCGTAGAGATAAATCTTAGCACATAATATGTGATCAACATACCTGTGCTACAAGTCATAAAACCCGTCACACAATGTATGACAGTAGTTGACGCGCCCAACGCCATTGTAATGTCGGTGATGATCTATGAAAGTCGTATATATAACATGCAAACATTGACAGGCAACTTCATTTCGAGCTGCGTTGTACATGTCGAGTACGCATGGGTCGTCTGGACCCCCCTCAAAGTACAAAAGTAAACATAAACAGGATTGGAAGACTCCAGAGAAGTGCAGCAAGATAGATAAAAAAAACAGCTACGAACGAACACCCGGAACTGAAGCAAATCTGATATCAGAACTTAACTGGTCGGCCCTACAGGACGGACAACAATTGTCAGACTGAATGACATGGTGGATATATGCAGTAACTGGTACCTGACGCCAGTGATTCGTCAAGGCCTTCAACTTTCTAACAACAGTAATTATCAAGTCCCATTCGGAAGTCTTAATAATTACAATAACTCTTTTTTTTCAAGAACAACTAAGGAAAGGAATGCATTATTAGAAACAGCCAGACAAGCTCCCGCCACAGACATCTCAGCTCAAATCACATCTAATATCATCAGCCCCCTCGCACACGCCTGGTTTTAATGGTCATTTAAGAACCAACCAGAAACAGCGTTGCCATGATTCGTTTGTTGAACCTAGACGAGTTGCCTGATGTTGTTTGTGTAATTGATAGGGGATACTATTGGGGATAATTTTACCATCGCGACAGTATCGCGATAGTTTCATAGCTATCGCGATAGTATCATGTAAGCTTAGCAGCCAGGGACATAGTCCAAAACCAGAATTAACTGGTGGCGCCATCGCTTGGGCTAAGAGGCAGATGACTCAAAATACGGCAAATCCGTGAGTGACGCTGATCTGATAGACGATTGTTGATGTAGATAAGTAAAATTACCCAATAAGGTTGAAAAAGCACGTTTACAAAGAGTATTACAGCGACACAAGTAAACCTGATGGTTTGTTTCGCCAGCCATCGTTACTATCGATAGTTCACGGTACTATCGGCGATAGCTAGCGATAATTCAATTTACTATCGATAGTATTGCATCGTCACATCGACTATATCGATGAATCGATAGTTTGATGTATCGTTACACTCCTTGTAATCGAGTACAATCATACAGTAGATCACAGACGATAGCCAGTTATCATGCAATAACACCTTCGCTTCTAGCCATTAATGTGTCGGACGGGAGACTCAAATTATAATGAGTGTAAGTAGTAAGTACCCTTCTTCTGTTTTTCTAGTTCCAGTATTATATTGCAGAATTCACCCTTTTCCTACTTCCTCTTCCTTCGGGCATTGCCGTTAGAATAGCAATAAAGCCACGAAGACTTGGTCCAACATTGTCGCGTGCTTATTCATAACGTGTTATTATTTATTATTATTTATTCAGACATACTCCACTAGGTTTTTCTGTTGTTCTACATTCAAGTCAAGGATTGGGTACCGCGCTAAATAAGGGCATAGGTTTCGTGGGTAGCATTCAACGACATGTCGCAGGTATTCAAGATTAGCTAACGACGGTCTAGTGACTGTAGTTAATTCGCGTCAGTGACTATCGCACATCGTGCGACGAGCTTCAGATGTCGTGACTTCGAGTCGGTGGTGTATCTAGGATCTCGCAGGGGGTGATGGTAAATGGGGGTGGGGTGGCGTGGGGTGGGCATGCTTAGTCACCCATTAATTTACTATGTTACCATGTAGCGGAGCCACCGAAAAATACGGTGAAAAATAAGTTCCCCCCATAATTACGCCACTGTTTCGAGCTAGATTTAACAACATTGCCATCCAGAGCAAAAACCCAGATGACAAGTGGACAAGGAAGCCATTGGCTTATCGAGAGACCATTAAGATACGTTGCTGTAGGGAACACTTTTAGATATTTTTCTCCTACAAACATATGTATAATATCGCGTGTGTTCACGGTGATCGACGGGAGTTAAGGTAACGTCTGTTCACAATGTATGTTACGTGTTACTGCTGAAGTCACAACGCACGCAAGCATACACGTTATTTCGTGCGGTTCATGAAATGTGCGTGACCTAAATAAAGCGGCACCTCGTCCGGAACCGATATCGACACGCTAGAGCCGCCGCGTTTCCATCGGCATTTGTTTTACACGAATCTACTGGATAATACTGATAAAAAAGCGGTCTTAATGTCGCCCAAGGAGTGGCAGTGACAAATAACCAAACTGAACGCTCACAGCCCGCGCAGTTCGGTCGTGCGGAACGAGACGTGAATGTTAACGATTGAATGACGCATAGCAATGCGGAAGTTCTCGCACGACATAGCAGGGAGAATCGACGGTAGGGTAACGTGGGGCAACGCGACTCCCCTAAGGAAAACGTTCAAATTGTACACCATTAAACTACTTTAGCAAGCGTTTAATGTGTTCAAATTGTGGACAAATATGTGTGTTACCCACTGGAAAACTATTTTCAGTAAATAAACAACGTAGCTGAGTTGCATTTGTAAATAATAAGAGTACCCAACAAAGTCGTTCTGCCCCATCTCTGGGGCAAGACGATCCTCTGCCTGGGGCAACACGGTCCACAACCCCCTCCCACGTAGTTAACGAACTATTGCCTGAAATTAAAATATGTATATATATATATATATATATATATATATATATATATATATATATATATATATATATATATATATATATATATATATATATATATATATATATATATATATATATATATATATATATATATATATATATATATATTCAAATGGTATGATGGTTATATTTTAGGCCATTGTGTTTGTTAAATTTTAATGGGAGTTAAGTTAGCTAACATATAATACATACCTTGTAAATTGTAATCCATACATAATATAATATTGGTTTAGAAATTTTCCATCATAATTACACCCTACATGCTAGCAGAACGTAAATTATGCAATGTTCATATTATATTAAATGTAAAAATTGGTAATGTGTAATACATTTTATATATTGTGACCATGTGCGTGTGGGATACGACATTGGGACCGTCGAGCCCGTCTTGATTAATAATATTATCATGGAGACCTGGGGCCAAAGTACTCAGTACTCGAGTACATTTTTGAAATACTCGTACTCATACTCGTACTCGTAGAAATTATGGTTAAGTACTCGTACTCGTGTTCAACGTACTCACATTTTACGAGTACATTACGAGTACATCTGAGTACTTTCTCAATATGATATTGTGAAAATTATTTTATTTCTTATTTTATGAAATCATTAACAACTACAACAATAATTTCAAAAAGTATGGTAGCAAATTGTATTATCTGCATATGAATCAAATTACCAAATTTATGTATGTTCTTGCATGCATCTTCGCTGAGTTGTATATGCTTTCTAGTGCAGGATCATTAAAAAAAAACTTTTATTGTGTCAATTATATTACAACAATATTAATTGCAATGTAATAGCCCCTGATTTGTAATAATTATTGTTACATTTAGTAGATGTGGTTTCATTTTTATTTGGTATTGATGAGTTTTCACAAATTCATACAGTGGACCACTCTTCTGCACATTGAATGCACTGAAGTCACAAAGGCTTCGCTTCAAGAGACAGCATCTTTTGATCGTTTTCCTAGTCAGAAACCCCTAGTTCATATCCATGGTTGTAATAGTTACCAGTCCAGGCCATAATCCTTATGTTTGTTTAATTAAGCCAGGAAGTCCAGTTAGTTCATCATGAAAATATCATTCATCAGTTAGCCATACAATGCCTTTGTTGCTCTCACAAGTGACAGTGCTAAGTACTGCTAGCTGAGTCTTCTTCTGAAGAAGGTGACTCAAGTCAGACAGCCTGCACCAGTATTGTCTGGTGCAAATTTGTAGTGTGGTTAAAGTACAAAGGGAATATTGAGCCCTGGATATTGGCAGGTGCTAATCCACCCTCTCAACATGCCTAACAGTGTTCATTGATTCATATATCATATATATTTAATGGTTATATTTATTTATTTATTTTCTCTTGTTATGTTGTGCTATAAAATTTATTTTGAAAAGTATTTTCAATTTAAATACATTTTAACCCATATTTGAATACACACCCTGCACATTTTGCACTTGAATGCAAATTGCACCTTTGAATGGAATGCAACCCCCACTTTGGGCCCAAACATAAATAGGTTTTTTACAGTTTTCCTCATAAAAAAGTTTGATCAACTGCCGTTTCCCAGTCAACTCTTCCTGAATTATATAAATTCATTCACAATGTGTGTTTTTAAAATACGTTATTACTATACAGAGTTACTATAATATCATACAAGATGTACTCGTACTCATGAAAATGTGCTCATACTCAGCTTTGAGCAATGTACTCGTACTCAGCCATCACCAATGTACTCGTACTCAGCCATAACCAATGTACTCGTACTCAGCCATAACCAATGTACTCGTACTCAGCCATCACCAATGTACTCGTACTCAGCCATCACCAATGTACTCGTACTCAGCCATCACCAATGTACTCGTGCTCAGCCATCACCAATGTACTCGTACTCAGCTATCACCAATGTACTCGTACTCAGCCATCACCAATGTACTCGTACTCAGCCATCACCAATGTACTCGTACTCAGCCATCACCAATGTACTCGTACTCAGCTATCACCAATGTACTCGTACTCGTACTTTAGTCGTGAAAATGTACTCGGCCCCAGGTCTGTTATCATGTCACCAATTAAGTCCATGATTCACACCGTTATATAGTGAGTTTCACCATTTTACAATTGGCAATATTAGATCAGTGCATATAAATAAAAACAAAAACACTTATTTAATTACGTCTGTCTCGTGTTGCTTAGATTTCGAGGTGAGTATCAGATAGAAGTTAGCTTCATTTTGCACCAGATTTGTAGACGTTTAGAGTTTTATATTTTGCATACGTGATGGGGGGGGGCGTCTTAAGCTTGCAGCACATTAGCCGATTTTTCGTTGGGGGACTGCAGATTTTTCATCGGGGTTAAATTTGTCGGGCTATCAGCTCGCAGCACACTAGCCGATATTTCTTTCGCGATTACACGCCTCTAGTGGCGAATTTGGAATTAAGCAAACATGGTGGAGTTCACACCACACGTGGCAGCGATGCGGAGAAGAAGACAGAAGCTAGCTGTATTGGTCTTGGTTATGCTACGGAGGATAAGGAGACGCAGAAAAGCAAACAAACAAAATCCCTTCGCCTATTGAAATCATCTAAAAATCCACAGTTACACTGTCAACATATTCCACCAGCAAACTGGCCAATGTGCCTGCTCAAATGCAGTTGTGTCAGATGATATGATTTTTTTTAATTACACATATCTAAAATTACTGTGCCCTGTAACACACCAGGAAGTCTAACCGAGGCATGATCCCATTTGTCATCGTGGCACTGGGGGCTACCATGTTTACTACAATGACAGTTTGTGCGCATGACTGCAATCACGCTTCCTGTTGGTCGCTAATCGCGCGAACCCCGACAATTTGTCGGAGTCTGCGGCACACTAGCCGACAAGGCCCGCCAGGACGTCCTGAGATCTAGCACTGTCAGATATTATCTGAAAAGCCCGATCTTGTCGGAATTCACAGCACACTAGCAGACAACTGAAGATTATTTGTCCCCTGTCGAAAAATCGGCTAGTGTGCTGCGGGCTTTACCCCCCAGGGGCCGTGTTGCCTCAGGTTGCCCTACCTGCTACATAATGGACGGGTTTTTGCGCACGCACAAATGCTTATTTAGAAGGACAACGTGTGATAATAATGATCAAATCATTTATATGTGTTCATTACTGAAAGAAGAATTAATGTATTTACAGCGTGCTGATAAATATGTCAAACGTTTCCTATCAAGTCAGTCTGCCCCGATTGTTCTCTCAAGAATAAAGCTAATTATAAGATCGTATACAAATTCGTCATTAATTTATTTTTCGAGACAAAATATAGGAATTCCAAAAATGTTACACAATGACTGGTATGACCCAGAACAGCTAGACAGGTCATATGTAGGCCTATCGTAAACTGCATGTGTATTAGGACTGCTTAAAAAGACACGTCCGCCAGACACTCGGTTACCAAACTGTGACGCTTCATTGAACATTTGGTCCACACAACGTACGAATGTGACACATGCACGTCACGTGGTGTGGGCCAACAGCCGATCGTGTCTATGGCGCAGTAGGGGTAGATTTCCAAGTAGATAACAACAGTTATGCTACTGAAGTATCCACAATTTGCAACATGGCTGCCGCTGACTGACAGGGCGGTGACGGTGTCACAAAACATATTTCCTCTGTAAACTATGAACAGCTCGTCCCAGTGGCGTCTGCACCCGTACATCGGGCATTTTACGCGACAAATATTCCAATGTTACGCAATGATATTACTTTTTAATGCATTACTAACACAGTGCCGTGGCTTATTTAAATAGAACGTGCATCCCACGACTGGTGTTTGAGGCGTGTATATCATAAGTCTACAATATTATCTCCAGACTAGTAAACGTTGTTCACGAGAATGAATCACCGAATGAATGAATCACCGAATGAATGAATCACGCCTGATAATGTGAATACAATCGTTCTTGCCGTGCGATTATGTCTTGCCGTTGAATGTGTATCTTAGCCATGTCATTTTTTGTCAGTCAGCCATACACTTCCTGGTGACGTTGAAATTGCTTAGTCGCCTATCAGTGTACAGACAAGTTGACTTTTTTGCAAATATGTACCGTAATATCCGGTATGTGATATTGGAATACTGCCTTTAATGCAAAATAAATATATCAAAGTGCGTGCGTACAGCGAGTGTGGTTTCAAATGGTAGGACATTGTTCATTCTGTTCGGTGCACTTTTGCGAGGCCTTGTTAGTCAAACCAACGGCGAATATTGTCACGAGACATTTCCTCTATTGTCTGTGTTTTCCACGTAATCCGATCATATACTGTTTGTGAAACATCGGTTTGTTGTAGGGCAGTAGAAAATAATAAAACATGATTTAGCCACTGTTAACTGGGGTAGCCTCGGTTTGTTGTTGCAAATCGTATTCAATGTTAATTGGGATAACCTCGGTGTGTTGTTGCAACTCGGCTTCAATGTTAACTGGGGTAGCCTCGGTGTGTTGTTGCAACTCGGCTTCAATGTTAACTGGGGTAGCCTCGGTTTGTTGTTGCAACTCGGCTTCAATGTTAACTGGGGTAGCCTCGGTGTGTTGTTGCAACTCGACTTCAATGTTAACTGGGGTAGCCTCGGTTTGTTGTTGCAACTCGACTTCAATGTTAACTGGGGTAGCCTCGGTTTGTTGTTGCAACTCGACTTCAATGTTTACTGAGGTAGCCTCGGTTTGTTGTTGCAACTCGACTTCAATGTTAACTGGGGTAGCCTCGGTTTGTTGTTGCAACTCGGCTTCAATGTTTACTGGGGTAGCCTCGGTTTGTTGTTGCAACTCGACTTCAATGTTAACTGGGGTAGCCTCGGTTTGTTGTTGCAACTCGACTTCAATGTTTACTGGGGTAGCCTCGGTTTGTTGTTGCAACTCAGCTTCAATGTTAACTGGGATAGCCTCGGTTTGTTGTTGCAACTCAGCTTCAATGTTAACTGGGATAGCCTCGGTTTGTTGTTGCAACTCAGCTTCAATGTTAACTGGGATAGCCTCGGTTTGTTGTTGCAACTCGGCTTCAATGTTTACTGGGATAGCCTCGGTTTGTTGTTGCAACTCAGCTTCAATGTTAACTGGGATAGCCTCGGTGTGTTGTTGCAACTCGGCTTCAATGTTAACTGGGATAACCTCGGTTTGTTGTTGCAACTCAGCTTCAATGTTAACTGGGATAACCTCGGTGTGTTGTTGCAACTCGGCTTAAATGTTTACTGGGGTAGCCTCGGTTTGTTGTTGCAACTCGGCTTAAATGTTGCTCGGCAATGCTCGTTATGTTTTCCCTGTCTACATAATTGCACCTACATTCATGATGGACCGACCGATCTTTACCATGTCTTAAAATGTCTTTTCGTGGCGAATACAGACTCGTTTTTCAAAGGCACAAAATCTGATCACTGTTTCGTAAAATCATGTTACGTGACATAAACAACATATATTCTAACAATTTTACTGCCCAAGAGCATTTAAATTAACCACCATTTAAATAAATGTTTATGAGCATTGACTTTGCTGTTCAGCGAGCAACGTAAAAACGATGTTCGCCTTAAGATTCAACTTAAACACATAACTGTCAAATTATATATTTACAAAAATTGGGTTAATTGAAAGACATATATGCTGACAAACTATTAGAATATATATTGTTTTTGCTACGTAATATGATTTTATGCTAAAACGACGTTTAAGTATGATGTTCGGTCGGTGCTATTTCCGGCATGATACGATTACGTAATTTACTGGACCGGGCCTTCCTTGGAGAGCGCCAATTGCGAATACACGACTAACCCCGTATCCCTACACTTGTTGGACATTCAGATGTGGACACGGCTTGACCACGACGGCCAGGACTGTACACTGGACTGCTTGGGCGTCACCGCCCAGACCGGACAAGCACAACAGGCAGCGATTGAATGTTCGCTCAATTAGCGATTGCATGTCGCAGCGGAGACGTTAGACAAGACTATTATTAACCCGCTTGCTATAATCGAAGGAAGGGTTGCAGAGGAGTGACTTGACTAAATTGTACAGTTAATGCTAGCAAGACTAGTGATGTATTACGATATAATAACTTACATCCTTGCACTGCAACCAGACGTGAGACTCCCAGGAGGGTGACCACCAGGGCGGCTGCCGCGCCCCCTCGTCGCAACATGCTGGACGGAGGGAAGATCGACAATCTGCTCCCAAAATCCCAATTCCGTGGATGTGAAGACTTCGAAACAACGACGCGTGTCTGGTGCGAAAACACCGGCGAAACGAAGAACGACGGCGCTGAAACTCCGCTGAACTCCGCGACCTGTCAGTGTGGCTGCTGACAGGAATGAGACACCCGCGGCCGACTGCACGCCTAGTTGGCCCGGCAGAACGGCCGGCGTTGAGTCACGCGCCACGCTCCAGCGCGCAAACACTGTATCAGCAGGAATACTTATCTTGGTCGGTTCATCCTACCAACGCGGTCTTAGGCCGCAGCCCGCTCTCAGCCCACGCCAGGCGCACGTTGAGGATCGACAATTGTTGGTTGACCTGTTGAAGAGGCCGGGTCTGGTCGTTTGACTCCATAAGAATGTTGGTCAGTATCGGGCGGGCGTAGTCAGAGACTTTGCCAGAGACTGATGGGTGTCGGGTGTTTTGGCCCATACCGTTTTCGCAATCGATGAATTGATTTGCGAATTGCGTGTTTAACTGGGAAATGTTATATTATAAATTATTAGCGTTTTCGAATCTTGAAAAACGTACAGCTGCACAAAGAATTGATTTATTAAACATAAACATATATACAGATGATGGTGCACAAACAAGTTTAAAACTTTACATTAGGCAATCAATAAACACATTTTAATACATGTAATCAATAACAGCATTTTAATACATATATAATACCAAATATACCTAAGTATAAATATATATATATATATATATATATATATATATATATATATATATATATATATATATATATATATATATATACAGTGTATATAAACAAAGTTTAAAATGTGACGATATTAGCCGTTAAGTTGATAACCTTGAATTTAAAAGTCAATGAGTATTATTCTCTAATATATGTTAATAGATAATAATATATGTAATAAATAACACGTATTATATGTAACATATAATATCACTATGATATAAAAAATCAATAGTCATGGAATTGTCATAAAGCCTAATCAAGTTATAAATATTTTCCAACTTTGAGGATAGTTGATAACGTTAAATTTATGATGTTATATTAGTTATCTTGTGGATATTGCTCTATACTAATTATATACAATTATTTATTTAATAATTTCATTTTTTAATCAGGTTGTGGGCCGAAACGACTATTCTTAGAATTCCGCCGCTTAGAATTCCGCTACTAGCGTAGGCCGAATGGACCGTCGCTGAATTCAATAGCGACACAGTTTTCAGTGAAAAGGGCCGAACCATCCGTCTGCGTGGGCCGAAACGACTAGGCCGATCCACGTGTCGGCGTGGGCCGAATCCGTCATGGGCCGAACCATCCGGGACCCAGACTGACGACCAAGTTAGAAACTTGATCAAAACAACTGATCAATACAACCGGAGTTACACGACTAGTGCAACTGCATATATAATTATATTCAGTCTGTCCATTGAAGTGGCTGTGACAAGGGTTCTCGTCAGTTTGGTTTGTCTTGTATCCCCCGAGGCAGCGATCGATAAACAAGAGAACGTTGTTTCCAACTCTGCAACTGTTCTTTTTATGAGACCGCGTTTTGGTCCCGCTCCGCCGAGCGGGCCTCTACAACAATAATATCTGCGTGAGCGGATCTTATCGGGAAGCACATAATGGCCAGGTAACAAACCATGATTTAAGGTATCCTAAGGTTCCTTGTGAAAACACTGATATGGTTAGTGACTCATGGTATGGAATGGAATGAAAATAATGAGTGGCTCTGTGAATGGCGATTAGAAACGAAACGTCTCGCAGAAACCAGAAGAATATGTCAAAGAACTCATTTCGACTGCCTCGACTTTTCGCAAGATCATGAGCAGATGCGTAACATACTCGCCGCGGCTTCGGTGCAGGAAGATGAAGATCATGCCCCCGTACCAACGAAGAAGAAGTTCGCCGCGTGTTTCGCAAGGCCAATCCCAGCAAGGCTGCCAGCCCTGTCTCGAAGGCATCCGGTTTCCTACCGTCCACACGGACACTGACACACCTCAAGGCACAGTTCTGGCACCTTTCCTGTACACACACACCACACTTCTGACTACAAAAGTACTGACAATGTCTATCCACTGGTCAGATATGCAGACGACAGTGTCATTGTTGGCATGGTTAACAATGAAGATGATTCTGGCTACCTTCGAGAAATCAATGACTTTGTACTGTGGTGTGATGACACTTTGTACAGTGGTGTGATGACACTTTGTACAGTGGTGTGATGACACTTTTTTGCAGTTAAATGTCACAAAGACTAAAAAACTATGTATTAATTTTAGGCGAAAACATTCACCTCCTAAACCTGTTTGTATTTAAGGGAGAAGAGGTGGTGAGAGATGAAACTTACAAATACCTGGGTATTGTGATTGAGTCAAAGCTTAAATGGAATGAGAACACTGAGCATGATGAAAAAGTAAATTCAAAGATGTACTGTCCCAGGAAGCTCAAGAGGAGGAGTCAGTGCGGGTCTTCTTCTGATGTTTTATAATGCTGTCATTTCCAGTATTATCTCTTTTGGGGCAGACAGTTGTGGGCGGAATGTTTCAAAGGGTGGATAAAGTCATACATAGAGCCAGTCGTATTGTTGGTAGACAGTTAGACAACTTCCAGTCTTTGTATCGAGTGAAAGTGTTACATAAAGCTAGTCGAACACTCCAAGACCCCTCACACCCCCTCCTTGTCGAATTTTATTCATGGCTCAGTCACAGAAGCAGCAGAGTTTTACTCCCTAACACAAAGACAAACCGCTACAAGTATTCTTTTTTACCCTCTGTCATTTCAGTTCTTAACGCTAAATTAGATATAAACACGTGATTAAATAACTTGTGATTTATACTGTATATATGTGGTGTGGTGTGCCAACTCTATATGTGGTGTGGTGTGCCAACTCTATATGTGGTGTGGTGTGCCAACTCTATATGTGGTGTGCCAACTCTAGACCCAATGTTCAATGTTTTGTTATATCGTATCGATCGGCACTGTAATGTCCTGGTCAGACGAATAAAGTATTGTTGTATTGTATTGTATTGTATTGTATTGTATTGTATTGTATTGTATTGTATTGTATTGTATTGTATTGTATTGTATTGTATTGTATTGTATTGTATTGTATTGTATTGTATTGCATTGCAGGGTGTTCGTCTCCAGTGAAAACACAACGACAATCCCAAAGATGTTCGTGCGATATGAACTTTGTTAATAACTAATGTGTGGCAGATCAGCGTATCTCTTCGGCTGATGTTGAATGTGCAGGGTTTCTGCCTAGGGCACCTCTCATTGTATGGCCCAGGAATTTAGATAAAGGTTTGCAGTCCCTCCAGGCTGGCTACTTTACGACACAGAATTGGTGCGTCACTCCATAAAAGAACATAGTTAGATCGTTTTATCCCTAAAATCCTGCTCTAAAGTATAAATTACATATATTCCAACATCTTCACCGCCCAAACGTGTTTTAGTAATACGCCATCTTTATATATAATTGAACTGTTATCTATTTAATTGTAATGTTTCGCCCCGAATGTCATATTTACATGGCATGCTGAAAGGCAAGGTCGGTATTCATAAACAGATAACGGCCAAATTATATTACAAAATTATGGTTTATTCAAACACATTTAGGCGGCCAAGATGTTAAAATATATATAGTCCATTCTATATCATATAATGTTACGATAAAAGCTATCAGACGCTGTGAATTTGAACTACAACCATTTCTGGCGAGCAGAAGAAGTCTTCCCAGTGTTCAATTCCCAAGTCGTCCCAGTGTTCAATTCCCGAAGAAGGCTGCCGGGGGGGGGGGGGGTGCCGAAACGTTGTAGTAGTGAGCGAACTTTATAGTTTGGATTAAAAGAAAATCTCTATTATAAATATATAAGTCTTTTATAAATCATTGGTCGTTTTGAATAAGTACTGAAACAACACAACACGAACACGTAACACCGGTCCTGACATCCCTGCATTGGCTCCCTATCGGAAAACGAATCACATTCACGATTCGTTTAATCACATTCAAGACACTCCACGGACTTGCACTGCCCTACATATCCGACTCTTCAGTGATTACCAACCCACACGTTCCCTTCGATCACATTCTGCGGGTTTGTTGACTGTGCCCCTACACGCCTCAAGGCATTCGGAGACCGCGTCTTTTAAGAAAGCACTGAAGACACACACACCTTTTAAAAACTGCATGCGTTGATTACTGGAACAGCGCGATAAAAGACTTTATTATTATTGTTATTACCACCACATGTTGGGAAGCATTTGAATACTTCTTCCTGTTTTCACGTGTGTAGTGACGTCACACACTAACTAACATTACATAATGACTTCAAGACCAGTCACACCTTTGACCAGTTCACTCAGTGTGTCATAAACAGTCTCCGCTTACAAGAGTACTAAAAATGGCATTAGCGGCTCCCAATTGATAGGTGGACAGTGTGCACTAATTTAGAGGACACGGGTTCTGGTGTCTAAATAGACACCCCTTTAAATACAGGGTGACTGGCCCTCGGGGATGCGGACGACAAATTGATGTCCCAATTTCTTTAATGTTCACTGCACCTAAACGGCACCTAGGGCGAATTTTCATTCTGCGAGTGCGGTAGAAATCGTACATTAGGTCACCAAATTGGTGTCGTTTATTTAAATTAGACGTTGACGGCGCATCAGCGTCGGCGAGAATGTTTGAGACTCGCGTCAGTTGTAACGGCAATTCATGTAAAGTAAGTTTCCATTATGCAAAGTCTCCGCGAGCGTAATGGCCGTATTAGATAATCGTGTCGCTTGTACTATGCCAGGTTCTTAGTTTGAAATTTCCAAAAACGACGTGTGATATCAGTAGGCTGGAAGACTGATGCGCCATTTTGCCATTTTGCCACTATGCTAAACGGGTTACGCAAACAATACAATGCAGATCAGCTAAGATCTACGAAAGAGTAACGTAATCATGTCGATGTCAAAAATGCTTCCTTTGCATATTCTGATATATCGTTGACGGTTTTCGTGGTTTCTTTGTGGCATATTTCTGGTGCAAAACTGCGTGAAGAAAACCCCGTTCGCGTGCTCTCGATGGAAGCAGCCAACAGCAGCAATACATCAATAAACACTCGCAGCGCCACTGCTCATCACAGTGCTTGCAAGCGATGCCGACTTCCAGCCAGCTGGCCGCTTCTTAAGCGCAGAAGCACAGTATATATTTGGTGCGACCAGGTAATATATCGCGAACAGTGCTATATTTGTGCAACATTGCCATCCAAAATATGGGCGGATCGAGGGAGTGTCTGTCAGGTGCCCAGGCACCCCCCGTTATTTCGGTCGGATTATTTTCATCAAGTCAGAATTAGTTGTCGAGATACCGCAAATGGCGCCTTCCTGTACTGTACTGATATTTCTAATATACAAACTAAACTTTATTAAAACGTTACTAAGCGCAAATGAGATCTTGTGTGAGATCTTGTGCGAGTCTTATGTGCCACAAGGCATGAGGAGGATAAGTAAGTGAGTAAGTAAGTAAGTAAGTAAGGAAGCAAGGAAGTAAATAAACGCAAATGAATTCTTGTTGTCATTGCATCTTTAGTTAATTTCCACTGGTCATCAGCTGTTGCCAGACTTACAAACCACTGCAGTTCACGATAAAGATAAAGTTATTAACCGTATAAGACACAATATCGCCCAAAGAACCTACCGTCATGACGCAACTCATCTCGACATTAAAGGGAATAAAAACAACGATTACTTGAAATCATACTATATTACATCTTGCCGTGTATTTCCCGATATTCTAATTTTGAGAACTCGATATATACAGTATTATAAACGTTGACCGTTCAGTATCTACACTTGAATGACGTCATAGCATACTGGTAACTCGAGACAAGAACAAGGACGTGATTAAAATAAGTCGTGTATTGTGATCTCATTGGGCGGGCGCTCGTTTGACATGGACGGGTATGTTGACAAAAGGTTTTTTTAAGCGAGTTGTTAAGCGACACTTGCTTTGCAATCCACACGTTCTTTGCCGGAAGAAACGTGCCCCGCATGATGTCACAACTCGCCCCGTCTACGGGGTTGGTTGTTACAGCATATGGGAAACTTCACATATCTACCTAACTGTGATATGGAATATCATTGGTATGATATATTTGATAAATAAGAATAATATATTTAATTTATACATTGATAAAAATAATGCATCATTATATCTTTAATTTAATGGCAATGTTTTTTGTACTACTGCAATATATCTTTCATTTAATGGCAATGTTTTTTGTACTACTGCAATATATCTTTCATTTAATGGCAATGCTTTCTGTACAACTGCATTATATCTTTCATTTAATGGCAATGTTTTTTGTACTACTGCAATATATCTTTCATTTAATGGCAATGCTTTCTGTACTACTGCATTATATCTTTCATTTAATTGCAATGTTTTGTGTATTACTGCATTATATCTTTCATTTAATGGCAATGCACAAACGCTGACTGCTCGCGTATCAGTACACTTGCTACTCTACGGAACGCACCAACATTTCAAAATCAGTCACCGGGCTGGGTCGAAATTGAGGGTATTAGAATTGAGTGTTTTTATGAAAAACGAAGAATGTTGTTGACGCGACGGCGACGAGACGCAACTCGACATCGTGGAAGAATCTTGTATCGTCGTGAGCCACGGTAATTCGTCGTGAACCCGTTGTGGACCCGTCGTGGAATTATCAGGCTTGCTAGTATACCGAAGGCGACGTAAGCAAACATCGCTGACGAAAAGGTTGTGGGTGAAACCTTGGGTCGAGAACAGGGATCCTTCAACAACAGATGAATGCGCATGCAGAGATCAATATATTAACTTTCCGTCTCCTCCGACCACCTGTTCGCCATTTTAGCGCTAAGTTTCGTACGGCTGCAATTCACATGACTGAACACATGCGCATGATTGAACAGTAGTCTGCGACGATCGCGACGGGTCAAAGAAAATCGTTGGATTTTTTCCACACAGCCCAGGAAACACTACAATGGCTAATGTGATTGTGGTATATACCCTTATTGAGCAACCACTGGAGCGGCATGCGATACATTATCCTTGTAGAAGATTTTTTGCTGTACGTCCTTTTTTCTCAGTACTATTGGGTTCTGTTCGGTGTTCGCAGTCAAACACTGTGGCTTACAAACTGGGACCGTCAACCGTGCTTTCTCTACAGGAGCGTGATTACGTATTGGTGGTGACAACGTGATTACGTATTGGTGGTGACAACGTTGACATGTGAAATGCAGAGTGTAGGACATAACCCCCCCCCACGAACACAAACTCCCAGAATAAATACTTTACTAATTAAGATGACGCAATCAGTGAATTTTCAAACAGCTACTTATATCCACGAGGGGTTGCATCCATAAGGGGTTATATCCATGAGGGGCTATATCCATGAGGGGTTACCCCACCCCATACGTATGCAACACGATGGTTGAACTAGGGGGATGTGTCATGATCAGCATCCCGGAGACGGGATCATTATATTCAAGTTCAGAAGGCATGTAAATGTGACCTTAAAACGCAATTCTGTTGTAAACAATTGACCCTTATGGTTCTGTGTCCGTTATGATCAGGTGTCCTTTATGATCAGGTGTCCGTTATGATCAGGTGTCCTTTATGATCAGGTGTCCGTTATGATCAGGTGTCCTTTATGATCAGGTGTCCTTTATGATCAGGTGCCCGTTATGATCAGGTGTCCGTTGTGATCAGGTGTCCTTTATGATCAGGTGTCCGTTATGATCAGGTGTCCGTTATGAGCAGGTGTTCGTTATGATCAGGTGTCCGTTATGATCAGATGTCCGTTATGATCCGGTGTCCTTTATGATCCGGTGTCCGTTATGATCAGGTTCCGTTATAATCAGGTGTCCGTTATGATCAGGTGTCCTTTATGATCAGGTGTCCTTTATGATCAGGTGTCCTTTATGATCAGGTGTCCTTTATGATCAGGTGTCCTTTATGATCAGGTGTCCTTTATGATCAGGTGCCCGTTATGATCAGGTGTCCGTTATGATCAGGTGTCCGTTATGAGCAGGTGTTCGTTATGATCAGATGTCCGTTATGATCAGATGTCCGTTATGATCAGGTGTCCTTTATGATCAGGTGTCCGTTATGATCAGGTGTCCGTTATAATCAGGTGTCCGTTATGATCAGGTGTCCTTTATGATCAGGTGTCCATTATGATCAGGTGTCCGTTATGATGAGGTGTCCGTTATGATGAGGTGTCCGTTATGATGAGGTGTCCGTTATGATGAGGTGTCCTTTATGATCAGGTGTCCGTTATGATCAGGTGTCCGTTGTGATCAGGTGTCCCTTATGATCAACTGTCAGTTATAGCGTGGTGTTCCGTATAGTTCATATCCCTCATGACAAGTTTGACTTCACGACACAATCCACGTTTTTCTGCAGTACTAACTTACTGATCCCGTAACCCGCCCGGGTCGTAGGGTCGCTGCTCCAATGAACGCTGCACGAGTCGGCTCCAGTCTTGGCGGTTGTGTGCTAGTGCCCGGGTCGTAGGGTCGCTGCTCCAATGAACGCTGCACGAGTCGGCTCCAGTCTTGGCGGTTGTGTGCTAGTGCCTGGGTTTCTGCAAAGGTCTTTCTTGTCCATTTAATGTTGTCTGCCCATCTCTTCCTCTGTCTTCCTCGTCTTCTTTTCAACTGCACTGTTCCCTGAATGAATTTTGTTTAGAGAACACGCTTGATTTCGTCACATGCCCATACCATCTCAGCTTCCTCTTCTTCACTGCGGTCAAAAGGTCTTCACAGTGACCCACGTGTTGAGCGATGGTTTTGCGGATTTCTTCATTGGTGACAAGGCCGGTGTAGGAGATACCGAGGATTCTTCGGAAGCATCTCTTTTCCACTGCAGCGATCTTCCTTTGTAGTTCCGCTGGGAGGGTCCATGATTCACATACAGGAAGATGGAGTACATGCACTAGTAAATCAACACTTTTTCTCTCACGTATGTTTCGAAACCTTTGCGTCGTTGGGTAGTTATTCAGGGGCCATTCAACCATGATGCCATGCTGAGGGGCAACACAGAGCCTTGATTATCTGAGCATCACAGACACTCAGCCAAGCGTGACTTACACGAACAAGAACAAGAAAGAACAAGAACAAGAACGTTTATTTTGACCCCGTTTAACAGTACAAATAAAAATTTAGTTATAGAAACAAAATATTCATTAATATGTTCGCATGGAACAAACACAATATAACTTAATAAGGGGTCAGTGACTCTTATAAAGACTTTACAGTCACTCTCGTCAGTCGCTCGATTAAACGGCTAGACATTCATACGTGCTTAGTCTGAGCAATCGTTATTATACACTAGATAAAAATCATGTAAATTTCACATCATATGTCGCTAACATTTGAAATACTCGGAGTCAAATATGCACATGATATCAACTATGTAAGTTGTAAAAATATTACGTATATTTATAATATGAATGAATTAATATGCAAGCTAAGTGTGACAGTTATTTTAACATTGAACAATAGACCTATAACAATAATGCGCCTATATTAAAAATTGCTAATAATATAATTTGTGTGTATGTCAAAAACCAAATGCAACCACCAAGTAGAACATCGCATGTCATCAAACCACCAAGTAGAACATCGCATGTCATCAAACGTGTATAATCAATTCAGGTTTCGCATATGTTAAAACGACGATATTACCTTTTGTGAATGTAGTATATGCATAGTGAACCTTTAAAATAATGTTGAGCGGATGTGCACTGCGATCATTATTAAGTATTTCAGTGAATTTGTGGGGGTCAGTTCAACACGTGCCAGTAATCGAATTATTTGGAACGGAACGCACCCCTTCGCCTATAGATTATCCCTATTTTTTGGAACGTAAATATGGCTGGAAGAAGATCCAACAACCGACAGTGAACGACACCACTAATCGTTATTGTGAACCAGTCGTGATGTTTTATTTTTTATTTTGTTTTTTTGGAGCCTTGTGTAATTTTCTATTATCCAAACAGGGGCATCAACCAATAAATTGTCAAAAATCCATATCAGACGGAACCAGTAATTCTAGGTTGGCCGTTGACCAATCACAGCTCATTTAACAACCAATGTGTGGCAAATATTCGATCCCGATGTTTTTGTGTCAATAATTCTTTAACTATTTGTTGTTAATGAACACGGTCATTTATTGATAACAATATGTGTATTTACCTAGCCACATTTAAAAGAAATTGGATTAATAGATATTGGCATCATAATGACACATTCATAAATCTGTAATGTACATTTTTATATATCCCAATAACTTAATGTGCCCCAGGTGTGCAGGGGACACGTGACTGTGTGTTCATTATTCATGTGCTCATATTTTCCCACACTTACTTCAACATATCGCTACCCACCCCTCTATTTCATGAGAATACCGTAGTTCAGTGAACCGTGAACATATTGAAAAGCGGTTTATCACATGCAGTGGGTGGACCCGAAATAGTGTCACGTCAATGTAAAAGGGCCCACACAGTGCTCCCCGTTGACTTTAATGTGAGCGTCACTGTGTCTACTACGACATTTGTCAGACGTTTGTCTCGAGCTATTGCGAAATAACTTTTCTTGTAGCAGAGTTGACAGAGAATTCGCAAAGCCCACGTAATTTTTTCCCATAGTTTTGTATTATGCCTATACGGCAGTGGCCTATATTTCCGACAACAGCATCGAATCAAGGTAATCATTATGAAATAATAATCAAGCTGGAAACAAGGCAGGCAGCAACATGTGTTTGCTTACATTGCTCTACATGAAATCTCCCCAAATGTATATGGTAGTGAATTAGATATATGATGTTGAACTAATATTAAGGTTCCTCCTCAATTTGTTTTTTTGTTCGTACCATTTAAAATTCATTTTACGAAAATTAAAACCTACTTAATATCCACTACGACGTGCTAGCTCGTTTGTGCAACTTTTGTATGAAGGTTTTTTTTTTTAATCATCAGACAAACTATTAAATTATTTAATTCTGCATCCAGTGTTTATTGAAGTGAAAATGGAGACGCTGAAAACTCGCGAATTTCGCCCTTGGTGAAATTTTATAACTTTGTCATGTGATCGGCGAGAGGATGGAAGTCACGCCCTTGATCAGCCATGACCTCATAAAGTGTTTACCGCTTGAACCTTACCAGATCAAACGACTAAAGTCAATTCTTTCGATGATTTGAAAAAATACGCACTTTTTTATTAAATCGACTGCGCATATAACTTGAACTATTCACACACTACACATTTGGATGTAATAGATCTGACATATAACTTGAACTATTCACACACTACACATTTGGACGTCAACGATCCGGGTTCGCGATAGGCTAAATCAGTTGACGATGGTGTTTTAATGATAATGATGATGATGATGACAGTAATAGCCATAATAATAATACTAATTTATTATTATTATTATTAGTAGTAGTATTATACAATTTAAAAGGAACTATCCAATACTGCGAAGTAACTTTTCCAAACGTTGAACAGATCGACAGTAGGAACTTGGCAGACCTGTTCAGCCGAACGCTGATTCAAACATTCCGCTAGATGGCAATCGAAGCGGGAACATTGTCCGTTGTAACTCCATCGCTGAAATTATATTTCTGTAACATGCCATATTCTCGCTTACATTTGAACGGGGGCAGACGAGGTGATTAAAATATCGACCATAGACCACGTGTCCACGAATAAGGATGTGTCAATGGCTGTACAACACAGATAAAGCAACGTCACAACTATGCGGGGGAGTTTACGATACCACTGACCAACACTTTTTAGATTTTGTGTGGGCAATCATGGACCCACTCTTTTCACCAACGTGTGGTGATGGTGAATACCGTTTCAGGGACATAAATAGTCCCGGGGATATGTTAATGTAGCAATCACTGCCCACCATCCACGCCATCTTGTCCTGTCAGTTGCCATCTCCCTGGGCCTGACTCGGTATCTGTCTGACCGCAACCTATTGGTGGGATCAATGTTTACACCAACAAAACCTCAATTGTCGAATGGTCACATTTAACTTATGTTCTGACAGAGTCACAGGGAACATGAGAAATACAAGTGTTTAAATCTAACAGTTAGGTAAGACGTCTCGTTCAGCTTCTTTCCACCAATTATATATCGACGCTACGGTTCTCTCGTTCCAGACTACCAGGATTTCACAGGTGTTAAGTCATCATTTCCAACATTTCTACAATGTCCATTCCTATTCTTTCTACACGTCATCTTAACAGTCGGTGCCCTTTATCTGTCCTCCTTGGAATAACCAGATCGTCATTACATACGTAGATAGAATAAAACCATATATGTTGTAGCTAGTTCACTTTAAGACTCAACACTTACAGGGCCAATTACTGGTTAACTTTAAGACTCAACACTTCCAGGGCATATTACTGGTTCACTTTGAGACTCAACACTTACAGGGCCAATTACTGGTTCACTTTGAGACTCAACACGCACAATTTTAATTTCACGGGAAGCATTTATTATAATAGCGTAACCTATTGTGCAATGGGTTAACCTATTGTGCAATAGTTTTTCACTCGTATTATTCTTTCTTTGTCTGATGATGGTAGCGATGATGACGATAATGACAATGACGATGATGACGATAATGACAATGACGATGATGACGATAATGGCAATGACGATGAAGACGAAAGAACACTAAATATACCAGTTTATTTGAAAATATCTGCCAGTTTGAGAGTAGACAAAGATGCATGTGTTTATAGTGCAATAAATGCCGAGTCCACGAACAAGGGCGCCACGACTATTAATCTAAGCATCGCCCGTGTCGCAACACTGCGTAGGAGTTTGTAGAACTGTGAACATACGTGTCTCGCGTTTTATGCGGACTACCCAAATAAAGAGTGATTTATCACTGACAGACGACAGTGATGCATTGACCGACGTTGCGGAGTCCACGTTCTTTTCTTGTGCTCATCACCGGCTTCTACGAGTGATTTTAACATTACATCTAATATGTGGCATATTTTTGCATTTTATCTTTCATGTAACTGCGCCGCATAAAACGGATGCATTTTTTACGACAGACACCGTCAGATCTGTAGGCGTGGATATGAATACTAAGCCACATGTTATACTGTTTATGTCACGTGTTATACTGTTTACGTCACATGTTGACAACTGCCAGATAGGTATAGGTGTCAACAGCTCTGAATGTGATAAGACGTCATTTGTCCTTGTGCGGCTGTATCCTTGAACAAGTCGTGTTAATGTTCATGGGTGGGGACCAACTGCACCCGTATACACCACGGGGTTTAGGTTACACGGGTCTAAAAACGAGACGAGGCGCCCCACCCGCTATTGTATGGGTGTGACAGCGTGTGAATGAATTTTGACAATGACAATATTGACGTCCAGCTAGTAGCGTGAATAGAGATCTACGATTGTGAACAACAGCGACCACGTATAATTATGGGACCAGTTGTTGACTCCTCTTTCAAGTGTACCCACTTACAACACAATTATACGGATGAGATGGCGTAATTATGATAACATGGGGGGGGGCGGTAGCTCGGCGGTCAGAGCACCGGACTGTTAACCGAGGGTCCGGGGATCGTGTCCACCTATTACTATTCGAAACTAGGGCAATTTCGTTCACCCCACTTTGTCTATGTCTTTAGGAAGAGACACCGAAAGCCGATTGTCCCTTCTGCCTGAGGCCTATGCCAGGGGAAGTAAAATATCCTACTCAGGGAAATGCTGAATTAGAACACTTGCTCTAATAATGAAGTAAGCACCGTGAGCGCTTTGTCTATGTGGATACCGACGTTATATAGGACCATACATTATTATTGTTGTTGTTTTACTGCTTTTTTTTCTGTGTTTTTCGACCACATATAGGAGAGTCCCGCTAATCGTAGTGTGTGAACGCGTTTTCTTGGGGGTCCCCTGATTTGGGCAGGTGGGGCATCCCTAAATAGGGCCGCCTGGTCGATCGGGAAGGACCTCACACTGCCGTCGTTCTCGATCAGTGTGCGACCATCACTCCCAGTCCGCTCTCGTGCGGGGATCCCGCTCCTACTCAGGCCTGCCAACGCCCTGGTACCCCTCGCCGCGAGACTCGATAAACAACCGTCGGCTCGAATTCAGTTGGCCTCTGCCTCGTTCGGACAACTACGCGATTATGGAACAAACACAATATCGAGCTTTAACAAAATGCAAGGTCTACCGTGCTATCATCCTATCATGTCTTCTGTACAGTTCAGAGACATACACGCTGTGTAGAAGTCATATTCGGCGATTATCACAGATGCACCTACGCCAATTACGAGCCGTCCTCGGAATCAGGTGGTCAGATCGGGTGATCAACAACAAAGTACTGCAACGTGCCGATATGCCGAGACTCGAGGCAATGCTTCTAAGCCGACAACTTACCTGGACCGGCCACGTTGCATGGATGAATGGCGACCGGCTGCCTAAGGCAGTTCTGTATGGCGAGCTATGGCAGGCAAAGCGAAATGTTGGAAGACGACACTTACGCTACATGGATTGCACAAAGCGACACCTCCACACCGCCGATATCAACAAGAGGCACTGGGAGGAGATGGCGCACGATCGCAGTGCCTGGCGTACGGCCGTCGAAAAACGAGCCGCAAAAGCTGAAACCAAAAGAGCAACCGATGCCGAAATCAAACGACGCCGCCATGAACGAGCGCTCGCGCTTGCAAATCGAACAAATCAGCAGCCCCAGTTCGCACGCCGGTACTGCGCAATGTCATACTCGAAACTGAGAAGACCTCCGATGCTAATGTTGTTGTTGTTGTTGTTGTTGAACAGATCTTCGATTGTGTTCTAAATGCTAGAATCTAAAATTCAAGGTTTCAAGTGACGTGGATCGATACATTAATATCGGTGGTGGTGGTGGTGGTGGTGGTGGTGGAGGAGGTGGTGGTGGTGGAGGTGGTGGTGATGGTGGAGGTGGTGGTGGTGGAGGAGGTGGTGGCGGTGATGGTGATGGTGGTGGTGGTGGTGGTGGTGGTGGTGGTGGTGGAGGTGGTGGTGGTGGTGGTGGTGATGGTGGTGGTGGTGGTGGTGGTGGTGGTGGAGGTGGTGGTGGTGGTGGTGGTGGTGGTGGTGGTGGTGGTGGTGGTGGTGGTGGTGGTGATAGTGGTGGTGGTCGAATACTGCTACGTCCCCAGTCTTGGCACTATTATAACGAGAGGCTTAAGTCAGGAAGACCGTCCACACGAGAGGAAAGAATTACTCGAACAATGTGAGACTGACAGTGGCTGTTCCTGGGATCATGACTATCTCATGACAACTTTGAAAGTCCAAGACACCCGACTCAAACGCTTCATCAACACGCCATCTAATCACCCTCCTGGGTACAAGTTGGAGCATCCCCTCTGGTGTAAGCTAAACTGAATTCGATCTGGCGCTGGCAGATTCAAAGCTAAAATGCACCAACTTGGATACAGAGATGACCCCGTGTGTGCCTGCGGTGATGCCCCCAGACTGCCAACCACCTACTGGAATGCCCAACATGTCCGCCTGTATGCGACGAGGACATCCTGGCAGTCAACGAAGCAGCAGTGACATGGCTTCCCCAGCTAGGTGACGTATAGTGGAAGTGGACGTATACGACAGAAGAAGAAGCATTACTTGTGATTTCAAATTATCAGTCAATACAAATAAGTTAGCTTAATTTATAGTCAGGTAATAATATTGTAAGTATTAAAATAATTGCTGCAAAGAAAATGAGCTTTTCATAGATTCAAGACAATGTTCAAAGCAGGCTGGTTAAATTTTGCCCCATTTACATAACATTATATTTCAACTTTAGAAAATATTACCTTCTAAATGGAAGCAAGCGGGATCTTATAAATGACTGGGTATTATAAAGTTGACAGTCATTATGTTAATGTTTCTCCAACAGTTTCAAGGGAACGGATAAGTTTTACCTGATGCAAAGCTGCTGCATGTTTAAGGGACAAAACGTTTTGAGAAAAGTATTTTAAATGTTCAATTTGTATGTGCATAATTGACGACTGCGAAAGTTCCCACGCAACATACAAACGTTTTCTTTACAAAGGAGTTATTTTGATCGCGGCCTAGTGCAGCAGTTGCTATTATCGTGCGAGGCTGATTGGTGACTATTACTGCTATGGAAAAAGACGCCAGAGACGAACTCTCCACAAAAAGCACAGTAACCTTACGACTCGGTACCCCGAATGAAGTAACGGCCGTATGTTTACATTGCTTTGAAATCACTCTTTTCAACAATGTCGTGCCACTAGATACAATAACACCCACTGAAGCAGGTCTTAGGCAGCCCGCATTTCCATTTCCAAAAGAGTCTTTGTTCAGACGGGGCGAATAGGTGGAGCCGGCATTAAGTAGTAAATACCCGACTACAGCATTCACCACAGCGGACTGGGCTAACACAATAGCCTGCACGTACGCCGTTGTTGTTGTTGTTGCTACCATGCGCGTGAAGTCATGTTCTTGTCAAATGTATCAGACAGCAAGGTCAGGGATCGTAGAAACGAGCTTCTGATGAATCATACGTGTACGTAGGCAGACACGACCTCTTGCAGACAGGCTGCGTCGCCATCTTCCGGAAGTTGTTGGAGGTAGATGTATGTGAGGGGAAAGACCGAAGAAGGAGTGGGATCTGTTCCTGAACAGCTGACGATTTTGCAAAACAATACTCAATCGTTAACGACGACGACGGCACATCATCGTCGTCATCATCATCATCATCACCGTCGTCCTCGGTAGCGGCAATAACAACAACTATAGGTGTAGTCGTTGCAGTAATATCATAACCATACTGTTACTGTTTCAAGTTATAAGTGAACGGACTCATTTTCATTAAGATTCGTTCAACTCGATGTTACATTTAAACGTTCATTGAAGCTAAAATACCAAAGGCTGATCTGCCAGATCTTTGGCGATGTGAACTATCGCAGATAAACAAATTCCGTTCCACGTGGCTGCACCAGCGAGCGTTTCACGGTCTGCATTGTATCGACTATGAAAGGATTTATGTCCTTCGACTTGTCACTATATGTCCTTCACCAAGGAGTGCAGAAAGTTTATGGATAAGAAAGTTTAGTGGGGTGCGTAGTGTAGGGGTTAGCAGATCGTCCTCTCAATCTAGAGAAGTCGGGTTCGAATCCTTTCGAAGTTTTGGCAATTTCGTCCACCTCAGTTCACTCAGCTGTATAAACGAGTACCTGGCTGCTACAGGCAGAGCTGGATATGTCAGCGAATAGTCTTCGCGCAGTAATTGCAGCGTGGCTGAATGCTGCTCAGAGAAGTCGAGATGGCGTTGGAGTGAACAGGTTTTCCAGGGGTGAAGTGTAAAGCTCTTTGAGTTGTCCCGAGCACTGGACACCGCGCTACATAAGAACTCACCTTTACACTTACCATCCGGTCATTAATATGGTAAGCATATAGTATCACTCCAAATACAACCCTCAGAGATATTGTAAAGAACGTTAAACAAACCATGAATGAAGAAGTGTTAGTAAAACTCCAGAGTGACCTGGTTTAGGAATTTTTTTTATATATGTGTATTTCATACCAGCAAATTTTGACAGCGTAATTGCTAATGTTCATGGTATGAAAGCATATGTTTGTTAATGGAATAAAGCCACCACTTTAATGAACAGTCCTAAGGACTGGATAACGCGCCAAATAAGAACGTACCTTTTAGAACCATTTTGGGAAAATATGATTTTCACCACTGTAGATGCTATTCGACCTATCTAAGTTCGACTAAGGTAAAGAGATCAATGCTGTTTACCATGTTCCACACCACAATTCGGACCACACACACACGGCTTGTGTGTCGCTCTGGCTGAACAATTTGTACTTCTGTCGGCAAGACACGGAACGCGGATATGAAACAAACTCGCAGGGACTAATCAGGAAATTTTATCGACGTCTCTGTCGAGCGCTACATTGTACTGCCCAACTACATTCAACATGCAGACATGTTATGTTCAATACTGGACATATATTAGCTCGCAGGCAATGCTAAATTACTTCATAGGTGAATGTTTTGCACTAGTCTCTCAGTGTGCTCGGTAGTCTACAATGAAGTCGACCCGTTTGATAGAACGTTTTGCTTGGAACACACGCCAAAACCAATGTACTTTTAGACTGAAAGGCGCTGTAATAACAACCATATCCGTTGCCTAGACAGCCCCAGCGCGACGACGAAAGACAAATACGGCCACTGATTCGAGAATAAATCTGACATGGTTGACGCTATAACAAATAGTCGCTAGATCGCGTACCAGTTTCTTCTTGAACGTCTCTCACGTCTGGATGGTGGCACACTCTCGCCAAATAAATACATAATGTGAATTATTTTTAAAGTTTGCATCAGCCCTTATCTGTGATTACGTGCATTACAAATTTAACTCAGTTTACTGTGGGAATATTAATCAATGAGGGTACGATTTTATATTTTAATAACTAAGTAGGTACATCATTTAGGATTCATATTTAAGACACGTCCCAGTGTTCACACGCCAAGTGAGTGACAATAGAAATTGATGCGTCACCTGATTAGTGTGATGCACTACATAACTATGCGGGCGAACAATTCTGCAGCGTCGCATTGAAGACAAAATTATCAGCATTGGGCGATTGGACTGATAAGGGACACATGCAGCATTGCTAGTGCAGAGAGTTTGTTGCTGATGGACTGATTGCTGTAGTAGACCCCTACTAATAAAAAGTCGCTAGCGTTCTGGTGGTTTCAGATACCTGTACTGCATCCAGTTCATTGTAGTGAGTTGTTTTAGCGTCTGACTGGTCAAGCACAAGGGTTTTCAAACTGTGGTACGGGTATACCCGCCAGGGGGTACGTTACAAAAACTCTGTGATTGAGGACAACAAGATTTCACAATTTAATGTAAACTATTACGTTGAGTGCTTGAAAAGAATACAATCGAAGCATTAATGACTTTATAAAATGTTGTGCAACTTCTACGTTGAATCTGTCGCGGTACTTGGTCTTGATGACTGTGACCGTTGATTTGCAACTGCAACATTTTAATTGATTTCATCGTGTTTGTAAATAAATGTTTGATTTTATACCTATCAACTGTTTTGCATAATAATCTGATATAAGTGTGTATACACAAATCAGCATATTGCACCCATTAGATTATCAAATATTTCATTAAATTTTACATATAAATTCTAGAAGACTACTCCACCCACCCCTTGACTGAAGACTGAATAGCGCGTTGTGTCTGGCAATAGTGTTAGACCGAATGTGACACATTTTCGTTGATGGCAATCTGGCTAAAGTGAATAGAATGCACTCAGTCTGGCTAAAGTGAATAGAATGCACTCAGTCTGGCTAAAGTGAATAGAATGCACTCAGTCTGGTAGGTTCGCGTGCGTCATTTCACACAGATGTGGAAACAAGAAAAACCATTGACACTTTGGAGCGAACGAAAACACCGCGGGCGTGTCCGGTTATGTTCTATAACCTTTCAGTTGAAAATGGTTCGACGGCTCAATTGTATAGAGTCATCCGTGACGAACAGATTGTGGGTGAGATGCCAACCGGTGGACCACACATGTGTTCATTAAAATTGGGTGTAACATTCAAAATAACTTTGTAATACAGTCGACTCAGCTTAATGAAATCACATCGGGCCATGTTAATTTGAGTCTGTTAAACGCTGATTCACATAAGCGGCGCTTTTTGATACAGCGGGAGTTGGAAATGATTAAGAGCCAATATATATGATTCTACTAAGCGACTAATAAGGATTGTTGTAAGGTAAAATTAACTGCGTTATGGTGTTTTAGTGGGTAGTTTTTTAAGTGCACGTAGAATATGCAAACATCTTTCACTTCTTAAAATATACAACACAAAAACAAATCCGTAATGTTATTCTGCATATGCGTCGTCGTCGGTTTGATCTGATTCCTTTTTTGTGGATGATATTCTACTATTCTGTTAATCGTCATCTCCCCGCACATCCTGCGCCTTGTCGACCAGCTAGCCTGGATATCTGTGCTGGCCGACTTCCTCTCTACACAAGAAGATTCCCACAAACCGTATCTTACTTATATCACCCCACCCCATCGGAGAGTGTATCTCTATCACCTACACGCAGGGCAGTAATAACACCCAAACACGCACACGCACGAACTGCACACGGCAGTGTAGACTCGCTTTATTATAAAGATGTCTGGTTGCAAAACATACATCTCAAGTTATTGCCAGTATACAACAAAGTCGCGTGCTTCAACGCGTTTTCATTTCTTTTTAATTACACAGTGAAAAGGCAGCAACTCGTCCGTTCTACCTAATGTCTTGGGCGGATCCAGTTATAGCCTGCACAAATTCTCGATCTCGACATTCCACACCCAGCCGGTTGAGCGAGTTGAACACAAACAACGGAATAACTCAACATTAAGTAAATACATTTTCCTGGTAAGACAATATACATCTCTGGGTGAATTGTCATAGAATCTCGCCTCAGGCAAGTAGTCTGTACAGCTGGCAGCTGCAGATCACAGTACACACAACTGAATGTGCTGCCACCTGTAGTGAACATTTCTTAACATATTTGTCCCCGTCCGTTCTCCAGATGGCGCGCGTGACGCAGAGGATACGTATTGGCTGGTGGGCACGGACCACAGTCAGAATCCGTCCGCCATTACATAGGTAAAGAGTCCCAAGGAAAAAATTAATTGTGCAGTTAGGGTTTATTTGTGAGAGCAGAAATTGTATGGATGAGTTAGTGGAAGTGATGTTTTTGTGCACAGTAGCATCTAAGCTTTGAAATTATGCCATTTGTCAGTTGGTATACCAATTGCGTAAGGACACAGTGGCCATCAGGCAGGGTGTACTCATATTTTGGAAACCGGAGAATTTCATGGCAGAAATGCAGGGGTGTCATGCATTGAAGCAATTTGTGCGAAAAGGAGGTATGTCATTTTTACGAATTTCACACACCAGGTGTCGTAGTTAGTCTGTCATTTGCTGTGAATTAAAAACAAATTGTAGGATAAATTTTCAATGTAGGCACAAGAACGTTATAATGGTCATCTATGGGAAAAGTGACTGTGGTCCGTGGCCTGGTTCCCGGCCCACGGGGGTCAGTTTTAGGTGTGCTCTTTAAAAAGGGGAGGATGTAACACTATTGTTTATTATGTTTGCTTTTGACATGCTCGGTTTGCCATAGCCTCGTTCTAGTAATAATAATAATAATAATAATTTATTTAATTTGGTATAGTGCCAGATCCAAAATTGTTCACAACATATTAAAATGCATAAAATAGTGTAGAATTGCAAAATCAATAAATAAATGCATTTTAAATGCTAAAAGTAGTAATATGAGTTATTTCAAATGAATGCAGCAATAAAATAGTGTAGAATTGCTAAATAAGGAAATAGCTAAATAAATATATTAGCTGCTATTAATAAGAATTATATATATATATATATATATATATATATATATATATATATATATATATATATATATATATATATACCAACTCATTTACTAATTTAGTCAAATATTTTTATAGTAATAGTTTAAGTGATAAAGTGTATTGGTAAAATAATGTTAAATATCAATAAGATTGATATTTAACATTACTGAATAAGATTACTAGAATAGTCATAAATAAACTGCTATGACTAAAGGACAATGCTCATCTGGAATATACGCTAATATGCGATACGAAAGAAATGTGTCGACATTTGACGCTGGCGAGAGTGTCACAGGTTTTAATAAAGTTCAGTCAAGCGTTCCACGGAGACGCCGCAGCCACTGTGAATGAGCCGTCCCCAGCCTTGGTACCAGTGCGCTTCACTTCCAAACTGTTACTGATGGCAGAGCGCAGTGCTCTTGCCGGTTGATATGGGCGCACGAGTTCACACAGATACACTGGCGCTTCGTCGTGCATGGCTTTGTATGTAAGTACCAGTATCTTGAAATCGACTCTGCGTGCCACGGACAGCCAGTGAAGTTCTAGTAACAGGGGCCTGGCATTGTCTCTACGTGGAATTATGTGTATTCGTGTCATTAGAAGATGAACTGTTACAACTGCATGAGGCGACGAACTTTCCCTAAAACAAAACTATTAATGAGTGCGAATATTGTGCCATTGTTATACACAGACCGTAGCATCAAACATGTATCAAGAAAACCGCTGGGTCATATTTTATTCAACTCGTAAAACTGACAGCGATACTAACGTCCGCCGTGGATATACAGATTTAAGAACAATGTATATACATGAAGGTATGTACAAAACTACGACGACGTATTCGAAATCGATACAACTGTGTTTCATATTAGTTATTAAACATATTTGAATGAGGTCTTAGAGTCCTTTCAAAATTACGTAACAACATAGTGATAGTGCACAGCCGTGCAGACTCATGATAAAAACGACACATGGCACTTACTATATATTCAAACGTGTAACAGTAATTTCAAGGTCGTATCAAGCGTCTGAATTTTATGCGCATGCGTTTCGTATCGCTTATATTTTAAGTCGTCTAATAATGTCTATGTTAATTTAGTCACTTTTATTTACACTACATGTTAACAGGACCAGCACGTGTTGAGTGGTTTTTTAATACTATATAAACTATTTCGCTCAGCATTATTGTGTGGATAATAATTTCTCACCCTGTTGATTCAAACTTGCTTACTCTAGTTTGTCTAATAAACGAAAAGCATGTAGAATTATAAATTATATCCTAAAGTTTAACATTTAATTTTAGTGATGTGTTTTTTGCGTGTACTGGGCATATGGGCATGTTTGTATAATGGGTATATGGGCTTGTTTGTGTAATGGGTCTATGAGCATGTTTTTACAATGGGTATTTGGGCATGTTTGTGTAATGAGTATATGGGCTTGTTTGTGTAATGAGTATATGGGCTTGTTTGTGTAATGGGTATATGGGCTTGTTTGTGTAATGGGTATATGGGCATGTTTGTGTAATGAGTATATCGGCATGTTTGTGTAATGGGTATATGGGCTTGTTTGTGCAATGGGTATATGGGCATGTTTGTGTAATGAGTATATGGGCTTGTTTGTGTAATGAGTATATGGGCTTGTTTGTGTAATGGGTATATAGGCTTGTTTGTGTAATGGGTATATGGGCATGTTTGTGTAATGATTATATGGGCTTGTTTGTGTAATGGGTATATGGGCATGTCTGTGCAATGGGTATATGGGCATGTTTGTGTAATGGGTATATGGGCTTGTTTGTGTAATGGGTATATGGGTTTGTTTGTGTAATGAGTATATGGGCTTGTTTGTGTAATGAGTATATGGGCTTGTTTGTGTAATGGGTATATGGGCATGTTTAAACATTGATTAAAAACATGTAGTAACGTGATGTTTGAATATTCTCTTACAAT
This sequence comes from Lamellibrachia columna, assembly GCA_963662155.1. Taxonomy (NCBI): domain Eukaryota; kingdom Metazoa; phylum Annelida; class Polychaeta; order Sabellida; family Siboglinidae; genus Lamellibrachia; species Lamellibrachia columna. The sequence goes on from OY759264.1 coordinate 54,276,639, forward strand.
GTAGGGGAGACCGGGTACAAATGCAACACGGGTCAATCGTAACGCTGGTTAAACGTCATCTAAAGTACCCGACAGCAGCATTGTTTGCTCAGCGCCTGCTCAGCAATGCATGTCTCATGCAAAATATGCCAAGATCGGTAAACCCAAACTACTGTTATTCACAAAAATAACTTTTTTCAAGCGCATAAATAGAATTCTCATGTAGTGGATGTTTTAAGATTGCAGTAATATATTCTTAGAATATCGTCTTGATTTTAGACCCACGAGAACATTGCGGATGTTGGCTCAGTTTGCAAGACAATTTCCAAACGCATCGATAGCGTAAATATGAAATCCTTGACCTTTAAACCATGTGATGTGTAAGGCCAGGGACGATTGCAACAACTGTTATAATTGACACAGTAGTCATTCATAGCGTTTCAGTTTGAAGAAACATACGAATCAACATACAAGACTAATATTGTTTTGTTCAGTATGTTTTGTTTGTATTCAAAGAGTAGATCTAAACATGTATAAATGTGATATTTTAATTGCTTTCCTTTCAGAAATGACCAGAGTGTTTAACTACATGATCACAGTAGTGTCTCCTCATTGGTGACAATAAACAAAGACCGGTTAATTAGATAATTATTTGACACAGTATAACACATAATTGCATTGTTACAATTGACCCTTGGCTGTGTTACAATTGCCCCCTACCATGGGGTCAATTGTAACCATGCTTCCGTATATCTTCAATTGCATAAAATTGTCTTGCATGTTGAACTCCAAGCCAAGACAAATTGGTAGCCAACATGAGGTTTAGTTGACGCATTACATTTTTCAGCGCACAAAACTTAGACTAGAACGAATTTTTTTCTCGAAAACTGTTACATTCTTACCAGGTCTCCGCTACGGCAAAACTTTTTGAACATGGTTTGCCTAGAACATTCTTAAAGTCAACAATCTCAACATTCCTCGCCATCGCATTCGCCAAGCATGCTGACTAATGCTCAGCAACATCTATTTGTACGCCGAAGAATTTCCTTCCTCGTAAAACAAACGAAGTGCAGTTCAAAAATCGCAAAGGTAATGTCAAATTCATGCGGTAAATTTATGTCCCGCTAATCCACTATGTGGCGCCACCATTATAGTCCGGCTCCGCCGTCGTCGTTGTACGTCGCTGGGGACCGATCTGGGAGGCGTCCCTGGTGGGTCGGACGCACTTCCCGTCGGTGACACGGAAGTCGTCGATGGCGATATCACCTTGGTAGCCAGTGCGCAGAAGGGCAGCCTCGAACACGACCTGGGAATAATAAAAAATATATAAAAATGTTTGCATCAACCAGAATGCTACGATTAGACGTGCCGTTTCGTACGGTTTAACCATTCCATACGGATTTTGGGGGTTTTGGAAGGAATATCCCGTATTTAAATGAATTTGTTTCAAATTTACGGAAAAGTCGCCTGCGAAACCTAGAGGATTCCGTTTAATGTAAGCATATTTGGAAGTCAGAAAGATGCTGATACTCGATCCTAATCGAAACAAATATACTTTAAGCAGTTAGTAAGGCAGATTTCCGACGATTTCCTAGCGAATTATAGAACCTGAATGCTACAGGCCAATCAACCAATGGACATTTGTGTCCGGATTTATGCAGAATTGATAGTCAAAAACATAGATTTCAACACAAACAATCCAACGTATGAGCGAATGTGGCGGGAGAAACCATAACGATGAAGACGAGCGCTTAACAAAAATGAGTGCGGTTGACCAAATATTGATGAAGAATAAATATGCCTGAGTTGTTTTGCACTGCGATTCTGGGTGATTTATGTACTCGCTCCAACATATCCCTCAATTTTCAAGCATACCACGAAGTTGCACACAAAACAAACTAAGTAGAATTTTATGTAGATCAAAGTCCATTAACCTTGTAGCCTTTCTGTGCCACGTGTCTCGGGATTGTCATCCGGGCAGTTGACCAGACGTTACCTTGGTTACCATAGGCACGCCACAATGGAGAAAATTCCGTATCGTCAACCTACAGCAAAGAACGGAATTTTTTTTTTGGCAATTCATCCACTCGGAAGTAACACAATATTGAGGGAAAACTGGTTCTTATGGCTCATAGTAGCAATTGTAATAGTCCAACCACAGAAGGCCACCGAGGATCACTGAAGCAGTCATATTACCTTGCATCAAAACATGATAATGCAAACATTTGAAGTGTAGTGCGGTGGCGCAGCGGTTCGAACACTGGACTCTCAATCGAGAGAACCCGGGTTCGACTCCTCTTACTCTCATTGGGCAATTTGAGGAGAATGAATTTGACAGTTGAGAAGACGCTGTCACGCCAAGTAACGAGCACGATTAGAAACTTAAAAATCTAAACTACTGTTCCTGATAGCGACAACTATCAAGACCACTAGTTTTGGCGTTATCTCGGTGTGGCTCAGTATTGCAGACTATTCGAGGATAACATTAGACGCATCGTCACAACACATTCTGAAAAAAAACGGTAGAACAACGGTGTGTCTCTGTGTTGTATCATGTGGCGCTAACCGGCCCGCCCAAGGAAGCAGTCAAGATAGTTCAAGCAGAGACAAGGGGAATACGCTCTCCAGGGCGACTGCGGCAGATCGCCAACAACGTAAGAATACTGGCAGTATTCCAAGTAGCACCTGGACGTGTAGAACAAACAGGTTTACCTTCAGGCGAAGTGACAAAGCTGCAGTAAGTGCCGTGGACAGAGGCACGTGTCAAAGAGCCAGGTCAAGTTAGAAACACAGATTCACTCGTTAACGCAAGGACACAAAAAGAGGCGAGAAAAATGGAGAGAGAGAAATATATCCGGAGAAGCAGATGACGTTAAGATTGTCAAATGAACAGACGTGAGACGTAAGACGTGAGAAGTGGTGGCGAAGTGCTTAACAATCGGAAAGAACCGGTTCGAATCCTGTTGCTGCCGTTGGGCAAATTCGGTCACCCTACGTTGCCTCAATTCACTCAAATGCATAAATGAGTATCTGGTGAAGGATGTGCGAACGAACATTCTTCGTGTAGTAATTGCGCCGTGGCTGAATGCTTCCTAGAAAAGTTGGTGTTGGAATGAACAGGTCTTCTAGAGGGTGAAGTGTAAAGCGTTTTAGTAGTCCTAAAAATTGGATGCTGCGCTATATAAGAAAGTACCTTTGCCTTTATAACTTTGTATGACGTTACAAAACATTGTTTGAAGGTATTGTTTCATTAGTTGTGTCTATGACACGTTGTCCTTTTTATATCCAGCGTGTATAGTGCGAATATCGTTCGACCAGGTATGTCAACGTAATTAGTAGGCGTAACGCGTAACGTGCTGTATTCAGATTTTGTTTACGGTATCTAACTATTATCTGTAGTGGGCTATTTCCCAAACATGGTTTATTTATTGTTTTATTTGGCACCATTTTATTGGGAAGCGCTATGTGTTCGTTTATGGTTACTTGTTAAAAAAACTGTATACACAATACCAAATTATCAAATTGTATTAACACAAGCTTTGCATCTCTTTCGTGACTTACGAATGCACCAAACAGTGCTTATATTTCGCCAAGTCATAAATTACGAAGCGTTACTCGGATAATGGGTCTTGCACGCGTCGCGATGGTAATTCAAACAACAACCGGAAACGGGCATACGTGAAGTGCATTTCGGGAAACGTCATGCAAGAGAAGAGCAAAACAAGTACGGCTAGGTACTCACATATGAGAAGACGTTCAGGGTGCCGATGTGGCGGCCGTACATGTGATAATAGAACTCAACACATTGGTCGTCCATACCCCGGAAGTACGGTGATGTCAGCAGGGCTTTCAGATTATTGGCCTTTCCTGTAGTAGCCTCGACGTACATATAGTGACCTGCAAAAATGGTTGACATGTTGTTCCTACATAATGGCAGTATTTTTCAAGAGAAGAAATGGTGTGATATTTTAATAGGACACGCTAGTCTCGTTTGCCGCCATGTTGCTTTTATGCAAATTTGCCCATAAATGCTCACTTCCGGTCCCTAAAAACTTGCTGCTCGGGATAGCATTTCACACATAAACACATTTCTTTCATTTATTAACACAACTAGCATTACAATGTGATAATACTGATGCCAATAGTTTATTTTATAATGACATAGGTACATTTAACGTGTGATGCCCGACTATCCGCGCCTGGTATCCTTTCCATGTGGAATTGCCAGCTGTTAGACATGTGTGCAGCGGGTAACGTCAAACGGCATGTTTTATACTAGTTCACGGCTAAGGAATGCAGACGAGCAATTCTGCAGGTTGCAAGGAAAGTGGTCGGAATTTGCGATGTTAAAAAAAACATAGGGTGCTTCGCCAGGGCAAAGTGTCAGTGCTTCTCTGATTAGAGATCTCGCAGCCAGAACAAACACGGCGTGTGCAGGGTTTGTGGAATTGTAGCACTAATCTGTATTTGTGAGCATCACGCTGTATTTTCAAGCAATATACTACATTTTTAGAACCATAATACACGTTCTGTTGTATTTTCGAGCATTGTGTTCTACTTTTGAGAACTTTACAGCAGAGCACCACAGTATGTGTTTGAACCCCGTGTTGTTTTTGCGAGAACCATGGTATATTTTACTTGCACACATGTTCAATTAACATATAGAGTAGAAGGGGGTATAACGCCCATTGTTGGGCGAAACGCGAACCCTCCGTTCTCAAAAGATGTGCGTTGTAGAGTTCCATTTGGTGCATACACGACTGACTTCTGTCTACTCGCCGTCCGTCCAGGCCTTAGTTCGGACTTCCACAGACTGGACGTCAGTTTTACAGGTGCATAACTTTTCATGCTAAAAACAGTGGCACAAATTCCATTGTTGTAATTACGCTGATTGGCGAATGGAAACATAACAGTGGGTTGATACATCGACGGGCCTATTGTTGCTATTGTGCATTAACAGAAAACAATAGTATGAATTGCTACTGCTTGGGGTAAAACGCTTGAGGTAAAACGCTCCTCGCACAGGAACACTAAGCCCCATGACAGTATGGGAATACGTGATTCTATACAATAATAATTAACTGTAGTTGTTTATACTCAGAAACATATTAAATTGTTCCTGACTATTGCTACTATAACAAACAACGATATAAGGTAGATTCATGCATACATTACTGGCTAATAATAATACAGAGTAAGGTTGTCCAGGTTTCAGCCTATAACTTTTTTATACTGTGACATTCAACAGGCAGTGTCTGGCAGTGTGTTATATAACCACATGTCGTTGTTGTTGTTGTCGTCGTCGTTGTTGTGTTCGTATTGTTAGTATCGAAGGAGGCACTTTGCCCCACTTAAGTGGACGTTTTGCCCCACGCATGGGGTAAAACGCCCGTTTTGACAACTCTCACAAAATGTCTCACAGCTAACTTATTGTTAACGATGTGTAACGATATGTAACGATATGTAACGATATGTAACGCAAACAATACGAAGAAAATAACAACAAATCAAAGGTAGATACACTCGATTACATTTTTCTGCGCAAGACAGTGACAGCTTGAAACCTGGGTGGTATGTCCTAACTTATTCTACACATTTTAATATTACTCTGTAAGACACCGGTAGAAGTAAGTTGAAACCAATTGAAAATGTACTGGATTATTTGTTTTTTACAAAGCAATTAGGTATACACTGTTAGATATGCAACATGAGAGAAAAGGGTATAAAGAATCAACGCGAAACAAGTTCGGTCAAATCATGCATCCGCCCTGGGAAAGAATCCCAACCATTCGACAACAAACATTTCACGTTTGACCCCCGCAATGATAATTTGTGAGCAATGATAATGAGCAATGATAACTTAGCACATTTATTCTCAAAGTATGATAAAGAATGTTATCCAAGTAGGGACGAACGTTTTATTTGCACTGGAGTTGGTTCTGTGGCCACGCCCGAGAATGCACCCGACGGTTGTCAATAAACATCGCACGAGAAACAAACACATCCAAGCAATCTTCCATCACCGTTCGGGTCTGGTCGGGTATACATTTCAACACACGGTTCGGCCTCGTAACAGGAACTGTCTTTATTGCAGCAAAGAAAGTGCCTCATTTATTACAAGCTTGCCTTTGTGAAACAAACGTTGGAATACACGTTCCGTTTTTCTGCTTCTTGACATGCGCAGTTTGGTTTTCAGAAAAGCGCCCATCAAAAGTCGAGTTAAATTTGTAATGAGCAAATTGGTACACAAGGTAACTAATGTAACTTAGCTAATGTCGATAAGGTTGCACAACTATTAGAACACACTTGCAGCTAACGTATGAAAGCGTGTTTAAGTTTTAAACGTTTATAGAATGCAAGACTACCTTAGCACGTCGCAACTTCATCACACCGATGTGTTTAAAAACGGGGGTTCAGGCATACACAATCAGCTAGGGATTTTTTTAATGATGTCCAAAAAAGTTTACAATTAAGCAATTTCTCTCAAGAAGGGTGACTCGCTCAAACCCCGAACCCCATGAAGACGGGCATGATACTGTATCATTTCATGAAAAATTGTCAATTGAGAACCACATCTTCCTAGAAGATTGAGAATACAACCGTAAAAAGATTGAGCATTAAACCGTAAAAAGCAGCATTTTTCGTTTTATAGCGGCTATAACCCACGTGTAAAGACCTGGATAGATAGTTGCATGTGTCATAACCCACGTGTAAAGACCTGGATTGATAGTTGCATGTGTCATAACCCACGTGTAAAGACCTGGATAGATAGTTGCATGAGTCATAACCCACGCTTAAAGACCTGGATAGATAGTTGCATGTGTCATAACCCCAGTGTAAAGACCTGGATAGATAGTTGCATGTGTCATAACCCACGTGTAAAGACCTGGATAGATAGTTGCATGTGTCATAACCCACGTGTAAAGACCTGGATAGATAGTTGCATGTGTCATAACCCACGTGTAAAGACCTGGATAGATAGTTGCATGTGTCATAACCCACGTGTAAAGACCTGGATAGATAGTTGCATGTGTCATAACCCACGTGTAAAGACCTGGATAGATAGTTGCATGTGTCATAATCCACGTGTAAAGACCTGGATAGATAGTTGCATGTGTCATAACCCCAGTATAAAGACCTGGATAGATAGTTGCATGTGTAATAACCCACGTGTAAAGACCTGGATAGATAGTTGCATGTGTCATAACCCCAGTGTAAAGACCTGGATAGATAGTTGCATGTATCATAACCCACGTGTAAAGACCTGGATAGATAGTTGCATGTGTCAGTACCCACGTGTAAAGACCTGGATAGATAGTTGCATATGTCATAACCCACGTGTAAAGACCTGGGTAGATAGTTGCATGTGTCATAACCCACGTGTAAAGACATGGATAGATAGTTGCATGTGTCATAACCCACGTGTAAAGACATGGATAGATAGTTGCATGTGTCATAACCCACGTGTAAAGACCTGGATAGATAGTTGCATGTGTCATAACCCACGTGTAAAGACCTGGATAGATAGTTGCATGTGTCATAACCCACGTGTAAAGACCTGGATAGATAGTTGCATGTGTCATAACCTACGTGTAAAGACTTGGATAGATAGTTGCATGTGTCAAGACGAATGTCTTTCTGCCGAACATTAGATCAAGTAACTGTGCCAAGATGATCAGCCGCTACACTGATATACTTACGACGGCGCCTGCTTAACAACTTTATGGCGACGATAAAGCTGTTGACAGTAAAAAGGGTACGTCAAGAAATACTGGTGAACTCTCTTCCCGCTAGGACCAACGAACCGAATCAGTCAAATGAGTTTCCCAGAACACTTAAAATAGAGACCAAGGCATTGCTTAGTTGACATCCTAAGAGTTCCCATGCACCGGAGATGGACTGCCGTAAAATAAACAATTATACGGCATGGAGAATAGGCTAAAAGTTACATAATCACGCCGTATTGCGATGAATATGTACCATTAAATAATGTGGTGCGTGCGCGTGTGCGTGCATACGTGGGTGTGTATGTGTGCGTGCTCGTGTGTACGCGTGCGTGTGCGTGTGCGCGTGCGTGCATGCGCGCGTGTTTCAAAAGGCTACAATTCAGCAGCAACTGAAGCAGCTATGTGATCACAAACCCCAAAGTCATAGGTTGTTTCAAAACACACCAAATCAGCGTTGTCGTGTGTTTCAGCTGACTACACGTAACGCATGGCTCGACGTTTCTGACCAACTACCGCTGGTGCGTGAGCTCGCACGGACGTGCAAACAGCGCTACCCACTGCCTGTGACATTTTTTTTGAGTTCACAGGCAATGTAACTCAGGACAAATACTTTCGAAACGCTTCATTGCTTCACACCTTAATTGCGTACGTCGGCAGACGTTCCACCTCGGCCAACAGTCGACTACATCAACACGAGTACTGCAGTCGAGACTTCTCCTTTTCACCACCAATGTAGCACAATAAATCGGCCTGACTGCTCGTAGAAACAGACCCACGTGGCGATATCGTTTGATGTATGTGTATGCGCTAGTGTAAGTGATATGACATTCGCAAATGTGTATGATTTAACATGATATGTTTATTATGTCATGATATAAGTGAGTTAGTCTATATTGCTGTGCTATGACCAACAAAGGCGATGACATAAGTATAAGCTTGAAGACTAGATGTGTGTACTCTATTGTCTGGAGCGTTGCTCAGTATGGCAGTGAGTCGTTGACACTCAGGAAAGGGGACAAGACACTTACACGCGATCCAAATGTGAGCACAGCACAACATGCTCAGGATAAGCCGGACAGAGAAAAATAATAACATATGGGCCAGATATAAAGTATTGGTTAAGGAAGAAGAAGGTTTGTTATGTTTCATTAAGAGAAGAAAGCTCGTTAAGAAGTAGAAGAAACTGGGATGTATTGACAACATGAAGCACTGGACAGATGGTGGACTGAAGTGGCTAGATAGATTACAAGGAGACGCCAACGGCCTAACTGAGGCTGTGGCTACACAAGAGGGATGGCCAACAAGAAGTGTACGAATGGCGATGACTCTACGAAGCTGACCACATGTCCTGTTGTCGCGCCGCTGGTTTTATTCAACACGGCTGCGGTTTCCCGACAAACTGAACAGTCACGTTTTAAACAGCACGTCCATCAACAGAGCGCGGCACGGTTTAGTTCCAGCTACATAACCTCTGTGGCGCCTGCAGTTCAAAGGATCATCCTCTATCAACTATCAATTGCGCAGGTTCGTTTGTATGTTTTGTTGTTACCCGATACAGTCCTTGAATAAGCGATGGCTCTTGGTAGGAGACCCGTTCTATGCACCCACTGTGACTGTGTTATAACACAATACATCAATATATATATATATATATATATATATATATATATATATATATATATATATATATATATATATATATATATATATATATATATATATATATATATATATATGTATATATATATGTATGTATATATATATATATATATATATATATATATATATATATATATATATATGTATGTATGTATATATATATATATATATATATATATATATATATATATATATATATATATATATATATATATATTGTTTGTTAGGCTTAAAGTATTTTCTATTTTTCTATTTAATAAGATTCACACCAGTTCACAATAACGCCTACTCACATAGCCGCCAACAATTACATAAACCCGTAAAAAGAATGTATTTCTCATATTTATCCACGAAAACAAAATATGTCATCAGACACAGAAGATTCTGGTGGTCTGGGCAGGTATGATAACATCGTTAAGCAAGTACACAGATACTATTTCAAAGGACAGCGGAAGAGAGGCAGGCCACTGAAGTGGTGGAGTGACCAGTGTTAGTGTTACTGCTGAGAGCGACACGCCTCAAATAGAGCAGGTAGCAGTGACGATTAGTGTGCTTAAGCGTCTCCAATTAGAAAACACAACAATCAACCAATCAACGCTACATTCCTAAGGACGCCGTGTCACTTACGACTGAAACACGACACGTGTAAGTTGTTTGAGAAAAACACCAACGCCACTACCCCGAGGCGACGCCTACCTACGAGATACAGGAATAGGTTGGGTCCAAAGTTGATTAAATGAAGATAAAGTCATGCATTGGGGTTTCTCACCAACATGTAATGACAAGAATGTGCTTAATATACTTATGTGACAGAGTTAGTGAAGTCTTACGGCAATAAATTGCTAGAACATGTGTTTTACAATACTCGTCCTGTATGCCGTGACGTGTCCGACTATTCGCTTATCGGCTGCCCAAATGTTGATTCGTAGTTCTTTGTGATACAATAACTAATTTCCGAATACCATATGTACCCGTGTGTAGCGTAATATTTGTGACATTTAAAATATTATCATTACCCTATACACCCTCAAAGCAGTAAACAAGTATTTCGATCATGTGATAGGCAAAGCTAGTTCTTTCGGACTGCACATCACTAATGGCGGACTTACCATTAACATAAGGCCTAGTAAAAAATAAACTAGTTTCTCGTTCCCGCCCACTTCCTTTTTTGCCGCCTCCTCCTTTTCATTGTTTGCTGTTGGAAAAAAAAGATTATTTAAAACAAAAGTTTTGTTTTGGTTCTGTGAAGAAATCTTTGTCCAAAACCTGCTGTCCGAAGTACTGTTGTACTTTTTTCAGTTCACACTTTATGCATCATACAAGGTGTAGGGATGTTTAAATAGTCTTTACGCAGATTCAATCTGTATAAATGAAACCATGGCCAAACCTACACATAACATTCATAAATACATTCATTGCGTTTGTTTCTTGTTTGTTTCTAATCAATTTAAGTAGTTTTTCCGGTTTAACACGTACGTGCTATATTCCCTTTACGTAAATGTTTCTATTCATCTGCCATATAGTAATATGGCTTGTTTGGCTTGTTCCATATTGCATCGAAAAAACTACAGCATGTCTTTTAATCAATCACAGTGAGCATCTTGAGACATGGCGGCCATCTTCGAAACTAATAGCAAAAATCCATACACAGTAAATAATAAGGGCCTCCGTCTTCCTTCAAAAAAAGTCCGGATGATAAATTAGTTTCGTTTTTTACTAGACCTAATATACCTCATTTGCTACAATGTGAGCAATATTAATTGAGTTCAGGTCATTTACAAATAATTGGAACTCACAAGGTTACTAATTAGCCCTTTATAATTAGTCCATATCTATTACCAGTCTTTTTCAGTTATATTAAAAAAATAGTATGGCTTGCAGAAATAATATAGTCAGCCAAGGAATGCCAAACATCTAGCCCTGTCTGACTGAAGAATCGCCGTCTACATAATACATTACAGTTTATTTAATTTCTTACAATGTTTGGACGAATGTTTGGACGAATGTTTGGACGAATGTTTGGACGAATGTTTGGACGAATGTTTGGACGAATGTTTGGACGAATGTTTGGACGAATGTTTGGACGAATGTTTGGATGAATGTTTGGACGAATGTTTGGACGAAAGCTAAAACACTCATCTGGGTTTACTCTCTCCAGTTAACAACTTAAATGTCTCAGGTCAGTTCCATGCATCGCAGGCCGCCTGAGACGCGGCAGCTTCCAGACCCGAGACTGGCAGACGGCAGACGATGGCAGACGGTATTTGAAACTAACTAGTGTCATTCGACTCAGCGGACTGACAATATGACATCGCAAATGTATGAAAGAAATGCAATTGTAATAATGTAATGTCAGAAACGCGGAAATGAAACATGCGGATTCTACACCGAATTTGGTACAGTTGGATTGGCATAGAGAGGAAAACCCGAGCTGTCAATCAAGAAGACAACAAAACCTCTGGTATCTCGACGGGCAGCAGCAAAAGGCAGTCAATGGTGATATGATCTGATATCGTGATGGCAGCGCTGGAGTAGTATTGGTGAGATTATCACCAGAATGTGTTCCTTCTGTGTTAAAACGGATGATAGACATAGCAATGAAGGCGAACGTATACTGGGTCAGTGTTTTGATACACTAAGCTGTATTGATCTATTTTTTCTCAAGGTTGCACCATGTTTGAGTGGAGTGCTTAATCGATAAGTATATTATTACAAACGACAGTGTACGTTGCTTCAAAACCACTCATGCAAACCGTCACACAGAAAGAAAATAACAATATTTAAGAAAATAACAGATTTGTAAAAACAAACATTATGTTAAGTACTTTGTCTACATTATTTACTATTCATACAATACATCCGTAATTTTGATGTCACTGTAGGGCAACATGAAAGAAATGCAACAATTTCCACTATGTTACTTTTGACCGTCTCTGACATTCATATCCGCCATTTTTTAAGATGGCGGCCATCAAAACCATCCATCATGCATGGTGCTTTTATCAAAAAGTGCAAGATTTTTCAGTTACCTGCCGCACTAGATGCTGTGTAAAATTCTACTGCATTGCGTCGAATTACGCACGCACTTACCAAATTTGTTGCCACAAGTGTGGTCCGTCGATGGTCCGGTGTCTGACGACGGCGTCGCACCGTTGCTTCTGCTCCAGTCAAGCGTATCCGTCTCATTGCTCTCCTTGTAAAAACCACATATCTGTTCGTCTTCGAAGCCGCAGAACTGTGTCGTCTTTCCTGAAACGTCACCGGCAAACATACTGTTATATATTAACGACGGCATTTGATATACTCCAATCAGCTCAGTTATTCAAACTTACAACTTGGACCACCACCTATGTGTAGATGATGCACATATTTACTTTTTCTTGGCTAACCAGGATACAAATTGCTCCTCAAACACACTCAGGGATTGTCTCCAGGATATATTCCACTGGATGACTGACAGCAAATTAAAGTTAAATGCAAATAAAACAGAGTTTCTTATTATAGGCACAAGCATCGAGGTAAGCTTGATTGTGTTTTCCGGACATATATACTAAGTCAGATTTTCACGCTGGCTGTCTCAGCGCGGAATTTAGGAATCACCTTTGATAATAAGTAACATTTTAGACAGCATATTTCACACGTTTTATCGTTGCTGCTTTTATCATATTCGTGACCTTCGTCGTATTCGCCGGTATGTGTATTTTGCCGTTGCCAAAACTATTGCAACTGCTCTTGTTATCAGTAGACTTGATGATTGTAATTCCATTTATCATAATATTGTCTCCTCCTTGTGTCTTCGTTTCTCTCACTCAGTACCACTTCTTAGATCATTACATTGGCTTCCTGTCCGATATCGCATTATTGTCAATATCTGTACAATTACCTATCAAGCACTTTCATGCAAGCAACCAGCATATTTACATTCATTGCTAACTCCTGCAAAACAGCCCAGACAGCTTGTAGCAGCTAATTCTAATCTACTTTTTGTTCCCAGTGTTAAGACAAGTGTCGGGACTAGAGCGTTTTCAGTTGCTGCACTGACTCTGTGGAACTCACTCCCTGTTAGTGTTAAGTCTGCAGGAAATATAACAACAAACTAAAAAACAACCTGTTTAAACTTTCTTATCTACCATAGCTCCTCAGCGTAACAATCCAACTGTTTACAACTGGAACTGCTAATCGATTATGAACTGTTTAACCCCTTTTGTTTTGGTGTGCTGCCGAGCTTGGGTCTCCCGAGGATTTTAGCGCGATACAAGTATTTTGTATATTATTATCATTATTATATAATATGCTCCGCAGAACGGAAGACGATGACAAACACTGAGCTTTTTTTAAGACGCACTGGACTCTTGCTCGTGAGTTCCGGTAAATATATCGGCCATCTTATTATTTTGTTTCATTTCTGTTGCGTGGGACGTTAATTCTCACCAATCGGTTCAATAGTGTCACAAGGAGGTCGTGGATTGCTTCATTTAATAAGAAATGGTACAACTTGCTGACTCGTCAAAGAATGGCATATTGGTTAGAATTTGGATGTAGATGTATTTCACATAAAAAATACAAAGCTGTATATGATCCGTTTTGCATGATATATATGTCAGGGCAACGTAGAAATCCTACCATGTGGCAAGGGTGTAAAAAAGCTGTCGAACACTTAGAAAGCCGGTGGTATGTGTTTGTAAACACTCTAACATAATTAATTAGAAACACCATTTGGAAATTACGTAAACGGCGCCAGCGTTAAAACTCCATTCTCAACTGATTTAGCCTATTGCAAATCTCGTTCGTTGATGTCCAGATATGAAATATATGAATAATTTATTAAACATCCGATGTCATTTTTATAAAAATGCCTATTTTTGTTCAAATCTTTTAGAATTTACTATAGTCGTTAGATCTGATAAGGCTCAAAACAGCGGATATCCAAAATGGTAAACGCTGCTGTTCAATGCCGATCATGGGCGTGACTTCCATCCTCTCGCCGATCACTTGACAACGTTACAAAATGTCACAAAGGGTGAAATCCGTGTGTTTTCAGCATTTTCATTTTCACTTCAATTACTGTTTGACCAAACATTTAGTAATTTAATAGTTTGTCTTATGATTTCACACACAAAAAGCTACATACAAAAGTTGCACAAACGAGCTAGAATGTTGTACTGGATACCAGGCAGGTTTGATTTTTCACAAAATTAAATTAAAATGCACTATCAAAAAATCGAATTGAGGGGGACTTGTAAGGCAAAAGCTAAAAAGACACATCTACCATAATAACAGTGCAATACGGATATACTTCGACGTAGACAATGATGTACACATTTCATACACGTACAACAACATCCCGAACACTGCTTGTCTCTATCAGCCCAGACCAAATCCAGACACATCCGGGAAGTATGCCATGTTTGCGATATCTTAAGTCATTCGAACATCCAGTCTAGCGCTTCCGTATCACATCACGACGGGCTATAGCAGTGTACAAACTATCCGTTAGTCTGTGGAGGAGAATGTGACCTTTGGAGGCGTCAAAGAGAAAGAACAAATCTGAAGAACACATCTCAATGCAGCGAACTGGGAAAGTTCCAAATGCACGAGTTTAACCCGCCCATGCAATGGGGGTATTATTATAAATGCCTACTTGTGGACATGTACGTAAAAACCACAACACCGTTGGCAAAACAGTATATTATGACGTGTTGTTGCTTGGCCCTTCGACAACCTGGCGCAGAATGACACAGACCCGAGTGAAACTGTTTGGTTAACGTTACACATGATCGGATGTACCGAATTAAGACGACTACAAAACCACTCCTTGTGTGGCTGAAGCCTGTACAGGATTGTGCTGCCAGATCTTTCAAAACGGACAACACAAGCTCCGGACAGACAGTTGTTGTGAACCAGTTATGATATCGTTATTATCCTCGGTGCATTCACCCGAACAAACGTGTTCCCACCGACCAAATATATCAAGATTTCTCTCGGCCAAGTTTGATTCTGCAAATGCAACTTGCTTCGACTCCAAGATCGGAAATGCACCTAGGACTATTTGACGTTTGTTAACGCTATATTTAATATCCACAGTACAATGAAAGCATACATTTTGTCTGCAACTCGTCTACATTTGCGGTAGCACTCTTGGTGGTTAACACGCTACGATGGTTAGCGATTTAAAATACAAATATTGCCCACTATATCAATTTGCCTTTGACGTAAACATAACTAATTGGCAACACAAGGACGAGACAGACTGACAAAACATAACCGATCAAAACTCTGCACAATCAGTTCTCGCTTCTGAGCATGCCAACATACATAGCACGGGAGCGATATTGCGGTATTCCACGATTACACACCCTATTACTCCGCCAAGCTACACATGGGTTCAACAGAATTGTACTTGGCACCTGCGCGTGGGAAGCGATACCTCAGGAAATTAACTTAGACGAAGCCCCACCCTTCTCCAGTCGGTGTCAACCCTTTTCAAACCGGCGTCACGTCGATTCGATTTCAGTGAACTGTTAGATGTGTGGCGGTTAACAGTCGACTCGACCAGCAGCGATCTCGCGGGACGAGGACCACGCCGTCAACGCCGCCGAGCAGCGATCTCGCGGGACGAGGACCACGCCGTCAACGCCGCCGAGCAGCGATCTCGCGGGACGAGGACCACGCCGTCAACGCCGCCGAGAAGCGATCTCGCGGGACGAGGACCACGCCGTCAACGCCGCCGAGCAGCGATCTCGCGGGACGAGGACCACGCCGTCAACGCCGCCGAGCAGCGATCTCGCGGGACGAGGACCACGCCGTCAACGCCGCCGAGCAGCGATCTCGCGGGACGAGGACCACGCCGTCAACGCTGCCGAGCAGCGATCTCGCGGGACGAGGACCACGCCGTCAACGCCGCCGAGCAGCGATCTCGCGGGACGAGGACCACGCCGTCAACGCCGCCGGCAAACAAAGGCAGTCTGGGCGGGTCTGTAGACACAACGGAACACGAAACACAAGGCTGCGGATTAGTCGTTGACGGCGGGCGTATATAAACGCAACGCAGTGCTTGGTCGATTGTCAACGGTAGTTCTTCTTCTTCTTCTCCTCTTCCCCCTCCTTCCCCTCCCCTCTCCTCCCCATTCTTCTTCTTCTTTATCTTACTGTAGATGCCCCGAGTATCGAGGAATAAATTCTACGTGATGAGTAATGTGCGGATCGAGTTCGTTTCCAGTGATTAGAAGGCAGCAGTATTAAAAGTTACGTTAAAAACAAAGTTAAGAAACGATAATCAAAATGTAAAAGTTGAGAACTGGACAATGTCAATGATCTATGTGATGATTATGTTGTGCCCCATCCATCGCTTCAGTGAAGACCTGAATGAAAGTAGGGAAGTAGATGATGATGATGCATTTACAGGTACATTGTTCCAGAGTCGGATTTATGATGGGAATGAGTGTCGGTTTGTGTTAGTTCGGATGTGGGGGATTTGGAGCTTAGCTTGATGTCCTCAAAAGCTGTGGTTGCTGGGTTCAAGAAGTGCAGCAGGGTCCGTTGGACATCCCTTGAGGTTTCTGTAGGCGAGGGCGCTCACTTTGTTGGCCTCGGCAGCAGTTGCTTGAATTCGCTCCATTGAAGGCCAACTGCCATTTTCCTTCCCAGGATTCGAGTGTTCTGATGTTGTAGTTGGATGGAGTCTAATTACAGAGTCGGAAGGAAGCACTGTTTCAGCAAACATCGTGCCAATAATAACGCTTATTGAAATTAAACAGAAATCACGTTAGCATTGGAAAGCAAAAATCGGCGGATCTGACGTTCGAATAACTCGAACACGATTGACCATACGTTGGCATAGATATGCGATTGTTTCAGTGCATTGCAAAACATTCGCGCGAATTACGTGCTGTACTTCTGTTGACAACATCACGTGAATTCACCTTTCTGTTAGTTTTATATTATGCACCAGAGGCGCCACTGGTTATTCCTGGTAGACTATTGCCAAATGACATGTATATGGTTGACATCGCATAATTTTACTCATTCTAACTTACATCCGATATTGGCCCTTATTGACGCCCTCTGGAGAGTAGTTCACCACTCAATTCATCTACTGTTTCCATCTTTCTCCGACACGTAGAAAAGCATTTCGGGTGAGCAGCAAACACGTATGTTAATAACTCAAAATAACTATGTTATTTAAATACATCGCCATCGTAGATCATAGGCAAAAGAGACGAGTGGACCTTGGCGCCTGGGATGAGATACTGCCAGACTCCCCCCAAAGTTAGTGTATTAATATAATAGGTAATTCGGTCACACCATGCGCGCTTAGGCGACAGGTTGTAACAGCCGAAATGATCTTAACGAGTCCAGGGAAGCGAAAGAGAGGGAGATCACATATAAGATGGATGGAACCAAAAAGAGGCAGGAGTATTTGCAGATTGCTCACCGTGAATGATTACTTAGTTCTAGATTGATGGAACGTGAAATTTAACTTCCAGGTATCCCAAGAAGAAAAACTCTTGACTTAGAGATGACTGAAGAAACGAATTCCTCACAGAATATTCCATCTATATCGGAATGCAGGTTGATTCTCATAATTTTCTTGTCTTATCATCTCGTCATCAGAGCCTGCGTCTGATATCCTTATGTCACTTAACGTTCCTGCAGCAACTGGTTCTAACAAAAAGTTACCTATCTCAAGAGCTTACTATCTGCTCTAGCGCGCTTTGCCATCGACTATGAGTTAGGATGGGGCATGGTTCAAACTAATGACTGATAATTACTAGTTGGCGCGCCATGTTTATCTGAAGTGGCTTCAATTATATCGCTACTGTTTGCCTAGCGTACTTGTGGAGATTATTGCGCGTGACTACTTTCATATAACAGGTATGTGAATCTCTGTCACCGCAGTATTAAAATACTTACCTAATACTGCGTGAAATTACTCCATAATTTTTTACTTATGTAAAATTACTAAAACTCCACCAGTTATAGATTTCACGTAAAATTAAGTAAATATTGAATCCGAATTATAATGGAAGCAAATTTGAAACTCCCACAATTTTGTTTGATAAAAAAAACTTTGACGGCATGGCTCAGCATTGCTGATTTTGATGGCATGATTCGGCATTACAGACTTTGAAGGCATGGCTCGGCATTGCAGACTTTGATGGCATGGCTCGGCATTGCAGACTTTGATGGCATGGCTCGGCATTGCAGACTTTGATGTCATGACTCGGCATTGCTGACTTTGATGGCATGGCTCGGCATTGCAGACTTTGATGCCATGGCTCGGCATTGCAGACTTTGATGGCATGGCTCGGCATTGCAGACATTGATGGCACGATTCGGCATTGCAGACTGTTCGTTGATAACATTAGTCGCTTCGTCACAACAACGGTGCGTCTGTGTGTTGTATCACGTGGCGCTAACCGGCCCACCCAAGGAAGCTATCAAGATAGTTGAAGCAGAGACAACGGGAATACACCCTCCAGGTCGACTCCAGCGGGTCGCCAATGACGTAAGAATGCTGTGAGTATTCCAAGTAATACTTGCAAGTGTAGAACAAACAGATTCACCTTCAGGCGAAGTGACATAGCTGCAGTAAGTGCCGAGGACAGAGGCATGTGTCATGGAGCCAGGTCAAGTTAGAAACACAGATTCACTCGTTAACGCAAGTGCACAAAAAGTATCGAGAACAAATGGAGGCAGATCAAATGGAGGCATTGACGTTTGCTTTAAAAAAAATAAAGCTGGCTCCGTAGGGAACTTAAACCAACTACGTGTTGCTTTATTCTGACTACTGTTTGCATTACAGTAAAATGCAGCACAATAAACCATTCTGACACTCGCTTCTAAACAACATCACTGTCAACAGTACGGTGAATGAATGGAAAGTCCCTGTCTCGTAGCACTTCCTTGTCATCAGTGACGTCACGTCGAAGCTTGCCGATAATCGCGGGAAAATAATATGCATAATCGAGGCAGGCCGGTAGAACAGGGTATTATTTGGAGTTATTAAGTAATCGAATTCTAGTGAATTTTTCGGTGTTGTGGAAATATACTACAAGATGTAATATAATATGATTTCAAGCCATCGTTGTTGTTATTCCATTTAACTGTTTTACTGGTGGCCTACCATTCTTTTAAACTTTCACAACACATTAAAAATCAACTAACTCACCTGATATGTGGAATTCCTGAACACAGTTTTTTTTTCAGAAATACACACCGAAACCTTATAGCCCTGATTGTGACCATGCGCGGTGATTAATGTTGACACGTTGGTGCGTTCGGCCAACGCGACTGTTCACTGCCATCAATTGACAGACCTAATGCAATAGTAAGAACACGTTACCTTTACTCGCTCATTCCATGTGAAAGTGATCTCAAATAGTTCACTAATAACTTGCAATACACACTTTCCAATTGACCGTCTATAGTATACCCCCACCTCAGTTGTGGTCTATCCCCACCTCAACTCGATAAGGAGCTATTGTGGCAAATGTGGCGATGTGTTCAGGTTCGATTTCCCTTTAATTAGGTTTTAGCCATCATGATTAAGTAGCATACCTTCCCCGGCATTGTTAACCAGACTGAGACGTCTGACAAAGATTCTCTAAGGTTGTGCGAGTCCGGGAATGTTTTACAATCGCCTACACAGAACCAGGGTCACGAACGAACCAGTTGTCCTTATTCGAGGCCATTCTTTTGGCATTAACCAAGAACCTAAAGGTGGGTCGGTTATCCGTCAACGAGGACTTTATTTTAGCCAGGTGTTGCTATTCAGAGTAAAAACTTCTCGTGCAACATATTTCTCCAATCAACACAACATGTCCCGTCCAGGGAGCGCCTGGTTCGGTTTCACTCTCCGTTGGTGGGTGTAATTCCGTTATCTCGGATTTGTGGTCGTAAACATGATTTTTTTGGGTCGTAAACCCGTAACCGCGTCTTCGACAGCAAGGTTACTACACGTTACTGGCCTGACAAGCGCCGACAGACGAGAGATGATTGACGGACATCGCGATAAAAGGTCGGCTCGTGGCAAGAAACAGCTATGCACGACCAGATATTGTTATAATTTCTAACCATCTTTCGACATTCCGATGTAACGTTATACTTACATTTGCCTGGATTCCGATACTGTATCTGTATTAGTGTATAGTACGACTTAGTACTATTCTGTGTGCGGTATAACGTTGCAAATGTCAAAGGCAAGCCGGGCCCTTCTATGCAATCGGAAAGCCCAACAATAACAGTACATCAAGCTGCAGTCATCTTGTGAATTGTATGTATAGTGTTGTATGTTTGCATACAGAGTGCAATTAACTTTTGTCGGTTTGTTTCCGCAACATAAATGTTGGCAAATGGATCCAACAAATGCGCGGGTCAATGGACTTATGGACCCGACAGGAGATTTTCGGGCCCGTAACTATGTCGAATGCTTCCATTGCGTTCTGGTTATGTTACGCATAAGATCCACGTCTCCGTCAGTTCCATCACAACCATTAAAAGTATTGATAAGATATAATAATTATATATGGTGTAGCGTAAGCTCCGATATAAGGGCACATTCATGAAATTGTCATTTGGCTGATGAGGGTAATAAAACTATTATTTAATGATGTCAGTTCTGAGATGTGTGTAGGAAGTTATTAATAAATTGCTGTCTATTTCGTGTATAGGAAACGCAAGACAAGATTTTACTAGATGACCGTCAAAAGCAACATGTTCCAAGCGACATATGGACAAGGAAAGAATTGTAACATCTCACACACATCTAGGTGTGGCTTGTTCTTGTCAGATATATGTTCTTTTTAAAAACATATTGACACTGTGCATTCATCAATCAATCAATAATTTGTTCCAATAATGTATCGTACCTTTAATTATTACTTTTACTAACGGGTTTCAGGGAGTTCGAACGAACCCCCTTTTTTGAGAGAATGTCTTTTAACTGTAATTTTTTCAGAAATTATCTCAGAAATCCCCGGCTGACTGTGCACGTCCGAACCCCCCTTTTCAAAACCATGAAGAGGGGCCTGTATCCATATCCAATCTACACTGTTCTTTCACTAACTTCGCGCCCTCTAGTTTTGCTATACTTAATTTAAATTGAAAAGGAAACATGTCTGCCTATCTCGTCCTACGTGCAGTTATACGCCTATTAAGACTGCTTTGTTTCACCAACAAATCGGTTTATCAGCTGCTTCTAAAAGACTATTCCACATTCCAGCTTAACACCGATGGAGATTGACGTCCAACGTCTGAGCTCCAGCGTGACTGCACGACAAGGAGCGTGTTGATAAATAACGGAAAACACCGATCCTTTGTTTGCACGAAATACGTAATCACAACGTAAACAAAACCGCATTAGTAGTGGCAGTGACCGAAACAATCAGTACACCAATCGTAATCGGTATTCACTGGCCGATGCAGTCGAAGTACAATGATGAACTACGTTGTACAAACACAACACTTATCTTTCATATCATATTTTTAATGACCACGTATTATATTACGACATATTATGGAACTAATATGTCTAACTTGTATTGGTTATACATAGTACTGTGGGGTAGGATGAGACAGGGAGTATAATTTGACATATATAGGTGTCAGATACACAGAACCCGACAGCTGACTGCAGGCTGCCTCCGCATTGCCAAAGACAGAGAGCAGATAAGCGTGTTATGTAATTAACAAAATATGATGTAATGAGTTTTACTTAATGAAACTAAGTGTTTCCGTGCGTCGTAATGTGCTAGAATTATGCCACGAAAAAAGTATGTGCTCTGATCTGTTGTTTTTACAGTACTGTCGAAATCTGTTGTTTTTACAGTACTGTCGAAATCTATTCTTTTTACAGTACTGTCGAAATCTGTTCTTTTTACAGTACTGTCGAAATCTGTTCTTTTTACAGTACTGTCGAAATCTGTTCTTTTTACAGTACTGTCGAAATCTGTTCTTTTTACAGTACTGTCGAAATCTGTTCTTTTTACAGTACTGTCGAAATCTGTTCTTTTTACAGTACTGTCGAAATCTGTTCTTTTTACAGTACTGTCGAAATCTGTTCTTTTTACAGTACTGTCGAAATCTGTTCTTTTTACAGTACTGTCGAAATCTGTTCTTTTTACAGTACTGTCGAAATCTGTTCTTTTTACAGTACTGTCGAAATCTGTTCTTTTTACAGTACTGTCGAAATCTGTTCTTTTTACAGTACTGTCGAAATCTACAGAGAGTGGATATATAACACAATGAACGATATCCGTTTTGATGGGGCGAGGTATACATAATCCATAAACATGTTTCCAGAAGGACATTATCTTGATGATCCGTTGCCATTGGCGCAATATCTTCTTTATCAACAGTGAGAAGATGTTGGCTGGAAACAGCTACGTGGGTGCATGTTATGCTGACGACAATTCGTGTATCCGAAGTTACTAGATGACTGGTTATGTCACGGAAGTACTGACTGGAAACCCCCGAGTCACTCGCCATCGCCGCGATGACCTGATTTTAAGTAATTAGACAATCATAACCCACGTGACATCACGTAAAAGTCCGTAATCGCAGCGACGTATCGCCTCGTAAAAACGCGGCATTAATGATAGATTGTTGTCGTTGTTGGTGCAGTAAGGTCAAGGCCTTAAACCTTGGTGAATACTGACATCGGACCATACACCTGGGTGAATACTGACTTCGGACCATACACCTGGGTGGATACTGACATCGGACCATACACCTGGGTGAATACTGACATCGGACCATACACCTGGGTGAATACTGACATCGGACCATACACCTGGGTGAATACTGACATCGGACCATATACCTGGGTGAATACTGACATCGGACCATACACCTGGGTGAATACTGACATCGGACCATACACCTGGGTGAATACTGACATCGGACCATACACCTGGGTGAATACTGACAT
Organism: Lamellibrachia columna; assembly: GCA_963662155.1. NCBI lineage: Eukaryota > Metazoa > Annelida > Polychaeta > Sabellida > Siboglinidae > Lamellibrachia > Lamellibrachia columna. Next base: position 54,299,934 of record OY759264.1, read on the forward strand.
CGGACCATACACCTGGGTGAATACTGACATTGGACCATATACCTGGGTGAATACTGACATCGGACCATACACCTGGGTGAATACTGACATCGGACCATACACCTGGGTGAATACTGACATCGGACCATACACCTGGGTGAATACTGACATCGGACCATACACCTGGGTGAATACTGACATCGGACCATACACCTGGGTGAATACTGACATCGGACCATACACCTGGGTGAATACTGACATCGGACCATACACCTGGGTGAATACTGACATCGGACCATATACCTGGGTGAATACTGACATCGGACCATACACCTGGGTGAATACTGACATCGGACCATACACCTGGGTGAATACTGACATCGGACCATACACCTGGGTGAATACTGACATCGGACCATACACCTGGGTGAATACTGACATAGGACCATACACCTGGGTGAATACTGACATCGGACCATACACCTGGGTGAATACTGACATCGGACCATACACCTGGGTGAATACTGACATTGGACCATATACCTGGGTGAATACTGACATCGGACCATACACCTGGGTGAATACTGACATCGGACCATACACCTGGGTGAATACTGACATCGGACCATACACCTGGGTGAATACTGACATCGGACCATACACCTGGGTGAATACTGACATCGGACCATACACCTGGGTGAATACTGACATCGGACCATACACCTGGGTGAATACTGATATCGGACCATACACCTGGGTGAATACTGATACTGCTGAATAGTGGCTGGAAATATTGTTCCGGGTTCCCCGGCTTTGTATCTGCCTCAGTGAGCCACAATCCACAGAAAAAGGCAGAAAACACATAATCCAGTTAAAAGCCAATAAACGGCGCGTGTTCCACCATCTATGCTCTGCAGAAATTGAGAACCGACGTAATTGATGTTTTATTGTTATGATGTATGTTGCATCTGTCTTGCTTTCATGCCTTCGTGATCTGTTTACCAGCTGCAGTAACGACACGATCATCATCAGCATACAAATAAGGCCAAGAGTGTGAAAGAAACTGTGATTTTTTATGAGTGTAATCACCCTCAGCAGATTATTAATAAACCACTTACAAGCCTATCACATCTTCTAACCAGCTAAACAGAATATACATGCCACCCGTAGGTTAAAGGTTCGTTACATTACTCGGTGGATCTAGGATTTGACAAACGGGGGGGGGGGGGCAGCCACCCATCCAAGGGGGTCAGGGGGAATGCATTCACTATTCTTGAAATTGTGCATTCCCGGGCATTACGTGGTGAAAATATGTTCAGGCGGTGATTTGTGAACCACCCTGGTTAATTGTATCATCATATTAATTAAATTAACAAAGCAAAATCAGATCAAAGGAACACGTTGAAACGTTTAATGTTGTACGTATATTCACGGTTAGTCATCAATCAATCAGTAATCAATCAGCAGCAGTTCAATGTTGTACGTATATTCACGGTTAGTCATCAATCAATCAGTCATCAATCAGCAGCAGTTCAATGTTGTACGTATATTCACGGTTAGTCATCAATCAATCAGTCATCAATCAGCAGCAGTTCAATGAGGAATAATGAAAAGCATTCTTCTTGGATGCTTCCTGCTATACTTGTCAATCATTGCTTGGAAGTCGAGTTTGACGTCCTTGTGTACACGAAGTAGCACCAAAGCACTGGGGCGATCCTAGTGCACGGTGCGCCGCGTTACGGTGTTCACCAGTTTTAGTTCAAAATTGGCACGCTCCGCTTTAGCCGATATTAGCATCAGCAAGTGAAACATGCGGAAAAGATTTGGAACCATGGAACTGGAAGTTGCCCTCGTTGTTTCCTGTAGGTTATGGGGTTTGGTTCTTTTGATGAATCCCATTTTTTTCTCCCAAAGTCTGACTTCAGCTGGCATGGACACTGAGAATTGCAGGTCATGACAATATCTTTACTGGAGGTCGGTTGTGTAAATATATCACAGTTTGCTCACTTTATTGGGCAGAAGCTTCAGGCCGAGCACAGCTTTCCCTGCGATCGCACTGATTCTCGTGTCAAATTCCCGGAGAAGGTGGTCTAGAAATGGCAGGAATACCAAGTGTCGCTAGTGTATTTCTGGTGTGTCTGCCTCTATGTTGTATCTCATGGTCTGCCTCTATGTTGTGTCTCATGGTCTGCCTCTATGTTGTGTCTCGTGGTCTGCCTCTCAAAGCGCCTTGAGGTCGAGGCCATGTCTTCAGTCATCTTGATTTCACTGTACTCCGCATCTGCATTTCGTCTGATGTCGATAAAGATACCAGAGTGACTTTTTCGTAGGCTCGGAGAACAGCTTGCGTAGAACCCTGGAACAGCTTGCTGAGGTGTATGGTGCGCTCAAACATGTACCGATTCATTTGGAATGCAGCAGTGATTGTCGAGCTTGAGATCTGCCAAAGACAGTAGGTCAAAAGCATCCGTGATTGTTTTTAACTCCATTTGTTGCCCTCATTGTTCGAAATTAGTCAGACAATCAGGATGGCTTCATACATTTAACTAAACTCCGATAGCTCAACTCTTCTGTAGAGTGCTCTAGTTGTATCTCGGGCGTGAAGAATATAGCAAGGTTTGTTTGTACTTGCCTTGGATAGTGCCAGATTCAGGCTGTGAATATACGCAGTGGTAATAATGTGATCTAAACTCTCAGACTAAGTTAGTTATCAGATAAGAGTAAAGGCCAAACAATAACTGTTTCAAGCAAAACGGGGGGGGGGGAGAGGAGGGCGTGCGCACCCCACCCCCTGGACCCGCATCTGTTGTACAACATCCTCCCTCCTGCGAAGTAAGTCGTTGGTCGCCCCATATTAATTGTGATGCATTGTGTGGATTACGATAGGGTTGAATTGTGGGTTTGTTGTTATGAACGTTGTTATGATAACGGGCAGGGCGAGGTTTAGACTGAGTGAGCCGCCACGTGCTGATTATGACCGGGATATTGCCGTTTACTGTCTGCGTGACCAACATTAAAGCGAAACAAAAGTCATGGACCTAAAAGAGATAAGCATGTGCAACTAAAATCAAGAATATCACGCCATCGGTTTACTCGTGTGTTCTAGAAGTGGGAGATTCCGGTCATTTCTCCAGTTGATTGAGGGCTTACATGCTAACCAGCAAGACCGATAAGCGCACGTGCAGTTCTATGAAAATCGGGTAACCTAGACTATTGTGACGTATTAAGGGAGGCCGGTATACACAGAACCAACGCAAAGTCTCAAACAAGCGAGTTATTTTGTCAGAAAGAGGACTAGTTTAGAAAACAATGGCCAACATATGTTGCATAAGTTGCGTTTGGTCGCAAACAGTAAAGCCATATCGTATTGGAAAATATAGGAATGGGTGTTTACAAATATATTTTCACTTGGCGGGCGAATTTTACTAGAATTTGAAACTCGTGACCTAGGGTTATTTAACAGTATGGCACGGCCTGTGAAATTAAGATACCGTGTGTTATACTAGGTTTTCCCAGTAAACAACTGGTGTGATATTCTTAATTGTAGTTACAACTTGTTGTTTTAGTAACTCATATAGGTGCATAGGCCAAAACCATGAATTTTGTTTCCGTTTAACAGTGTCAGGAAGTCAACACGCAGTTACAAATGCAATGAAATCCGTAGTAATTACATATATTCTGGGTACATATATTATTCGCACGGTGTTGTTTACTTTAGTTTTGTAAAATCATGAATATGTCAATGACGGTTTCTGTCGGCAAATAGTTCCTGTACGCGAGCCTCCAAAATCCCAGGGACGGACGCTATTGGTTACCTCAGCAACAGAAAATTGGGTTATCCGCCAGGGGCACTGACGTCGTCAGAACACCTGGCGGCGAGGATGACAAAATATAAATACTAGCAGTGTTTACACGGCCAGCATCGCTAGATTTCCGAGACGCGTGCCATTTCCCCGATTTATTTGTACATGATGGGGTTATTTAATTACGACACAAGCCAGCAACGTGAAATTGTGGGTAGGATCTTTTTAACTGTCGTACGAAATTACGGCAGAAATAGTGAAAGATTATGTTGTGTACATTTGTATTGATGACATTATGGTGTATAGAGAGTTATACAACGGCTAGCCGCGCTGATATCCACTCGACATTCACAAATGTATGCATAACATTCTCAGAACGAGGCAAACGTGTGCTACGCAGGGGAGCAATGCACGGTAAAAACTACCTGATTGGTCTAAAGCATCGCGTTCGAATAATTTCGAACGCGATTGAGCACGAGCGTTGGCATAGACACGAAATTGTTCGCAACGCTTTGCGCGTTTTATTCGATTGTTCTGATTTACGTAATCTTCGTCAAACGTCTGCAAAAGTTCCTTCGTACAGTAGGAGCGCTTCACGGAACCAGCCCCAGCTGCATTTTTGCAAACATAAGAAGTGAAAAGTACGTTGATAACAGTCACTCGTGACACTCAGTGACTGTTATCTGACTGGTAACACTCGAGTGACTGTTATCTGGCTGGTAACACTCGAGTGACTGTTATCTGGCTGGTAACACTCAGTGACTGTTATCTGACTGGTAACACTCGAGTGACTGTTATCTGACTGGTAACACTCGAGTGACTGTTATCTGGCTGGTAACACTCGAGTGACTGTTATCTGACTGGTAACATTCAGTGACTGTTATCTGACTGGTAACACTCGAGTGACTGTTATCTGACTGGTAACACTCGAGTGACTGTTATCTGGCTGGTAACACTCGAGTGACTGTTATCTGACTGGTAACACTCAGTGACTGTTATCTGACTGGTAACACTCAGTGACTGTTATCTGACTGGTAACACCCGAGTGACTGTTATCTGACTGGTAACACTCGAGTGTCTGTTATCTGACTGGTAACACTCAGTGACTGTTATCTAACTGGTAACACTCAGTGACTGTTATCTGACTGGTAACACTCGAATGACTGTTATCTGACTGGTAACACTCGAGTGACTGTTATCTGACTGGTAACACTCGAGTGACTGTTATCTGACTGGTAACACTCAGTGACTGTTATCTGGCTGGTAACACTCGAGTGACTGTTATCTGATTGGTAACACTCGAGTGACTGTTATCTGACTGGTAACACTCAGTGACTGTTATCTAACTGGTAACATTCAGTGACTGTTATCTGGCTGGTAACACTCGAGTGACTGTTATCTGGCTGGTAACACTCGAGTGACTGTTATCTGACTGGTAACACTCGAGTGACATCAACAAACAGTTTATTATTCCTTAAATAATTGGAACACTAAACTGAAAAGGGAGAGATATATCCAGGGGTGTTCTAAACAGCCGGGACGAAAAGCGGACCGTCGATATTTCCCAGCGACCTACCTCTGTAACACTCGACGATCTCAAGGCGTGCTGCGTCGAGTTGTCTCGTCGTGTTGGCGTGCCGCACGTTCAACTCGTGGTATTTCTTTAGAGCTCGCTCCAGCATCATGCGCGTCATCTCCAACTCCGTGCGACACGACTTCAGTTCAGCCCGCAGACGCTTGTTTTCCACCTCCAAATCCTGCGCTCTTCTCTTGGTCTCTTCAAGCTCGGCCTCAGTGGCATTCAGGCGGTATTGCGTGCTGTTCAGTTCACGGTTCCGGTTATGAAGATCGCGTTTTAATTGAGCGTTGTCACGCTGCGTGTTCACCAGGTTCGTTTCGCTTGTCAGCAACAATTTCCCAAGTTCCTTCGTTCCCGCAACGCTGCGGTTCAGTTTGGCCTGCGTTGTCACCAGGTGACGCTCCGACTTGCGCAGGCGCCGTCTGGCGCTAGCGAGCGCCGAGCGCAGCGCCCGGAACTCTTTGTGCAGTCGGCTCATCAGATGATTCTCGTTTTTCTGCGACGTCTTCCGGTTGTACTGTGCGTTCCGTTTGCCGGCGTACGCCTGCGCCCGTTGCGCGTTTTCCTTTTTCGCGCATGCGCTATTCACGTTGTCCAGCATCGCGGAGAACTTCTTCTCCAGGTCGCTGATAAGACGCTGCTGTTGTTGTTCCGAGCGCTCCGACGCGAAGTAGCTCCCTTTCGTTGGATTGTCGTCGCTCTGCATTTCGTTGGCGACGGTCGACTCGTCACACGTCTCCGACATTTGGAGCTGGTACGAGCAGCGGCCCTTCCTGAAAACGCACTGGTCAGCGCCGGCGGCAATGAGGCCTAGCAGCACGCTGAGGAGTGCGGCAACCCTGCTCGCCATCGCCCCGTTCTCGATCGACGTTGCCACACACTACGGAGAATCTTCAACGCGTCTATCCCGGTCGTAGCGGCGATAAAACAACGCCGAGACGCGAACCACAACAATAACGACCGACCACCCGCCCGCTCGCCCGCCCTCCACTGAGACGTCGCGCCGACACCTGCTTCTGCGCATGCGGCGCGCGGGACTTTTGGCTGCAGGCCTTACTTATCGGCGGGGAGCGGACAAAAACTCGTTATTACTAGTTGGGTGTGCGGGCGGGCTTGCGCGTGTGCGACTGCGTGACTTGCTCGGGCGCTGAGCCGGCGGTCCTCGCAGGCGTCAAGGCCGGTGTCGATTGCGTGTGGCGGAGTGTTCTCTAATTCCGACCTGGAGGGCGGCCTCATGATTCAGATGTGTATGTTAACTAGTTAGCGCTTCCTTCCAAGAGGCTAATCATTTGATCTCCATGGGAGCAAGTAAACAAATCACACCCCAGGGGAAGGTCTAGGGTTTGACCAAAGGGGACGCGGCCACGCATGCTGGGTGGGTCCTGAGATAGCCTTCCCTGGAATTGTTTACTTTGCTTGAAACTGCAGTCTGTAAGAAAATGGGGGGGGGGGTAGTTGAAGTGAAACGTTGCTAGGCATCGGAGAAAGTTATAACATTGTAATTCATTAGCAATAATAAAAAAAATATATGACTTCAGAAGGTGTCCAAAATTGTCTACCTCATGGATATGTGTACAATGTTCAACACAATTAGCACCTGGTGCCATCTGATGAAGAAAGCAACGGAAGTTGAACAACTAATCACGAGCCCACGACACCCTAACGTATAAGGCAACGTGTTCAAGTGTTGTGGTGGATACATCATAGAAACGTTGAATACATTGGCTGTGATTGGGTTTACAGCACCGATGTTCAGTTTCCCATGTCATTCGTCGAATGTGGATTCACCGTAACTAATTAAACATTAACTAAATAAAACATATTTCCCGTTAATCGATCTATCATACGCAACTTAGGTCATCAAGTTCACATACAAAAGACGGTATTTAATGAAAAAAGCAGGTCTGATGTTCACACCTGTTTCCTGGCTCACTCGCTCCTCTAGCGTCGTAATGAAACATCGTCGCAGCCAAGAAGATCTCCGTGTCATTGCTGGGAGCATGGCGTGTGTTGTTCTAATTACTGAGTTGTTCTAATGCCTTAGGGTCCAACCACTCATACAGAGCAAATAGCGTAGCGCGATGCCGGATGGTAAGATTCATTGGCGTGCTGCGCTGACTTGATGCGGCTGTCTCAGTATTCTCGAAAAATTATAAAGTTAACATGATTGATTGATTTATTTATTTAATGTACACGAGTACATTAAAATGTAACGTTGACATATTGCCAGCATTGCCTATTTATTTATGTAGAGTAAACCGAAACTTAAGTAACGACGTACCTAAGTGTTTCGGGCTTATGGTTCCTGTCAATTAGTTTATAAAGTTATTCAGTGACTATGTCAAAATGTTGCCTAAATTTTTTTCAACTACATATAGTTGAATAATTTGTAGGAAAAACTCCGTTGCTTTAGCATACTAATTTTACTCCGATCGTTTACCTGACTGTCAAAGCTGTAAAAACTTAACTGTGTTATTTATTGTCGCCTACACCGATTTCTCAGTTAATTCTGGATCTGGATCTGGATAATTACTCAGCAAAGTAAGTCCATCACAGTTTTTCTGCGTGGGATATTTTATTTCCCCTGGCGTAGACACCAGATAGAAAGAACCAACAGCTTTGACTGTCTCTTCCGAAAGACACGGGCAAAGTGGGGTGAACGAAATTATCCAAGCTTCGAAACGGCGGAGGTGGAATCGAACCATCCTCCTCTCGATCGACAAGTGAGTGTTCTAACCATGGACCACCACTCCTCACTAATTAATTCTCGCAAACCATGTAGCCCATGTAGTCCATAACCTGGTTGTCTCCACTATCAACACCCCATATTCTGATGACCTAGTTGTCTTCACTATCATCGCCCCATACTCTGATGACCTAATTAATCGTCTCCATTATCATCACTCTATGCTCTGAGGACATAGTTGTCTCCACTATCATCACCCCATACTCCGATGACCTAGTTGTCTCCACTATCATCACTGATGACATAGATCTACGTCGGAGTGTAAACACAAGTATTTTGGTCCACCAACGCGACACCTGTTACCAGGTTGCTTCAACCTGCATAATAATGTGACACTGATAGTGTGAATTTATCCTCGCACCTAGAATAAAGGTATCAGTGGCGTCAAACATCACAGGATTCACTCTCGACATTCGGTGTCCGGTCGCTGAGTCCGTTTCAATGATGAACAATTACTGGCTTTTCTGTTTCTTCGTTCGTTTAGGTCACTGTGGGTTCAGGCCAGTATTTTTCCCATCGTTGTTAATGCCAAAATGATCAACGCCAGGAATTTCCTGAAAACGTGCATCTTAATGTATATATTTTCACTGACCTACTGAACACGGTTTTGAAATTAGTCTCTACATCGGGACATGTCCTGTTCCTGTTAACAAATATACAAAACATCGGGGGTGTCGTACATGAAGATATGAAACAGATATATAAATCCTGATGATAGGGTTAGTGTATATTCAACAACACATACGTTATCGTATTGCAGTGCTCTTCAGTGAAAACAGACAGACAGCCAGTGATGCTGCATAAAGCACCCAGGTTCAAGACGATGTTTCAGCAACACATTAGCTCGATGAATGTTTTCTTGCTTCGAATGTTTTCTTGCTTCCACAATGGCGGATTACTAAAGACGATACTGTCATTTCAAACTAGTCATCCTAAATTCATTTGTATTTGCCTTACACCTGTTGTCCGTATTTCTTGATGTTCTTATGTTGTGTCTTTGTTATCATTTATTGTTATTGTATTGCCGCTGTTGTTAGTATTGTAAACAGTATTCATATTATTATCATTATTACGATAACTGAGCGAGATGCACCTACATTCGTCATTCCCACAAATCCCCCTAAATTTATCAAAGTGACGCGCAGAGAAATACAGCAACTCCCTTTCGAAAATTGCGTGCTGCTGAATAATTTGATGTCTACGAAATCTGAAACGAAGCTGAAAGACGTTTCTCGTCTATTGTGCAAGTTCACATAATTCACTGCCATTGAGACCGTTTTGGCGTTGCTAAATTACCGTTCTCTATTATGTTAGTTAAATTCCCCGAGTGGCTCACTTATTTTCTCACGCGAACACTTGGTTTTCATTCAACGTTTGACTCCGGCACCTGCATGTTTATTGAAAATACCGATAGACGCACTGCGCGATATATATATATACATTTATATATATATATATACATATATATATATATATACATATATATATATATATATATATATATATATATATATATATATATATATATATATATATATATATATATATATATATATATATATATATATATATATATATATACATATATATACATACATATATATATACATATATATATATATATATATATATATATATATATATATAATATATATATTTCAGCTAACGGTCCTAGTCAAAGGAGTTAAATGGTTTAACAGACCACACAGACTGGCATGCAAACTGCAGAAACAAACATGGTTATTTGAATGGTGATCCATCATGCAGACAAATTGAAGGTCTTCCATCACATGAATAGAGCATAAATCATGTAATGATGTGACTTTCCAACTTGTGTTACATCAACGTGACATCGGATAAGTGGCTGACGGCGTGAATGCTCTCAAGCGGCGACAGTCGGCGCCAGACGGGCGAACGTTGTCGGACTTCTTGAATGTGTTACCTCAAGTAAGTGGAATGAATGCACCCAACACTGCCGGTGACAATGTAGTATGTTGACAACTGCTGTGCACAGTTCACCTGCGACAATGAAACAAGATCGGTCCTTTCAGAGACACGCCCAGGTTCAACCGGCTCTGGGGATCCACCTGCCAAGTCAACAACACGTAATTATAATAAATACATACGTATGCGCACACAGCACGCACGCACACACGCACGCATGTGAAACAATACTTCCAGGGTATTAACAGAGCTGATGAAATGTACAACAACGCGCTGGAATAATGGAAAACTACGATCGTTTTTGGTGATATAATATTATGCCATTATAGTATTTTGAATGAATGTGCTATTTGCATGAGTATTTTTATTTATAATGGTTGCATGGCTGTGCTTGACAGACTACCCACCGGCTGTCCATAAATTACACTACGTATCCACAAGCAATCCCCGCCATCAGCGTAATTTCCCCAACATCCCACGAGCGCTGGGGTTAGCGCTTCTTTCACTGCGACACGTAACGATTCTGACAGTCACCTCATGCAATGTTTCATCTGAACTTGCGTTGCATGTGTTATTTCCGTGAAAGTTGATATCGACAAATACCGACCCGTTAATCATGTGCAGCAAAGGGCGAAGACTTCCTGCCAACAACGTTCAATGGCTGATGTTTTACCACCCTTAAACGTGGCCTGGGAAAGGGTAAAATAGAAACAAAAGACGCAGGCAATTGCCTAATGTGTGGCTTACATGGGTTGAAGTCCTGACACCTGTTTGCGAGGTAACAGTTTAGTTTGCAAGTATATGCATCTCGTAAACCTATGATCAATCGATCGATCGATCAATCAATCAATCAATCAATCAATCAGAAATGTATTTATGTCAATATAAGTAAAAAGAACAATTTAGCGACTGGTGCATAAAATAACTTAGTAAATGTTATAATACCACAATTTTGACTTTCACAGTAAAGCCTACCATTATCTAGCGACTACGGGTGTGATCGGTAATTTTGCCCTCCCTCGATTAAATAAAAATTTGCTAAAACGATTTTGCAATCGCCAAATCGTACTGACGCCAATTGTTGACAAAGACAAGTCATGACATTCTGCAGTACGTGTATTGTATTGTATTGTATTGTATTGTATTGTATTGTATTGTATTGTATTGTATTGTATTGTATTTATTCTTTATTCGTAGAGCTACCTCATCATTTGAATAGTTCTTTCGTTTCGTTTCAATCTCAGTTCGAACGTTTCCAGTACTGACTACGACCTGCTATTTCGTTTGTGCATTAAAATAATTCGGTGACATTAATGGACAGACTATTGACATAGTTTCTGTTCGGCCGAACCGAACTTCGGCAAAACGTGGCCATGTGTAGCTCACCTCTGCATACTATATAACATATAACATACTATATAACATAAGGCTATTCACATTCACAATGGAAATGGCCTAAATGAATTGAGGTAGTTTTGAGATATGAATTGTGTTCTGAGTTGGCACATGGTCAACGATGATCAGTCGAACAAACTGCCTTTACTACGTCAACACCGGACTCCGCATGGTAGTTCTCCACATCAGGTCCATCATCGCCACGCAGGCATAATCGAGAGATGTTTCGTGCGTTGCCCTATCATCGCCAGACACGCGCTGACACGCGAGGATGCTAATCACTGGAAGACTCGCGGGTCAAACCAACGGGTGGTGTGGGATGGGGCTGGGTCCATGGATCTAAAAATAGTAATAATTTCCTAGTAAAACGAGTGTAAAATTAATACCAGTATTTTTAGCTGGCCACAGGCAAAGACAAATATATCGGACGCACCGGCGAAAAACCGCACCCACAATTTCAGGGAAAAAGCAATTCCAACCTGAATAAATACACACTTTAAGAACATCGAAAACTATAATCTGAGATCAGATTGATGATGTGATCTAAATATTTGCTTTCCATAATTAGACTTTACTGTTGATACCAGAACTATCAGGTCACTGGGTCATATGATATATCCTGGTTTTAATTTCATAGTCAATTATTTGCTGTCAAACGATATGCTGGTAATATATCGTATACCTATTTTTCTATTCTATTTCTAAAATATGAAAATGTTTATTTTATTCACAATACTAAACGAGTATGCAAACTTTTGCCAAAGAACGTTTATCTGCTCGTTTTAAAGCAACTTTTAACTTGCATTAGCATTCGGCTAGAATCCGCAAAAGCCTTTCAAACTCGGAATTTTCCTGGTAGCAACGTGCAACATTTGTCATCAGTACCATTGTTGATCAACATTGTTTTATTTGTAGGCCTACTTTGGTCCGAACATCGCTTACGAAAATGTTCTTAATATATCGCGAAGGCTGTTGCTAATGCTCACTGGACTTTTGTGTGGCTTACAAATGGGCTCCATAAAATGTACCCATGTGTATACAGTGGCTTTTGATTTATCATTACCAACTATTTTTGTAAAGCTGCGTTAAAATAATAGTTTTTCAAATTTGGATTACGGTACGTCAATGCATAGTCAATGTCAAACGAACGCATCAGATACAGATTAAATTGTTATTCCTTCGCGGCTTTCTTAATAAAATATATTTTATTTTACTTAACTATTCTTCCTGGTAGTAACGTAGATTACTGTAAGTTGTTATCGCGATATTAACTTCCGGTTGTCGTAAGTGTTTATAATATATTGTAATGTTTTCGGTTCTTAATAATGTTCATGTGTGCTTACTGTTGGCATCATGGACGCACTGTAATTTAAATTGACAGTATAACTGATTTGATTGTACGACTGTTTGAGTCAGGCGCGCAAACAGATGCTCAGTTAGCTTGAATCCAGGGTGGGCGCCTACCTTAATGGACACCCTCGTAGAGCGTGGGAACACACACCTTGCGTCAACACCTGTGTCTTCTGGGCGAAATTAAGTCCGTGTTTGATTTGCCCCCTGCCCAGAGAGCAGGCGGGCTGTCAGCGCCGACGTTTGATCGTTGCAAATTAACAGCCAAGAGCGTATGACCCGAATTAACTTTTTGGCTCTCAGACCAACATTTATGCCGGGACCAATTGAAACATTGCACAGTAATGTGAAAGGTGTGGCGTGCATGTGCGCACGCGAACATACATGCATGCAAACGTATGTTTACATAATTATAATCTCGTGTATCGTAAACAGTAAACTGGATATAAGTTAGTAAGGAATAATGAAGTAACTATTTTCTAATCGCAACTATTGAGGTTACCTTACTCAGTGTTTCGGCTACCGTAGGTAGCTTTTATTAGGAACTGAATTCTGGGACGACTAGTTCTTCATCTGCTCACCAGTTGACATGGCAATCAGACCGTCCCATGGGTTGCTGGGTCGATACCCCCTCGTCTCTATTCATTATTGGAATCATCTTTCTGATCCATATGGCCTCTTTAATCCATATCGGGTTTAAATTGCTTTCTCTCTCTTATGCTTGCCAACTGGCGAGAAGAAGAAGAACTAGTCGTCCGAGGATTCATTCGGTTCCTGATGAAGGCTATCTAGTCCAAGTGTTTTAGGCAAAAATACCTTGGAATCTAAAAGTTCAATACAAAAAGCAGATTTTAGCACCACAGATCCCTGAAAGGTCTAGAGCAACACAATACAAATCCACATGAATACGCTTTGAGCTAAACGCAGAATTCAAAATGGCGTCCAAGATGGCGGCAACTTGTTGATTAACTATATAACTTCAGAACCACTCATGTTAGAGGTTGGTGTCTAGGGTAAGGTTGTCCACCATGCTCTATCTAACTAACACCACTAACATATTATATGGTACGGTTGTCCACCATGCTCTATCCAACTAACACCACTAACATATTCTATGGTACGGTTGTCCACCATGCTCTATCCAACTAACACCACTAACATATTATATGGTACGGTTGTCCACCATGCTCTATCCAACTAACACCACTAACATATTATATGGTACGGTTGTCCACCATGCTCTATCCAACTAACACCACTAACATATTCTATGGTACGGTTGTCCACCATGCTCTATCCAACTAACACCACTAACATATTATATGGTACGGTTGTCCACCATGCTCTATCCAACTAACACCACTAACATATTCTATGGTACGGTTGTCCACCATGCTCTATCCAACTAACACCACTAACATATTCTATGGTACGGTTGTCCACCATGCTCTATCCAACTAACACCACTGACATATTTTATGGTACGGTTGTCCACCATGCTCTATCCAACTAACACCACTAACATATTCTATGGTACGGTTGTCCACCATGCTCTATCCAACTAACACCACTAACATATTCTAAAGTCACCAGAACATGCATTTATTTAATGTTCGACTCTGATCAGATGCAAAACGAATCGAAGTTAGCCGAAACGTTGAGTAAGTTGCGATTAGAAGAAAATCGTTATCTCAATATATACTGGTAAATTAGTTTAAGTTTGATCCAGGAAATACCATGGATATGAAAACATTCTGACTGATAAATCCTTTAAATCTATATCAAACTTTATATATATATACATTTCAAGGATTGATAAATCAGATTGTTTTCATATTCATGGTATTTCCTGGATCAAACTTAACCTAATTTATAATAGTATTTAAGCATTACGGTAAACACAATTAATTAGCCCAACACAGCTGAGTGCAGCACCAGGAGAAATAGAAAGAACGTCTGTTTTAATGGTCGATTTATATTAATGTGTCTAATTAATAGAGTATTTAATTTAATAATTATTACACCACAACATTCAATAACTTGTCTTGTAAAATATACCAACTAGCTAATACAGATGTGCCAAGACCACCGCTTTGGCGATAGAACTACCACTTTGTCTTACATAATCTTATTTTTTTACATGATCGATTATGTACCGCCTTCGAGCCATAATCTACCGCCTAACCGCAATTTTAAGGTTAACAATTAAATGTACTTATTTCGAATTGAAATACATCGCCAAATCAACTTTTCAAGTAAAAAATGCAAACAAAATGCTACATAATTAAGTAAATACAACCTAAAAAAAAAAATTATACAGCCGAGAGGGGAACCCCCTTCCACACATCCCTGGTGACCGCGGCACGAAGTCCGCAGCTTCGTTTACCGCCCACACGTCATAAAGCGATAGACGTACCGCTTTTGTGCAATGTTACTTGGCACCCCTGTCGTCACCACCCTGTTCTCGCTGCACCACCTGTGACAGATTTAACAAGCTTTTGTGCAATGTTACTTGGTACCTCTGTCGTCACCACCCTGTTCTCGCTGCACCACCTGTGACAGATTTAACAAGCTTTTGTGCAATGTTACTTGGCACCCCTCTCGTCACCACCCTGTTCTCGCTGCACCACCTGTGACAGATTTAACAAGCTTTTGTATATTGTTACTTGGCACCCCTGTCGTCACCACCCTGTTCTCGCTGCACCACCTGTGACAGATTTAACAAGCTTTTGTGCAATGTTACTTGGTACCTCTGTCGTCACCACCCTGTTCTCGCTGCACCACCTGTGACAGATTTAACAAGCTTTTGTGCAATGTTACTTGGTACCTCTGTCGTCACCACCCTGTTCTCGCTGCACCACCTGTGACAGATTTAACAAGCTTTTGTGCAATGTTACTTGGCACCCCTGTCGTCACCACCCTGTTCTCGCTGCACCACCTGTGACAGATTTAACAAGCTTTTGTGCAATGTTACTTGGCACCCCTGTCGTCACCACCCTGTTCTCGCTGCACAACCTGTGACAGATTTAACAAGCTTTTGTGCAATGTTACTTGGTACCTCTGTCGTCACCACCCTGTTCTCGCTGCACAACCTGTGACAGATTTAACAAGCTTTTGTGCAATGTTACTTGGTACCTCTGTCGTCACCACCCTGTTCTCGCTGCACCACCTGTGACAGATTTAACAAGCTTTTGTGCAATGTTACTTGGTACCTCTGTCGTCACCACCCTGTTCTCGCTGCACCACCTGTGACAGATTTAACAAGCTTTTGTGCAATGTTACTTGGTACCTCTGTCGTCACCACCCTGTTCTCGCTGCACAACCTGTGACAGATTTAACAAGATTTCACAAAATTGCCATCCAAGGCAAAGGCCCAGATGCCAAGTGGACAAGGAAGCTATTGGATTATCGATAGTCCAAATGTTTTTCATTTATGTGTAACCCGCCCTCCTGAGATAAGTGACAACCTTGTTTTTAAACATATTCACGCTGCTAGCAGTTACACAATCTGTAGATAATTTGTTCCATTAATTTAGAACAACGCTAACTCGGTAGACAAACAGCTAACTCGGTAGACAAACAGCTAACTCGGCAACAACATTCCCACATTGAAATACAGTTCTTTTTTCAGAGAGGCACGTTTCAAGCTCTTTGTCAGGATCAGCTAACTGAAATAAAAAGCGAATGGTGTCACTAAGCATGTCGTGTTCAGCTAGATTTATTCTACAAAACAGTTCGGCGAGAAAATAAACAACAAAAAGTGACATTGGGGTCGGGAAACGGACTGCAGAAACTCAGTAGAGACAATGTCCAGGGCAGCCAAGATGTTCACCCGCTGCAAGCAGCCATCAAACGTGAGGTGGGGATATATGTGTACCATGTGAAACTGCCCCGTCTAAGTAATGTCTAAATGTAGATCGTGTGTTATTAATAGGGGAAAGTAGTGTTAGTTAAGCCACTGGGTCAGTTGAGTCATCGTGTTTCCCAGGAAACTACAGCGGCGACAGTTGTTTGGTACCACCCAGTGGCTCAACTTACTCCACACCAAGTGTTAGTTGAGCCAGTTTACCAACCCTGTTTGAATTGTGAACCGTTTGAATCATATAAAAAAATCATATGCGAGTAAAAGCAATTTTGACTTAGGAATATGACTGCATCCTAGATATCAAATAGAAAAAAATTGCTCAACTAACACTGCCTTCCCCTACACTTGTCGTATGCCTAATTTACAAATAGGGGAAGGCAGTGTTAGTTGAGCCATTTTTAATTCCTTTTGATGTCTAGGGCGCAATCATAGTCATAAGTCAAACTTGTTTTCACTCATATAAACTATAATTATTAATAGATCATGTTATACCAAAATAATATATCTAGTGTGCATAGATAATTATATCTAGCTGATTCAAATAGGGTTAGTAAGCTGGCTCAACTAACATTTGGTGTGGTGTAGGTTGAGCCGCAGTGCAGCGTAAGTTACGTAAATGCTTTATTTGTATAATTTACGTAGGCCTATACAAAAAAATCATAACAACGTATCTGGCAAATCAACACGCTTAATTAATAAGTCAACGCAATTAATTAATATAGACTTATAGGTAAATCGTAACCAGTGTATCTAACTGCTAATGTGTTGCTTTGTAACTATCCGATGTCCCCATTTTCTCGGAAAAATTTATTCCTTGATGTATTTTGGGGTAAAGAACACTCGTTTTCTTTCTTTAACCTCTGCTTAACTTACCTTCCTTTGGGTCATGGATGGCTCCACCAACCCCGTTTCGATAATTAAGCTTATTTAATCAATTTCTCAGTAATGCACGAAGTGATGTAACTAATATTCTTCTATGTGCATAGTTATTTGTAAGTGCACAAACAACAACGTCTGGTCACATGTGTTGATAGTTTATACACCAGCAGACAGTAATCACAATTCGAAAACCATCAAACAAAAACATACTTTCAGCTCACATGTTCTGACCGTTGTGACAGACGTAACCTAATACATGTCAATCGTTTTCTAATAACATGTTCAATCACTGGGTGGTACCATGTAACTGTCGCTGCTGTAGTTTACCGGGAAACATGGGTGGCTCAACTAACCCAGTGGCTCAACTAACACTACCTTCCCCTACGTTTTCCTGTTTCTTTGCAGTCTGTGAAGAGAAGAAAACGAATGCTCAAAATGTTAGAGTAGTTTTTTCTTCACTAAACAAGCACGGTCATTCCAGAACGTGATCACGTAACATATAAGCAATTGATCCAGTTCGCCAGTTTGCAGTACGGCTCATCTGAACCTAGGTAGTTATTATATTGGAAAGAAAGCACATTAATTTTTAAAATAAAATCCACAATATTCATTCGTGCTTGCCTACTACCAATTATTATGTATTGAATATCATCGCGTTAATCGATTAACTGAATGAGTTACAAGTACGAATAAATAAAGAGTGCACACTCCCGAAATTTAGCGGCGCCTCTGGGTACCTACGTGTGCAAACACACAGGCCTATTAATACGTCCGGACGAGTGAATGATATATTTCTTCCGTGCCGTTACCACCGGCGGTATTTTATCTTTTTCTCATCCGTGTTCGGAAGACTTTATCGTGCCTAAGGTGCAACTCTTGACGTTGATAGCCGTGACAGACGTCGTTCTCATCCGAAACGTGCTTTTCTTACAACAAATATACAGTTGGTCGGTACAAATTAGTGTAACATGCAAATATATACATATTTCCAGCAAGTGTGGCGACGCGATAAATTGTCGAAACTCTAGACGGAAGCTAGATAAGAATACATCTTGTCGATTCATTTATAGCCGGTAATATCTAAGCCAGGAAGTAGACGACATTATGTATGTGCATTCCTGCTCGATACTGTTAAAAGCTTCCCGGGAAAGAAAGTGCTGCATATGATAAATAGCCAAGAACTTCCGGAATCACGCGCTGTGAACCGTATATTACCGTTTTGGCGTTCCTCGTGACGGATGTTCAACAAAAATGTCGTAACTGTCTTTGTCTTTTGTCGGGGGTAATCAATCTTCAAATGATACTTCAACTCGAATGACCGTAGCCCGTTTTACGTATGCATAACACGCAAGGAGACATGTACAGGTTGTTAATGGGCAATTTATTGCCGTTTATGAAATATTGTGCGTGCGTGTGTGCGCGCGCGCGTGTGTTCGTGCGTACGTGTGTGTTTCTGTTCGCTTGTGGCGAGTGTGGGCGCGTGGTGTTTGCAAACGATTTTACAAACGATGTTGGATCAACGTTTTGTGTTTAATTACCTCGCCCACATGTTTAGACACCCGCTTTTTGAGTCACATGTCCTCCAGCGAAGTGTGCTTAACCATAAATTGCAGCAGTTTCAATCGATTTGGCGTCGATCAGTCGACGCACAGTTGAGCGTATGTATGCTTTTGTTGCTGATGTGATATATGATATGTCGCGTTAGCTTACATTGCCAAACATTTCCTTTGATGATGGAATCGCATTACAATAGCCAATAGTGCCATGTAGTGAAGCGGTATTTGCGAACACTGCCATTGGATTATGGCATTCTCAGAATTTCTGTGTATTGGACACAAAATTGTGCGGACCAATTTACTAAATTGTTTTTGAGACCCCCCCAACTCCATGTCGCGCTTCGTAACGCTGGGCTATAAATCCCCATAAAATTACGTTCGTTTTGAGAAAGACCCCACATCCATTACGCATACATCTATTTGTCACAAAGTTTGCAGACTTTTGGCGCGCCATTACATATTACATTGGCACATGACAGAGTCCGCAATCCGCTTCCGAATTCAGTTGAAATAAACCGCAAAACTAGCATAGCAATCGATACTATCAGTCAGATATCCACAGCTAGAAGAGCAAGAAAAACGTTTTAATAACGAACGTAACGTAGAAGCTTGGCAACGGTTACGTCACAAACGTGCCAGCCGCCATTTCATACACCATTGTTTGTTATGTGCGTTGTAAGCGTCCCCTGGCGGTGAATGTGTCCGTGCAGACGACGTAGAAGCTTGGCAACGGTTACGTCACAAACGTGCCAGCCGCCATTTCATACACCATTGTTTGTTATGTGCGTTGTAAGCGTCCCCTGGCGGTGAATGTGTCCGTGCAGACGACGTAGAAACTTGGCAACGGTTACGTCACAAATGTGCCAGCCGCCATCTCATACACCATTGTTTGTTATGTGCGTTGTAAGCGTCCCCTGGCGGTGAATGTGTCCGTGCAGACGACGTAGAAGCTTGGCAACGGTTACGTCACAAACGTGCCTGCCGCCATCTCATACACCATTGTTTGTTATGTGCGTTGTAAGCGTCCCCTGGCGGTGAATGTGTCCGTGCAGACGACGTAGAAGCTTGGCAACGGTTACGTCACAAACGTGCCAGCCGCCATCTCATACACCATTGTTTGTTATGTGCGTTGTAAGCGTCCCCTGGCGGTGAATGTGTCCGTGCAGACGACGTAGAAGCTTGGCAACGGTTACGTCACAAACGTGCCAGCCGCCATTTCATACACCATTGTTTGTTATGTGCGTTGTAAGCGTCCCCTGGCGGTGAATGTGTCCGTGCAGACGACGTAGAAACTTGGCAACGGTTACGTCACAAATGTGCCAGCCGCCATCTCATACACCATTGTTTGTTATGTGCGTTGTAAGCGTCCCCTGGCGGTGAATGTGTCCGTGCAGACGACGTAGAAGCTTGGCAACGGTTACGTCACAAACGTGCCTGCCGCCATCTCATACACCATTGTTTGTTATGTGCGTTGTAAGCGTCCCCTGGCGGTGAATGTGTCCGTGCAGACGACGTAGAAGCTTGGCAACGGTTACGTCACAAACGTGCCAGCCGCCATCTCATACACCATTGTCTAGTGTTAGAGAGTAAGACTTGACTTGACTTGGAACGCGTATTTCAACGTACGGGTCTGTTCGACCACGGGGGTCTTTGACTGTTGATATCGTGTGTATATATACAGCATATAGTGTCGCTTGCTCTAGTGGTTTCACACAATTTACGAAGGAACAACGCCACAATGAGGTAGGAAATACAGTTTACAGAGCACAACATCTACAAATAGGTAAGAAAACACAGACAATAATAGTTACGTAAACATTTGCCTAAGCCAGACAATCCCTCAGCGTTGTACAACTAGTGTACAACTATATGAATTCAGCAGTCTCAACCGCAGTTGCATGTCTTCAACATTATAAGTTCCTACAAACATACGTATTGAATTAATTAATTCGGTTCTCGATTAAGAGTCCTCTAACGTGCTCTCACCCAGGGCCATGTGAAGGAGAATATGTTGCCCCAGATAAAGGACAAAGGAAGGTCGTTGTCGAAGCACTAACAGTGCACCACTTTTAAGTGCAATTAGGTCACGTTGGTAGGTCTGGAATTCAGACAGCGTCGCCCGATGTTTCATATATAAAACATATGCGCACCCAGGTTATAGAATATACCCCGGGGTGTATGATGGTGCCTCCCAGAGTACATCCCCTCTTCCCAGAATCAAGTCTAAGAATATATGTAAAATGTCTTGCCTATTCCCAGAATCAAGCCCAGGAATACACGTTATGCCCATGGCCACAACACTAATATGGATAATAGTGAAGCTACACATACTCATGACACATACTATGCATAGTTTGCTTACGCCGGGTTGTAACTGTCAACTAAGCTAGAATGAGTTTGATAAATTGTTTGAATTATGAAAATAACTAATTATTCTTCGCCATGTTTGTATTTATTTTTTACATCAAATGAATATATTAATTCCCTTTCAGCTAAAACAAAAACAACTCCAATATACCACGGGGTAGAAATATGCAACAATATTGTAAACAAGTTAAATGAAGATAGTATGTTAAACGTACTTGAATGTACACATATTGAAGGACAATTTAATCATGCACAAATGTTATACTCGGTGTGAATTGAAAACATCAAGTGGGATACGAAATAACAACCAATTACTTGATTATTGGATATCATAAAGTACGTCACGCTATTTCTGACTTTGTTGAGCGCCCCCCCCCCACCCCATTCGCAACGTATACCCCCTAAAACTACCTTCGTGTTGAGAAAGAACCCCCATCTATTATGCATACATTTATTTTTCACCAAGTTTGCAGTCTTTTCGCGTGCCATTACATACTGATGCACTGATGCATGAATTCAGTTGAAGTATACCCCAAAAATGGCATAGCAATCAATGCTATCAGTATGATATCGACAGCTAGAAAAGCAAAAACACTTTTCTAATAACGAACGTAACAATCGCTAAAACAGCCCCACTCCCATAAAACTTACCCGGATACCCAACCTCTTGAGCGTGCTACCCAGGTCTATTCTTGGAGGAGCTTTACTGTTAGACTTTACACTTGTAAGTAATCCAATGTCGTTTGTGCGAACCCTGATTGTGAACCGTTCTTGACTTGTGGTGATTTTAATGGTACGACGCCATTGCTCATTCAGAAGTCCGGGTAACGCAATGTTGTGTTTCTTGCAGGCAAGAAAAACCAGAAAATATCCTGTAAAATTTATCATCTTGTATTCCATTTCCTTGGAACAATGTCGCCGGCGAAAAAAATTACTTAACTGTGCTGCCATCTACTGCAGAGATATACTACTACATAATCATGGTTATCTTTGCATTCGTTAGACGGCGTCCTCGTAACCTTGAAGAATCTCTATATTAATACGCTAACTTTGGGGCGGTCTGCGTGTTTTTAGCAGGTAGGTTGAGCACCATGGACGGATGTGAACCAATGCGGTGCTCGGATTTCATCACGTGATGCATACATTATGGATAATCTCTACACGTGGTGTGGTACGGCAGCTTGCGCCAACACGTGCATGTGTTTGCTAACAAGTTTTATGGAAAAGACGGCGTTTGTTTGGCGTTGTTGGGGCGATTAATGATCAACATCAAATACGCGTTTCGCACATGGTATGTAAACACCCATGTGAGTGCGTGATAATTATTTGTTTAAAATAAATAACTATAGTGACAATTTTCGCATGCACTTAGCTGATAAGGTCCTCAACAATTGCCAACTTGGAGGCTGGAGACAGTCTCCTGGTGATGACGAAAGGACATGGGAAATAATTTTTTATAGTAGATCCAGTTAATTTAAATAGGATGCAACTAGACATTCACATGTAAACTATAAAGATATACAAGTATATATTTGGAATTAAATTCTAAAAACGATCAATGATATCTGGATCAGATTCAAGATTAAGCTACTTGTAAAAGGTTATTTATATGTCTTTTCGATAAAACTTATTAGTAAACATGCACGTGTTTGGCGCAAGCTGCCTTACCACACCACGTGTAAAAAAGATTCTTCATAATGTATCACGTTATGAAATCCGAGCACCGCATTGGTTCACATCCGCCCATGTTGCTCAATCTACCTGCTCAAAAAAAAATCTCTCGGTCGGTCTGGCAGCATCTCCTCCCAGGCGCCGGCACCCATGCGCCTCTTTCCGCCTTCCTTGGCCTCCTTGCACCAGTGGCCTCCGATCTACCAATTGGCGATGTATTAAAAAAACAGAAGGGCAGTTATTTAGACTTATAATTGTTTTCTTCCTGGCGGACAAAGAAGGAAACAATAGCCGAATAGCCGAATTATGGCCGCATTGAGTTTGAGCCTCTCGATCCCCAGATGGCGCGACCGTCACTCCACCATCTCTGTCTCTATTTCTATACGCTAACTTTGGGGGCAGTCTGGCAGCATCTCTCCCTCTCTCCTCCTCCCTCGCCTCTGATCTTCCCATTGGCGATGATAAAATAAACTGATCAATTCACTCATAACGCGCAGTCGCCACTATCATAGGGTATCTTTGTGTAGGTAATGGCAAATGTTCAATCCAAAGCTTTCCCTAATTAAATATGTCACATGTAGTGCTCCTTGTCCTTTGAGTATAATATCTTTTGAATGATTACTAAAAAAATATTTAGTAATAAACCATCTGTTTTATGTAACTATATTTAATAAAGTTGATGTAAACTGGTATGTCCTTTTTGCATTTTTCAGTCATATTTGCATTTGCATAATTTCAAACACTTGCATTTGCATATGAATTATTTAAAACATTTCCATTTAAATGCAATCATATATGGATGCATTTGCATTTTAATCATTTCGAACATTTGCAATTAAATGTGCTGACTCGCATTTGAACCCAAGCGTTACCTTGACCCATCTTTATATTAATGCACTGATTTTGTGTGCAGTCTGGCAGAATGTCCTCCCACGCACCGATATCCACTCGTCCCTGTCTCTGTTCCTTCAACTCCTTTCACCGGATATGTGACTTTGTCGAATTTCACACACCATGTGTGTTACTGGAACACTGATGTGCTCTGAAATGCTGAAGAACATCAAATCGTAGGACACATTTTGTAGGAATTCTACGAAACTTTGTAATGGCAGCTTCTTTGAAAATCAAATGTGGTTTCACCCCTTTTGCTACATGGACGGGTGTAAGCTAGTGTTTTTTAATACGCTAACTTTGGGCGAATCCTGTCAGTATCTCCTTCCTCGCACCGACGTCCCCTCGCCTCTGTCTATGTCCATTTGCCCCCTTGGACCAGTGGCCTCTGAACTACCAATTGGCGATGTATGAAAAACCCAGAGGTAATTATTTAGAGTGATCTACTTACGTGTTTGCTGCTCACCCCATGTGTTTTTCTACCCGTGTGAGAAGGACGTTTGGTTTGTTACTCCGTGGACGGGTGTAAACTAGCATAAAAATACTAAAAATACCAACACTAATAAAACGTTCAACAAGCAAAAACAAAACACATTTTATTATTTGATAATTGTTTATAATTTTAATAAAATAACTAATACCGCCAGAGTACAATATAATTAATTTTAATGGAAACATTATAATTTCACTAATGTCCTGTGCTAAGCGTAGCGTGTAGCTTTAAGCTAGCATCGGCAGCGTGATCTGGCGCTTTTCACTCTCACAAGAGCCTGGAATCAAATAAACGTACCACTTTTCATTGTTACGAATTTGTTTGATTACCCGGAGTTTTGTTCACCAATCAAAGTGACTCTCATATTGTTGACTCTGATACTTGAGTTCTTTATCCAAGACACACACACAGCTGTATACATATGTAACATTAACTACACTCCCCAACAAATCGATCTGACCGGCGACACCATTTTCCGGTAACAGTTAAACCACGTGTCTGCGATTAGACTCGTTTCTCGGCGAGTCCGCGAAGTCGGACGAGAAAGTCAGCTACGGGAGATTAGCTTTGTGGGTGCACTCTGAAAAAATATTTACGAAGACACACATGTCAAAAATGCAGTGCTAACAACTACATGAAATATCTCACATTAGCATAACGTACATATTGCTTTCAACTGCTAAGACATAGCGCAACATAGCGAATTAATGAGTATAATACTCCACATCATGTACAACACCTGCTATTTTGATTAATGTTTCACACACGTACTACACTCACTTCTAATGATCCACAACATGTACAGGTATATTTGTTATTGGTTAATTAAACTGCGGGCTCACGTACACGCACGTACACTCTTAAAAATGATTTACGAAGACACACATGTGAAAAATGCAGTGCTAACATCTACATGAAATATCATACATACTGCTATCAACAGCTGAGACATAGCGCAACGTAGCGAGTTAACGAGTATAATACTCCACATCATGTACAACACCTGCTAGTTTGATTAAAGTTTCACACACGTACTATACTATACTAAACTGCGGGCTCACGTACACGCACGTACATAGAACGTAATGAAATGCGACGCGAATATAATTCACATGCAGTTCCGCAAAGATATTTTGCCATTTTATGACATCGGCTCAACTTTTGAGTTCCTCTGAACTAGGTTTCTGTATCCATGCTGAATATTTCTCTTCATGAACCGGAAGTGGATTCTGAACGTGTTGAAATCCAGACTAAAGAGCACCACGGCGGGAATAACAAGCATCACAATCCCGATGACTCCCATCGCGATGTTAGGCGGGGCTTTGTCCGCCTTCTTGAAGCCGATGGCCGCCATTGTCTTCTCAGCCTCCGTCTTAGGTTCCTCGTCCTCGGGAACAAAGATGCTGACTTCTTCTCCAGAGGCTGAATTGACAAACAAGAGTGTCTTCTCATAGACAGGAGAACGTATATAGGCAGTCATTGGTGTTATCAACCATGTTTTCGCGAAGGATCAATTGTTAAGATGTACAGCTATTTTGTGGTAAACGAGCAGATGTAAATACCATTTAACAGTTAACACGATGATTGCACGAGTAATATTTTTACACATCTCATAGTCAGTTTACCCTTTTCTTCTCGTGACGTTTCCATTTCTATCAGCAAACTTCTTCAGACGACTACCGCTAGATGGCGACACGGTAATCATTCTACGCTGACGTTACTCTATTGTGTGCCCCCCCCCCCGCGGCCGCGCCCTGGGTGGCCCTTCAGGAGATCGTAGATGTGTGAGAGTCGGTATCGGCCCTCATCTCGGTTCATGCTGTCTTTGGTTTTCCTTATCCAGATCGCTTATTTGATGCCTATTGTTCTTCTTTCTCCGACTCTCTGTCTACAAAGTTGGCCCCCCCCCCCAGTCTACTATGTGATTATGCTGAGTCATGTGATCTGTGTTCGCTGATTTATGCATCTCTGTTTCCGATGTTTTTCTGTTGTTTCGGGTGCAGGGTCTGCTAGCCGATGCTTTCTCAGCGTCTTCTTCGTGTTCTTTTTAATGCGGGTATAGGTGTTACCAACCATGTTTTCGCGAAGGATCAATTGGAAGTACCACCATGCCTTTGCTCTTGTCTTTTTCCACTATTTTTTTTTAATATTATCTTCCTTCTTTGTTTTCATCTTTGTCTGCACGGTTGATATGGTCCATTGTGGATACCCGCATCTCGTTAGAGCTTCCTTGATATGTTCTCTTTTGTTCCGTTTATTTTCGTCTTCTGTCACAAGTGTTTCGAATCTGTCTATTAAAGTACGGATCATTCCCATCTTCCGGTGTAATGGGTGGTGTAAAGAAAAGTTTAAGTATCGGTCTGCATGGGTATTCTTTCGGAAGATTTGTAGCTTTATCTCTCCAGATTCCTTCCTCTTTAGTAAAGTGTCCCAAAATGGTATTGTTCCTTCTGCTTCTTCTTCATGTGTGAATGAGATAATGTTTGTCTCGTCCACTCTGTTTAGATGGTCGGTCTGTTGCTGTGTCATCCCTGTTTTTATCACTTCTAGTATGTCATCTACATAACGTTTCCACATCCTAGGTCGGCAGCTGATCGGGGCTGTGGCAATATCGTCTTGTTCCAGTTGTTTCATGAAGAGGTTGGCGACGATGGGTGACACTGGGCTAACCATGGCTGTGCCAAATTTATGTTGGTGTATCGTGTGTCTGAATGAGAAGTAAGTTGTGTTCAGAACAAAGTCCAATAGTGCCATGATGTCTTCTCTTTCCAGTCTCGTCCTGTCTGTTAAGGTGGTGTCTTTCTGTAGTCTGGCCTTGATTATCTCCATATTCTTAAGTGTAGGCGTGTTAGTGAAGAGAGACACAACATCATGGGACGTGAACATGTCATCTTCATGTAGGGTAATTGATTTCAGTTCAACTGCCAGGTGTTTTGAGCTTTTGCCATGGTGTTGCGTCGGTCCTACCATAGGACCGAGAAGATCTGCTAGGCTTCGTGACACTATGTAAGCTATTGATCCAGTATAGTCCACTATCGGTCTAAGGGGGTTGTCTTTTTTGTGGATTTTCGGTGTGCAGTACAGCCTAGGGATGGAAGTACTGTTGTTCTGTGATCGTCCCTTCTCTCTTTAGTCTGGTGAGGATGGCAATTAATTTTATCTTATATTTGGCCGTTGGATCCGAATTTGAAGTATGTTTTCTCGTCGTCTAGGATCTCACGTACTTTCTTCTCATACTGTGTTTTGTCCATTATTACAGTGGCACGTCCCTTGTCCGCTTGTAAAATAATGTTTGTTTCATTTTTGCCAAATGCTTTTAATGCGTTTCTCTCTTCTTTGCTTATGTTGGATTTGGAAGGCTTCGCTGATTTCAAAGTCCCTTTCATATCTGCTCGTAAGTTTTCTGCTTCTGTTTGTGGCAGCGTGGAGCAAGACTGTTTGTGGCAGCGTGGAGCAAGACTGTTCAGTGGCTTCTGTTTGTGGCAGCATGGAGCAAGACTGTTTGTGGCAGCGTGGAGCAAGACTGTTCAGTGGCTTCTGTTTGTGGCAGCGTGGAGCAAGACTGTTTGTGGCAGCGTAGAGCAAGACTGTTCAGTGGCTTCTGTTTGTGGCAGCGTGGAGCAAGACTGTTTGTGGCAGCGTGGAGCAAGACTGTTCAGTGGCTTCTGTTTGTGGCAGCGTGGAGCAAGACTGTTTGTGGCAGCGTGGAGCAAGACTGTTCAGTGGCTTCTGTTTGTGGCAGCGTGGAGCAAGACTGTTTGTGGCAGCGTGGAGCAAGACTGTTCAGTGGCTTCTGTTTGTGGCAGCGTGGAGCAAGACTGTTTGTGGCAGCGTGGAGCAAGACTGTTCAGTGGCTACTATATATTGCTCTATTGGGATATGTTTCGGTGCTATAGCATAATTTAGTCATTTCGCGAGAACCTTCATTTCTGCGTTCTTCAGTTCATATTGCGAGATATTGACTACCCACTTCTTAAGTTATTCATCTGATAAATCAGTGGTGTTCTTTGTGTCTTTTGTTTGTTGTTTCCAACGTTCCAGCTTTTGTTGATGTCGCCATTTTGTGTTCTTGTACACCGTCAGGTGTGTTCGCGCCAGGTGTTATGATACGTTATCCTTGATGTTGCTAAGCAACTGCATAAACAATTCGTATTCAGTATTGTCTTTCTCTTCTCTGCAACTACCCAATTTGTTGTTAATTACTCGGATACCCACTTCTTAAGTTATTCATCTGATAAATCAGTGGTATTCTCTGTGTCTTTTGTTTGTTGTTTCCAACGTTCCAGCTTTTGTTGATGTCGCCATTTTGTGTTCTTGTACACCATCTCGTGTGTTCGCGCCAGGTGTGACACAATGCTGTCTTTGATGTTGCTAGGCAACTGCATCAACAATTCGTCTTTAGTATTGTCTTTCTATTTTCTGCAACTATCCATTTTTTTTTTTAATTACTCGGATTCTCTCTCTTATCAGGTCCATTTTGGCCTTTTTGTGATGCAATTGGCTCGTTTCGTGTTGATATGGCATTTTACTACCGTGTCGCCATCTAGCGGTAGTCGTCTATCACGAGAAAAAAAAGGTAAACTGACTGCGAAATAAATAAAAATATTACTCATTTGAACCATCCAGTGTGATGAACATCTTCACTCATATACGATGATTGCATATATTTGCATACAATGATCAGTGGCGTACGAGCGATCTCAAAATAGTGTTTCCCAGGTTGTAGTAAGTGTTAGGCCGCCAGAACATGTGTTGCTTATCGACGTCCTTGTGGGTGATCTGGCTGAACATGTGTAATTATTTTGAGTTGTCACCACAATATTTTCCAGTGTTTCAATAATTTCAAATTTGTATTGACTTTAACCAGGTCCCCGGCACCTCGGCTCCTATTTCTAAGACAATCAAACTGTTGGTTTAAGATCCAATGTTGTATTTATATGGTTAGTTTTTACTAATCTCGCACGGTCTGTGTCTAACTCTGCCTACCTTCACAGACAGGGTCGACGCCAATCCATCGGCCCCCTGGTCCACATTCCTTAGACAGCTGTCCCGACACGAACTTGTACCGGGGTAGACAGCGATAGATGATTCTTCTCTGCCGTAGAGTCTTCTTGTCTTCGCTCCAAGTCGTGTTGACGACATACGGAGGCCGCGGGCACTCCACTTCTGCATCACGAATGCGTAAGAATGGTGTCACTTCCGTTGTGAAACGGGGACAATTAAGGGTTGTTCCCAACCGTGGATCGGAATAACCGTAATAACACTACTCAGGTTATTGCTAACACGACTGATACATGCTTTGTATTGTTGTGGAACTAAAACTGCGCTAATGTATGCTGTGCTGGTTTAAAAGTAGGGTAACCTGGGGCAAAACGACCCATGGGTGTATGACGCCCCCAGCACATGCACAAAAACTCTGAACGTCCCAACATTTTTGCAAAATGAAGCTAACATCTATCTATCGGGTACTCACCCCGAAGGTTCAGCAACACGATACATACGTAGTTAAATAAGTGTTTTTTTAAACTTTTATATGCCCTGTTATACGCTCAGATCTAATATTTTGGAAATAATAAAATGGTTGAACTCACTATGAAACGATATGAATCATGATCTTAAACCATTAGGCATCAGGATTTTATTAAAACATGTTCCCCTGTTCCCAGGATTTCTGGCAAATTACGAGCGATGTTACCTCCTTGTGTTAAAAAAAATCTGTAGAAAAAAAACTATTCAATATTGACAACTACAAGTTGTGTTTATTTTGAAGAGTAGTAATTTCTCCACATGAATATATGCATAGAAATAGGATATATTAATAAAATGTTGACATTTGATCACAATTTGCAAATACAAAATAGTAAGTTTGTTAAAACTTTGAAAGTTATTCTAACTTGCGACTGAAATTGACAATGATCCCATGCTATAACCCTATGCAACCCAGCGAAGAAAATGTACCTATATGTGTTAGCTTTGCACCACTGAAAAAATTATCAAATTCTCATGGTTATTTTTTACAAATATATAAATAAATTTTTTCGAGATAGAATGAACAAAACCGATGAAAATCAAGATTTCCGAAAGGGCAACACATGCATGTAACGAGCTGTTGGGTGTGGCAACATTTTGTAGCGTTTAGTTCAGTAGTTATTCGCCAGGATTTTTTTGAATAGAGGGTCCTGTATGCGGCCGGCGGCGGCCTTTACACGACTGGACAGAGCGGCCGGCCGCGGCCGTTGTGGGGTGTAACGGGTTTTGTGACATAATAATAGCATTAATCAGTTGACAGGTCAAACAATACAACATGGGCAATAGTATGTTGTGTTTTATATACATCGCATTAAGACACACGTAGTGCATGTGGGGCAAGTCGGTCCCCAGTCATATGGAGCAAGACGACCTCTATGTCTTATCCCACCCGCGCATCGTTATAATGTATAACATTTATTACACATGACCAATTATGTTTAATACATTTAATATGTTATGAACGTTGTATAATTTACGCTCTGCCAGCCTGGGGGCAGTCATTATGATCGGATATTACTAAGCCAATATGATATTATATATGGATTGCAAGGTATATAATATTACATGTTAACTGCAATTTAAATGTAATAATTATAATTGCCTAAAAATTGCCATCATACCATTTGCATGTATACATTTTATGTTTAGGCAATGTTTGGTTCATATAAGCGAAAGTCCCGGGGGAGGGAGAGCTATTGACCGCGTTGCCTCATGCAGAGGGCCGTCTTGCCCCAGGCAAGATGTTTTTTGGATACTCTTGTTATTTTTCAAATGCAACTCTTCTAGTTTGTCAATTTGGTGAAAATAATATTTCAATGGGTAACACACATATATGTTTACAATATGAGCACTTTAAAATATGCTTACATAGCTTAATGGTGTATAATTTGAAAGTTTCACTAGGGGTGAAACCCTGCCCAAGGTTACCTTATCTTAGTTAATACCGGTCTAGTCCTAATATTTCCATAATTACAACAGTGCTAAAGCTACTACTAATAATAATAATTACTGTGTTTTTCTACAATATAACTGGAGCGTAATAGACTGAATGAATTACAATATAATAATGTGCGAAAACATCCGTAATCACAGTAATTTCGCTTCTGAAATGGTATTGAAATTGCCCAAAGCACACGAGTGTTAGCGCAATGTTATCTTAGTTGTCATTTTGATGGCAACAACGCTGCCTTAATTACAATACGGCTTGAACACAAACCAACACATTCTTGTTGACGTGTACACTGATACAGAAAATCGAACATGATCACTTTCACGAACATGAAAGTAACTAATAACATTATCCTGAGAATTTATGATGCAACAAGCAATGACTTTCTTCTAATCCTGGTGAAGGCTACCGACGGTATAGAAACGTTGATTAAATATAGAAGAAAATAAGTAATTTTCATGTTGGACATCAATTATCTCCAGACTCACTCTCGCATGTAGGAGTTGTCCCACTCCACGTTCCATTGGACTGGCACGTGAGCTCCTCGTCTCCAGAGGCAATGGAGTATCCCTGGTGACACGTGTACAGCACACGTGACTTGTACGTTAGCGACGTGATGTTGTAAGTCGCCATGTTTGGTAATTCCGGTGTCGGGCAGGTAATTTCTGTAACGCAAGAATGACGACAAGAATGACGACATGACATTGTAATGACGCATGTCATAATAATTGCATTTGCGTGCACGTAGATATTTACGTGTGTAATATCTCCATGTGCTTTTATGTTATCACATAGAGTAGATTCTCGCTACAAGTAACATTTCGGGACTTGGTCAAACTGTTCCATATATCCGATGTTCTTTTTATCCGTGGGTAGATAAAACAGTACAGGCCTGAACAGGTATTTCAAAGTTATTCCTTTTAATATTCCTTACATGGAGTCCTTGTAGCGAGAGGTCACTGTGTTTACAGCAAATGCTTTCTTGCTGTTTCTGTGTCGTCGACAATTGGAGTCCTTGTAGCGAGAGGTTACTGTGTTTACAGCAAATGCTTTCTTGCTGTTTCTGTGTCGTCGACAATTGGAGTCCTTGTAGCGAGAGGTTACTGTGTTTACAGCAAATGCTTTCTTGCTGTTTCTGTGTCGTCGACAATTGGAGTCCTTGTAGCGAGAGGTTACTGTGTTTACAGCAAATGCTTTCTTGCTGTTTCTGTGTCGACGACAATTGGAGTCCTTGTAGCGAGAGGTTACTGTGTTTACAGCAAATGCTTTCTTGCTGTTTCTGTGTCGTCGACAATTGGAGTCCTTGTAGCGAGAGGTTACTGTGTTTACAGCAAATGCTTTCTTGCTGTTTCTGTGTCGTCGACAATTGCATTATTCTTCTGATATATTCTGTTGTAGCATCTCAGTGGGGAAAGTGAGGCCACCAAATCATTGCGGTCACGATTAAGTAAATATGATATGCACATGCTGGAAACGAGAGCGATGTGTTGTGTTGGTTTTACCTGTGCAGACAATCTCGTCGCCCTCCCAGACACCGCGCTTGCTGCAGACGAGTGCAACATGTGGACGCTCAGTATAGTAGCCAGAGTCACAAGTGTAGGTGGCGCGGTCCAGATACCTCGTCCCTGGCTCTTCGTTCCTGGCGTGGGCCACACTCGGAGGCTGACCACAGTTCACCTCTGTAACACGACATATACGTCAAGACACTGCAGTAAGCTCACTTTCCAAACAGAGTCTTCGTCTGCGGTATAATTGCGTACGTGTTGAGACATTACAGAAGATCGACGTGACTTGAATCTGTTGAATTACTTTTGAAGAACCGGCGTTGAAGAACGCAGAATATAATTAATTTCACGTGTGTGTGTGTGTGTGCGTGCGTGCGTGCGTGCGTGCGTGCGTGCGTGTATAAGTGTGTATGTGCTATTGTTAGTATACTTTGTTTATACGATGTTGGCTAGTTGTTCTCCTATAAATCTGTTAACATGACTTATGAATATTTAACAATATCTCCATACACAAAAATTAAGTTCCAGATGAAACGTAGGCAACGTTGCAGTTGTATTATCGTGAGTCAGATTGTCTGTCCAAACTTCAAGTGTAGGAGACGGAGAAGACGCCGTTTGGTGTTACTTACTGGTGCATGTTGGTTGCTCACAGCTCCAGTTTCCCGTGATGAGACAGTCACACATGTTGCTACCTGTCGATATTTTGTAGCCGGCCACACAGGAGTAAGTGACCCGAGCCCCGACCACGACACCCGCGACGAACGGCACAACCTTGGAATCACTGCCGACGTGGATACTGGGACAGGTGATTTCTGAAAGTAACATTTACAGAAATTCATAGACTGGGAGTATGATTTTACTGCAGGAAAACTCATAAGTAACTAGAGAATGGAATCTTTAAGGCCGTTTCTTCAAGTAAATTATAACTAATCGATTAATTATATTTGCAAAGTATATTAGAAGCTTAATTGCAATTCTGAAAACAAGTTGTAATTTATCTAGCAAATAAATGCCTAAGTGCCTAAACGTAGGTCGCACTATCAGATTGTTGGACCTGTAGAAAGGGTTACGTACCCTCAAACACTGGCTGCTCCCCATCCCAGTGTTCGTCCTCGCCACAGGTCCGCACCAAGTCGCCGCTGACGTGGCGATAGCGGTCCGCAGGTTGGTACGTTACTTTGGATCCGACCGTCAGACTGCCGACAGAACGCACGCCGCCCACTATGTGTGTGGGTGCCTTGCATGTGGTTTCTGCAATTCGTATATGATTTATATTGTTGATAAGATTTCTTAAAGCAATTGCGTGCACGCACGCACGCACGCACGCACACGCAAGCGCACACACGCACGCACACGAACACGATGAAAGTATTAGACACTTTATACATATCTAAACATGCTCGTTAGATTAATTTATATCACGAATAACATCCATACATAATTTGCAATACTTAAGTGTATTAAAATAGGCTATGTAATTTTAAAAAATACTAGAAATACAGGCTGTGTATCGTATTTTAAGTTAACGTATGGGCTGGTTGTATAATGTTGTTATAATAAATGTATTTGCTACTTACACTTATGATTAGAACGTGTGTATTGTTGTTATATGGTGCACTACCATGCTATTCAAAATGGAATATATAAGGTATAACATTAAGAGGAATAAAAATAAAACTTTTCAACAAAATCCGGAAACACAAACTAACTTTGTTGGGGCAAATCAGAAGACAGGAAGGAATACAAGGGGAAACATTGGAGGGAAGGAGGTGGGGTGAACGAGGAAGGGAAAGACCAAGAGCCACACGACAGACAATATCAAGACGTAGATGGGAAATATGAAGATTTGACAAGAACGGCATTAGACAGACATTAGTGGCGAACAATGACAGCTGACATTCCGATGAAGGATGACACCACACGATGATGACGACAATTATAACTTCAGTTATTCAACACTGTTAGTGCATGCATGCATTGTGACGTACGTGCACACACGAGAGGTGTCCCGGACCACACGCCCTCTGCCAGACACGTCATCACTAGGCTGCCGCTCTCTCTGTGGTGGCCAGGCAGACATTCCAAGGTGACAGCGTCCTCGTAGTGGGCGCCTGTCTGGTCTGTCACCCGACTTCCCACGCCTGTAACGTCGCCGCACTTGACGCCTGTAGAGAGGAATAACATTTCTGTTACGAGAGTCCCAAAATTACTCAGTGCACGTTTATCCAAAACGCCCATCACACCAGTGACGCCACTCACCATATCACCACTGCCACAACTTATATTTCATGTGCTGATTCTGCACATGTTCATTTCATTTGGTAATTTCGTAATTTGTTTTAAGGCATCGCTCAAATACAAATGGCATACAATGGTGGATAACGTTTGCATCGAAAATGTGTCTACAAATACATTAACATTCGGTTTTGTTTGAAACTATGGTACGTAGGCCTGTACTGCACAGTTGCTGTGACGGCGTTAACAACAATCACGTGGCAAAGCCAATCAGTCGTTTATACTACTCCGCATCTGTCCATTTTTAATGTATGATCAAGTTGTGGCAGAGGTGATATGATAAGTGGCGCCACTGTCGGGGAATGTGTCAGTCGTTAGCAGCTACAATCCTGCTTATCAGTAGGTTTATTCTGTTTGTAGATACGTCTTTCCGGAAGGCATTCTGGAACCGTCGTTCATTGCAAATGCGTATAATAAATGAGGTTCATCTATTCATTGATGTCTTCGAATCATTTAATTTGAATACAATGATCACGTAGACACGTAAATAGTTATCGCGATTGATTTTGCATGCGCACGAAATAATCGCGTCCGGAATTATTCAAGTATCAAATCGACTGATATTTCCGTTTCGGTTGCTTAATGGTGTTGTTTATATATAAATGACACTGTTTTATATATCAGATGCTCCTTATATCCACGTGTGAATAAAACAGTGCGGGCCAGAACGGAGATTTCATAATTGTTCCTTTTAAAAAGGTGTCCCTTGTATGGGGGTCCCTATAGCAAGAGTCCGCCAAAATAAAACAGGGTCGTGTGCTTGTAATTATATATAAAAAAAATAGAACATTGTTCCATTAGGCCACCAGGAATTTGTTATTTTATTACAGATTCGTGACGCCCGGTGTCAAGTTAAAGAATTAGAAGGACGGAAATGCTCCTGCAGGAGACGATATAATAAAAGGATTGCACACACGCAGTGTGCTGCGGCAAGGAGGCTGCATGACGGGGTATCCCCACATTAGGGACATTTTCTTACTAAAATGAAGGTCTGCAGGATACCACCGCATGCATTATGCAGGAAAACATGGGAAAGCTTTGAGACAAAGAAATTAGTTGTGGCTACAACATGGCATGGAAGAAAGAGTTTATTTGAAAAAGAACAAAAAGCAAGATATCTTACCAAACTGGCAAGAAAGGATATCTCCTTCACACAGCAGGAAACTTTGCACTTCTGAATAGATCCAGATATACACTTATTGTGAAGGCGTTACATCATCTAGTCTACATCACTCACGTGTACAGTTGAGAGACACCCGTGTCCAGTCTCCATCGACCAAGCATTCGGACTCGACCTCATTGCTCTCGTAGCCGACGTCACAACGGTAGCGGACAACACATCCACGACTGACACAGCTGTCTGTCACCCTGGCGTATTTCACCGGTGGTGGTGTCCCACACGTCACTTCTGGAGACACCAAATAAACACTGTAGTCAGCGATACTCACAAGGCACACGCCAATTTAATCAACAATATCTGTTGCAAGTGAGCAAGGAAGCCATTGGCTGCTCGAGAGCCGACAAATGTTTCACCCGTCCTTCTTTTTATTTTAAGCATATTCGTACATTAACACACAATGGCGAATTAACGGGGCATTGGGTCACGCCTTTGGTTTAAATGTTTGATTTTTCGTATTTGTTGCGCCCCTACACGGGAGCATGGTAAACTAGTGGGTGATTAGGCTTATCCCCCTTTTGGCCTCCTCTTTACAATTCATTCATCGCCTCTGTCAGAAAGGGTGTTTTCTCATTCTCATCTTCTGTATTCCTTCCTTAAAGGTCCCTCCTCAATTCGATTTTTTGCCCGTCTCATTTCAAATTCTTTTGACAAAAATTCAAACCTACCTACAATAAGACATTCTAGCTCGCTTGGGTAATTTTTCTACGTGGTTTTTGTTAAATCATCAGACAAACTATTACATTATTTGATGTTTGAGCCATCATTTATTGAAGAGAAAAGTGAAACTCAGAAAACTCACGAATTTCGCCCTTGGTGAAATTTCGTAGCTTTGTCATGTGATAGCTTTGTCATATGATCGGCAACAGGATGGAAATCGACAAAAGGAAATTCTTTCGATGATGTGAAAAAAATAAGGAGGTTTCTAAGTTCTTGAATTATTTCTACCAACCATTCGATCTCATTCGTCGCATGTAATGTAGAGTTAAGGAGAAATTGGCGCACCATTTAGTGATAATGATAACGAACATATTCAGTCACTAACACTGCATGACCGAGACGAACCGTACGAACGGCATTTAAATCAAACGTCTGTTTTATCACTACATGCATGCAAGTAGTTTTTTTGCAGTGGTCACAACCTCAGTGATTTGTTTTAAAAATAGCTTTTTGGTCAAAGATTTCCTCTTACGAGTAGAGAGGGAAATAATAAAAAATCGCTTCGGCGGTTTGTAATATTTAAG
Organism: Lamellibrachia columna; assembly: GCA_963662155.1. Lineage (NCBI taxonomy): Eukaryota > Metazoa > Annelida > Polychaeta > Sabellida > Siboglinidae > Lamellibrachia > Lamellibrachia columna. Next base: position 54,337,652 of record OY759264.1, read on the forward strand.
TCTGGCAGTTAGATAATTTGCCGGATGTACTTAACCCGTGTCATCATAGCCGATTGTGGTTGACAGAGGTAATTATCGAAAGACTCCTCGGAGTGGGAGTATTTCTGTGTTTTCTCTAACAAGAAATAGATCTTTAAAATCACAATTATGTCTGACGATGAAAAATTATTATTGTATCAGTTATAATCATTAAGTCGATGAGTTCTTTAGCCTTCGGGAAACAACTCCTGCTATTCTGCAAACACGCTGGCTGACCTTCGCATATCAATGACGGCTTCGTCCATTTGCCATCCAATTGACAACGGCTGAATCCCTCGCCCGCCTTCCGCTCGTAACCATGGTTACATGAGTACGTAACTTTCCCACCAACCACGTCGCCATTCCACATTGAGTAGGAGGCATTGGTGACGTCCAGCGGGGAGCCGCAGTGTACCTCTGGAGAAACCACATAACTCGAGTGAATGTTCGAACGGCAGGTTAGATAACAAGACAAATTGGTTGAATTGTCAGATCCATAGTCTGACGTAACAATACTTACTCATGAACGTGACCTCTGTCAAGCTCCGTTTTACCAACCATGGTAAACCACACACGCACGCGCGCGCACGCCACACG
>OY759264.1:54340766-54428266 GCA_963662155.1 Lamellibrachia columna
CTGTGTTACCTGTGCACTGAGGCACCTCTCCTGCCCACTGTCCGTCGAGTTTGCACAATTGTTCCAAATGACCACCGGTCAGTTCGAAGCCAGCAGCACACTTGTACTGCAGTGTGGTGCCCGGAGTGTAAGGTGCCGCTCCGTTTAGCAGGACAGAGCCGGCCGGGTGACTAACAGTTGGACATAAAATTTCTGTGGACACGCACTTGGAATTAACATACCAAAATATATACACGAATGTCCCATATAACATACACATATAGATTAGAGAGTCATACAGACCATTCCAAACCACACGAACTGTCAAAGCGGACAAGGAAACCATTGGCTTATCGAGGGTCCCAATTTTTTTTATTTATTCATAATTGATAATGTGTTCCATTTATTCATTCAATGTTCTCTTTGACAATGAGTATTTTCTGATATACAATCTACACTGTTCCTCCACTAACGTCACTTCCTGTCCTCTAGTTCTTCTACCTTTCTTAAGTGAGAAACAAATATTGTTATCAATATTTTCAAACCCATTCAAAATCTTAAAACTTCAAATTCATATCCTCTTAACTGCCTTGTCTCTAGGTTTGTCAAGCCACATTTTTGGGCATCGCTTGGTAGCGCTTCGCATGTTACACCTAAAATGTAGTCAACACAATGATTTGGTCTATGCGCTCTCGTTGATATAGTTGTCATTGACCCACAAACAAACACCTTAAAGGTGGGACAGGCTGAGCAGGTCACCATTAGAAAATACAAATAATAATCAGTCTACAGGACTGGTCAGAACGGAGGAGACACATATTTAGCCACACTAACAGGAGTTGTAGTGTCACTTGAATCCCTGGCACATGGTGAGCAGGTGAATACTGCAAGACACGTACGCGACGGCAACTACGCAAAATGTGGTTTCTACTTTCTAACTTAATCTAATTTGTTTTATTCAGTAAACCACGATGAATGAAACTATGCGACGAGTAAAGTAAACATGGGCTGAACTCCAATCCGAACAAGAATATGTTTGGCTAACGTAAAGGGAAATACATGTTTGGCTTTTCCTAACCGAGCAAGAAGCAGAACTGTATCAAGTAATGGGAAGGATTATCAATACTATTGACACTGCGAATCGACAAAATGAAGCCGACGTGTGGAAATTTCATTGCTTCTATCAACGTCAATGCAAGTAAGGTGAACTCAAGTTTATACCGTAAAATATGTTCCTGTGTGTACCCGGCACTATTACTATTGTTATTAAATTCATTTAGCTGACTACCCGGATAAAAAACAATCATTGCTAAAGTAGCATCAATACTTTACAGTAAAATGTTTCCATAATTCACAACAAATTACGTATTTGTCATTTTAGGCATTAACTTTTGCACAATGTGCTATGGTTGAAATGAAGCCTGGTCGAATCATTTGTTTTTTATAATTGGACTTTCTAGCATGAACGATACAAAAACAAGAGCACACACAGTTATCCTGTACACTGTAACTCTGTACACTAAGATCAATCGATCTGCTATTGATAATGCCAGTTTACCTGTGTAATAAACCATTCACGTCAATGCAAATCCACAACATGTATAATGTTCATGTCGATGTTACAATTTAGTATATTGTACTTTCACACATGGCGATGGAACTCCTAGCTCGTTTACAGTTAGGTTATATATTTTGAATAATTACATTATCAAAATTATAAGTTCACCCATATATTACGATATCATGCTATGCCATGCATGTTTTGTTTTATTACAATTGTTACATGGTAAACCAAATGAGCGTGACTGTTGATCAGGCATATTTACTGTACAATAACATTAACGCAAAACAAAACGGCATAAAATTCTTTAAATTCCTTTTGATAAAAATATGAAATGTAATGTTTAATATATCGTACCTTCGCACGTGGCCACGTTGCTCCAATGGCCGTTTTCCGTGCACATGCGTACACCGGTACTCCCGGTTAGTCTGTAGCCCTGAATACATGTCATCTCACACGTATCCATGTAGTTCTTTGTGCTTGACGTACAAGTTGTGTCCGTGTATATCTCGCCAATCTGCACGTCGATAGGTGGACACGTGACCACTGAAACTCGTGACGTATTACAATGTACAAACACGATTTTGTACAGTGGTTCATCTCTACACAATATTATTATATTGAGTGCGTTCTTCATATTGAATAGCATCGTCGCGGAATTCTTAAAATCAGAATTATAATTGCAGTAATCACAAATCCGCCTCTAATAGCAACGATCACAACATTCTTCCGCTCAAAACTAGAAAATATGCAATATATATTCGTAGCGCAGTATCTATAAATGCAACATGTTCAACATTAAATTTTCATTAATCAATCAAAACCGAACTCCTTTTTGAGCGTATGTGTGTCAAACAATATCACTAGCAAAATGCCCGTTCTCAGGACGTGACAACTTAATAATTCTTACGTGACAGTCATTATGGCAATGTTTTCCAAATAGGTGATCGCTAATATAAAAGGCCAACATTGTTTATTGTTTGAGCCAGATGGCGCCAAGTACTCTCTAACGGTTTACGTACCGAAGTATTCGTCGTGTGCTCACGTCGTTTCTGCGATTTGAAGTTAACGTTTTACGTAGCGAACGATTGAATTACCATAAGAAGCACTAAGAACCCTTGAAATACGGGTATTTTGAAAATATAAAGTGTTCCGTTTGATTGGTGGGGTCGTAGATTAATCCCTATAAGTTTGGCGCCCAAAGTGCAAGTTGTGTAGGATAAAATCGTTAACATACATACATACGCTACCTCGATTACAGTTAGATTATGTACGTTGAATAATTACATTATAAAAACTAGAAGTTCACCCATATGTTACGACATCATGCGATGCCATGCATGTTTTGTTTTATTACATTTGTTACATGCTAAACCAAATGAGCGTGACTGTTGATCAGGCATATTTACTGTGCAATAACATCCACGCAACACTCAACGCCATAAAAAAAAATTTCTTTAAAACTCCTTTTGATGAAAATATGAAATGTAATGTTTAATATATCGTACCTTCGCACGTGGCCACGTTGCTCCAATGGCCATTTTCTGTGCACCGTCGTACACCGGTACTCCCGGTTAGTCTGTAGCCCTGAATACATGTCATCACACACGTATCCATGTAGTTCTTTGTGCTTGACGTACAAGTTGTGTCCGCGTATATCTGGCCACTGTGCACGTCGATAGGTGGACACGTGATCACTGAATCACCGGACGTACAACAACGTACAAACACGATTTGTACAGTGATTCATCTCTAAACAATGTTATTATATTGAGTGCATGCTTCATATAGAATAGTTATAATTACAGTAATCACATATCTGCGTCTAATGGCAGCAACGACAACATTCTTTCGCTCAAAACTAGAAAATATCCAATATAAATACGTAGCATGGTATATGAATGTAACATGTTCAACCATAAATGTTCATTAATCAATGGAAAATCGAACTTCTTTTTGAGCGTATGAATGTTTGTCAATTAATATCACTAGCAAAAATGCATGTCCCCACGCCTGGATAACTTGGTGGTTCATACGTGATTATCATCATAGCAATGTTTACCAAATCGGTGATCGCTAATATAAATATCCAACATAGTTCATTATTACGTGCCATATGGCGCCACGTACACTTAAACGGTTTACGTACCGAAGTATTTGCCGCGCGCACGCGCGTCGTTTCTGCGATTTGAAGTTGACATTTTACGTAACGAAGAATCGATTTACCATAAGAACCACTGAGAACCCTTGATATACGGTGTTTTAAAAAAAATAAAGGCGTTACGTTTCATTCGTGGAGTCGTAGATTACTCCCTGAAAGTTTGGCGGCCGAGGTGCAAGCCGTCTAGGAGGAAAACGTTAACAAACAAACGTACGCTACTTCGATTATAATTAGATTATGCACCTTAAAAATAACATTACAAAAACTGGAAGTATCCCCTTGTGTTAATACGTTAAACAATATCATGCCTCTTTTGTTTTATTACATTTGTGAAAACTAGAAAATATGCAGTACAAATACAGTATAGCATTGTATCTATGAATGCAACATATTTAACATTTCATTAATCAAAAAACACGGAACCCCTTTTTAGCGTATTCCTGTTTGTCAATTAATATAATCATGCACCTTAAAAAAATATTACTTTATAAAACGTAAGATCCCTACTATCAAGTGGCAACAGACAATCCCTAACACCGATGTCTTGAAAAGAGCGAACATGACCAGTGTTGAAGCTTGACTAGCAACACCTCAGGTCCGCTGGGCTGGACATGTGATCCGGATGGGTGAAAAAAGTTGCACGAAACGGAGTTTTTTTTGTGGGAGGACGACGGCTCAAAGACGTAATTAAGCGGCATGCCAGACCTACTGAGGTCAACGTCAACACCTGGGAAAGAAAAGCCTTGAACCGGACCAGCTTGGTTAGCGAGGCTAGTGGGCGCCCATCGTTAGCTCATTCGCCAACAGAGAAGAAATTCTTGCCATAGCCAACCTTCCGGCACAGACACCACTCGTCATTGGATCCGGTAGCACTGCATGCGTGCTTTATGCCTTCCTTGTCTTAGTCGACCGCGATAGACAGCCGATGGGGTGTATATAATAGTGTGTGTAAATGCATATGCATGTACCGACTTCATCTCAACTGACCAACTGAGCAGAGTTAATGAGATCGTGCCAACAGCACTGGGAGCACTAGTTCCTGTACTTCAGCACAAAACTGGTTCCTGTTCGTCAACGTCGGCAAAACGGAGTGTACAATCATCAGCCGTGAAACCGAAAGTGTTGCCGAAGAATGGAGGTCGACCAAGAAACTGCTCGGAGACGCTGGGGACCTGTCTCGCCGAAAAATGCTTGCGGTCACTGCTTTCCATTCTGTGTGTTCTCTTTAGCTGCGAAGACAACTTGTCAGTGAGCAACTCCGATTGCGTTTATATAACGCATTTGTACTTCCTGTGTTACTGTTCAATGCGGGTGCGTGGGGCCTGACAGGGTCGGAAACGGAAAAACTAGATGCCTTCCATAGGAAGCAGCTCCGCTCGCTCATCGGGATTCTCTGGCCACAGAGGATAAGCAACGTAAAGTTGCGCGGACTCGCTTGGACGAGAAGGCGCCCGCAAACCAAGTAATGTCCGCAAATTTCCAAGCGGAAGCACTCAACGTATATCGCGGCCGACCTAGAACCGGCGTCTCTGGCAGCAGATCGGCTGTGGCTAAAAACAGGGGCCGACCTAGAACCGGCGTCCCTGGCAGCAGATTGCGTGTGGCTAAAGACAGGGGCCGACCTAGAACCGGCGTCTCTGGCAGCAGATCGTGTGTGGCTAAAGACAGGGGCCGACCTAGAACCGGCGTTTCTGGCAGCAGATCGGCTGTGGCTAAAAACAGGGGCCGACCTAGAACCGGCGTCTCTGGCAGCAGATCGGCTGTGGCTAAAGACAGGGGCCGACCTAGAACCGGCGTCTCTGGCAGCAGATCGGCTGTGGCTAAAGACAGGGGCCGACCTAGAACCGGCGTCTCTGGCAGCAGATCGTGTGTGGCTAAAGACGGGGGCCGACCTAGAACCGGCGTCTCTGGCAGCAGATCGGCATGAGGCTAAAGACAAGGGCCGACCTGGAGCAGCTGCGTCGGATCACCAAGAATAAAACCCAGTGGAGCAAACTACACAAAACAATAATTGAAAGGAAACGGTGTAAGCGGACGTAAGAGCCAGCTGCTCTCACAAGCTGACAGTCGCGACTGCGAAAGACACTTTTAATAAGTACATTTCATAACCTGAATCTCATCGAACAGTGTTTCAGTAACACCACCACAACACAGACAATTACCATTTTTTCCTTGTTAAATATGGAGATGCTCATTCACTGTACATTCTCGTAGGCATTCGAAATTTAGACAATTTCGTTTACCCTCGATTCAGCTCACGGAACAAATGATGCAACTCAGTGATGTGCTCTTGATAATGAGCAACACAGGGGAAGTATTTGCGTACCACAAACATTACGGATAATGTGCTATATATTTGATCATTTCCTGTTCACCACCGACCATGCAAAACGGGAAAAGCACGTACAGCCGTCCGTACACGGTACGATCCGACGCGATACTAGGCGATTTAGATTTTTTATTGCTGCATCGAGTCGGGCTGCGTCGGACTGAGTCGGGCTGCGTCGGACTGAGTCGGGCTGCGTCGGACTGAGTCCGGCTGCGTCGGACTGAGTCGGACTGGATTAATTCAACCGTTTTCTTGTACATCGGTGTACGTTTCCAGGTTTTAATCGAACATTGTACTGCATTGTATTCATTATTCCACACCCCAATGTAATGACAACGTATAAATGACAAGTATTATAAATTAAGGGGGTATACAATGATGGTCTTTGTTAACTGAAATGGAGTTTGTTGGGGTCTCGCTATAATTAAAACGCCCAAATTCTCTTAATGTTACGATCGCCAAATACGTCTTAACATCTTATCTTAAAATCTTAAGGATGTTATAAGTCGTGCGATAATATTTATTGCTGTAGCATATTTACTGCCAGAAGTTGTATAAAACGTGATTTGGCAGATCAATAAATTATTTACATTTATTTTGTCAGTCGTTAATTACAAAAAAACGATCGTTGTATATTTATTTCATCGCCAAATGTTGAATGTTTGAAATGGATTTTATTTTTAGCCAACCGGGATGTTACTCTCTAATAAATTAAGTAAATCGTTGTACATTCCCTTTAAGGCCTACCTGGTCGGCGACATTCCCTTTAAACATCTAGTAGCCTACCTGGTCGACGACATTCCCTTTAAACATCTAGTAGCCTACCTGGTCGGCGACATTCCCCGTGAAGTAGTGCTATGTCGTACGTCTTTGCTCCTACGTCCACACAGTCTTCATTTGTATTGGTCGAACTCGAAACTTGCCAATTGATGCGTTTATAGCAAACACTGGGAAGAAATAAGAGTACCATTAATTTTATGCACACGATATTCAAATATATGTGTGACTTGTACAATCACATTATGCAATGATGTTATGTATCGTCAAGTCGCACGACGTCTGGTAACATCCACACTGTTCTGTCTCCAACAAATCAGGTTTCTTGTTGCTTCTCTCAACTTGTCCTTCGTCAGCTTTGTTGTATGCCTGATCTCATTCGCCCACGTCGCGTGTGGTCGATACCTTCTGTTTCGCGACCTTTGCTTGTATTGGGAGCGATGATGGAGACGGCACACGCAAGAAGAAGAACGGTACAAAGACGTTGTAGGTGGGTCGTGCGAAACGGAGAGAGAGAACACGGCTTCGTTGAGTTGTTTACCCATTGACTGGGCAGGTAGATCTAAATCCATTGAAGTGCCTTAGCATTATTATACAGACATAGACAAGACGGTTCACCTATGTTACTCCAAGTGACGGACAAGTGGAAAAGATGTAATATATCGTATCGTATCGTATCGTATCGTATATATATATATATATATATATATATATATATATATATATATATATATATATATATATATATATATATATATATATATATATATATATATATATATATATATATATATATATATATATATATATACGATATATATATATATATATATATACGTTACATTGGGGAACCGTCTTGTCTATGTCTGTATAATAATGCTAAGGCACTTCAATGGATTTAGATCTACCTGCCCAGTCAATATATATATATATATATATATATATATATATATATATATATATATATATATATATATATATATATATATATATATATATATATATATATGAATATATATATATATATATATATATATATATATATATATATATATATATATATATATATATATATATGTATATAGGTAGGAAGATGCAAACATAGTTTTCTAGCCATATTCATAAAAAGCGATCATCTATTTGGTAAACATTGCAATCATGACTGTCACGTATGAACTATCAAGTTATCCCGTCCTGGGGACGGGCATTTTTACTAGTTACTATAACGGCCAGTGTTACGTCACACTTTCAACAAACCATCAATATATTGCCTGCAGCACCATGTACCAAGGCAAAGATCGATATTTCTGTGAAAATGTAGTGAATCCTGACATTTTACAGTCACGTACTAACTACCAAGTTATCCCGTCTGGATGGTGGGCATTTTTGCTAGTCCAAACAACAATTGCACGCAAAGTTCGCGATAGAAAAGAAATTACGTATAACAGGTATTGTATAAAATTAGACTACATTACTTGTCATTTTCTGCAGAGTACATAATGTTTTCTTTGAATGCTATGGATTCGAGACCACGTGTTTTGTAAACCGTTCTGCGTTGTTCTTGGTCGTACCCGGCGCATTCAACCGAGCGGCTTTCTACAAATAGAGCGCAGTAGCTTATTATGTCAACGGGATATGTTGAATTACATGTATATCTTCGACAATGTCGTAATTTTTAATTAGCCGATTGTAAAGTGGAACAAATAAAACTTCATATGAACACTGGGAAGGGTTGGTTGTTCGAGTAAAGAGTAATAATTGATCTAAGACTTTAACCATTGGAAATATATGTCAATCTCCAATAACGTGTAATGACAAATTAAACGCATTATAGATGAATTTACGCAAAACATATCATCATTAGAAAAGAGTAATAAAGATACAATTATTGCTGGGGATTTTAATATTAACTTACTTAAATTAAACGAAAATGACATTTTTGTAGCTTCTTTGATACTTTGATATCAAATAGTCTTTATCCTCAAATAACTCTTCCAACTAGATTCACTAGAACAACTATATTAGATAATTTATTTTGTAAACTTCATAAATCCATACTAGAAAATACCACACTAACTAAAAACAATTCTGATCACCAGCCGTGTTTCATAATTATGCACAACACTGTAAAGATACACTCTCCTTCTACATATGTCAAAATGAACTAAATGTAGAGGCAATGACAAATGTTTTGTATTAAATAAAATCAGATGACATTTATGATATATTAAATAAAAGTCCAACCGCTGACCCAAACTTGAGTTATTATAATATAATACATGAAGAAATTACACGTGCTAAAAACAAACACATGCCAAGCAAATTAGTAAAATGTAATAAATACAAACACAAGAAATCAACATGGATCACTCAGGGTTTGTTAATATCAATTAGATATCGAGACAAACTGTATAAACAGTTAAAATTAACAAATACCAATTCAGCAAATTATGAAACTACTAAAATTAACTTTAAAACATGCAACGTGGTATTAAAGAAAAACATTTGGACAGCTAAGCAAAGGTATTTTAAATCTCGTTTTTTCTCTTTTTAAAAATGATATACGAAATACCTGGAAAAATATATATGAACGTCTCTCTAAAAACAAACTAAAAAAAGATATCCAACTTATTTTGAAGAAAACGGCACACAAATAACAAAGACTCAAACTATTGCAAACAAATTTAATAACTTTTTTACGAATATAGCTCAAACTATTGTAAATGATATCAAATATGAATGTACCAATGATTGCAGTTATTATCTAAATAAACAAATAAACTAAGTTTTTTAAATTCTAAATGTAGACGAAGAAACAGTAAAGAAAATAATACATAATCTACCCACAAAACAGTAGACAAAATTATAAATTCAACGGACAATAATTATATGCCAATTAATATATGTATCGATCTTTCGAAGGCCTTTGATGCCATTGACCATAATATTTTATAAAATAAATTAAGGTACTGTGGCCTGGATGGTTCAACTCTACTTTTATTTGAAAATTATTTAAGCAACCGAAAACAGCATGTTGAAATTGCAGAAATGCAATCAGAAATCCTACCTAGTAAAATCGGAGTTCCACAATGTTCAATTCAAGGACATTTATTGTTTACTATTTAAATAAATGATTTCCCGCAAGTCAGTAATATGGTTGCTTCATTGTGTATACTGATGATACAACACTCTCCAGCATATTAAGACATTTTAGTGGTAGCACACAATATAAAAATAAAAGAACAGAATCTTTAATAGTGATAAACTCTGTAAAATTATTGAATGGTTATATATTAATAAATTTTCATTGAATAAAGACAAATCTAAATATATGATTTTTCATGTACCATAAAATATACGCTAACTCTTACTCTTAAAATATATAACATCTACATTGAACGAGTGGTGGAATTTAATTTCCTAGGATTAATTCTGGACACAAATCTAAACTGGAAAAATAATTTTAAATAAATGTTCCAACATGACTGGTATATTAAATAGATTAAATATGTACTACCTCTAGAAATAAAGAAAATGTTATATAATTCTTTAATGTTATCACATATTAACTATTGCATTGTGGCATGGGAATACAAAGGCAGTAGAATAATGACAATTAAAAAGGGCAGTTCGAATAATAACCTTGAACTTACAATTTTACAATAAATATATTCCCAGTAACTTGCCAGTTTATTTATTAAATTGGAAAATTATCCAAAATTACAATATAAACTCGCAACGTTACAAATATGCATACATCTAGGACAATATATGAGTTTGCCAAAAAAAATTCTTAAACACAACTTGCCACACGTTATAAATGATACTCCAGAATTAGTTAGAAAATATATTCACTCGCAGTTTAGGTGGTTTTGCTTACTATTTCAAAAAATTATTTCTTACTAAAAAAAAGAAAACATATGTATAATATATGTCAGTAAAACCTTAAACACTAATAAAATACACATATAGGGATAGCTACATAGGTCTTTCATACATACAAGTACTTAGGTTAGGAATCTACATCAATTAGCTATCTATATACTACAAACAAGCGTATCGCTACATACACTTTAGATACAGTTACACTTACAACGACACAGACACCGTATTAAAAAAATTATTAAAATAACAATTTATATATACATATAAAGGATTATATATATATATATATAACGAATTTATTTTAATATTTTTTTTAATACGGTGTATGTGTCTTTGTAAGTGTAACTGTATCTAGAGTGTATGTAGCGGTATGCTTATATATATATATATATATATATATATATATATATATATATATATATATATATATATATATGAAGACAGACTAAATATAAATTGATATAATAAATGGTTCGTATGACAGCGACTTATTTGTGCTAATAGGAGTCATTGAGCCCTTATTTTTATTATTATTAGTTATAGTTAATTATAGTTGAAGTATATATACAATATATGTATATAAAATATAGCAAAAATACTTGTAAACTGCACACTGTTTAATTTAATTTGGGGTCCAATAAACATCAAAATCAATGTGTGTGTGTATGTGTGTGTGTGTGTGTGTGTGTGTGTGTGTGTGTGTGTGTGTGTGTGTGCGTGTGCGTGTGCGTGTGCGTGTGCGTGTGCGTGTGCGTGTGTATGTGCGTGTGTGCGTGTGTGTGCGTGTGTGTGCGTGTGGTGTGTGTGTGTGTGTGTGTGTGTGTGTGTGTGTGTGTGTGTGTGTGTGTGTGTGTGTGTGTGTGTGTGTGTGTGTGTGTGTGTGTGTGTGTGTGTGTGTGTGTGTGTGCGTGCGTGCGTGAGGTTATTTTGTTTGATGCAATGAGACAGTGAAACAAAACGATGTTAAGGCTAAGTTAAGTTTTCTTTTTCTTAATTAGTCTTACATGCTCGGCAACAAACACGACAACAGTTTGTCTCTAGCATAATACGATTCAATGCTTATGCAATGTGTTGTAACTTTATTAATCTACAAAGACGAATAATTGTCCTGAGAAAAAAAAAGGAAATTAGATCAAGGAAGAAACATTGCTATATAAAAGCCTATCTTTATATGTTACTAATTATACATGTACCATTTGCGAAAATAATATGTGTCCCATAAACTTAACTACTTCAAAATCGGTGCCAAGTTCCCCCGAACCATTTGAACATAAGCAGCGATGTGCGTCGAATCTGTTGTTAACTACGCATTGCAACATCATTAATTTAGGTGATTCACAAAAAAGACCATCAATTAGCAGTGGTAAGAAAAGACAAGACCGCACCTAAGACGGGAGCACTGCGTAAAGACAAGACCGCACCTAAGACGGGAGGACTGCGTAAAGACAAGACCGCACCTAAGACGGGAGAACTACGTAAAGACAAGACCGCACCTAAGACAGGAGCACTGCGTAAAGACAAGACCGCACCTAAGACGGGAGAACTGCGTAAAGACAAGACCGCACCTAAGGCGGGAGCACTGCGTAAAGACAAGACCCCACCTAAGACGGGAGAACTGCGTAAAGACAAGACCGCACCTAAGACAGGAGCACTGCGTAAAGACAAGACCGCACCTAAGACGGGAGGACTGCGTAAAGACAAGACCGCACCTAAGACGGGAGGACTGCGTAAAGACAAGACCGCATCTAAGACGGGAGGACTGCGTAAAGACAAGACCGCACCTAAGACGGGAGAACTGCGCAAAGACAAGACCGCACCTAAGACGGGAGCACTGCGTAAAGACAAGACCGCACCTAAGACGGGAGGACTGCGTAAAGACAAGACCGCACCTAAGACGGGAGGACTGCGTAAAGACAAGACCGCACCTAAGACGGAGGACTGCGTAAAGACAAGACCGCACCTAAGACAGGAGCACTGCGTAAAGACAAGACCGCACCTAAGACGGGAGGACTGCGTAAAGACAAGACCGCACCTAAGACGGGAGTACTGCGTAAAGACAAGACCGCACCTAAGACGGGAGGACTGCGTAAAGACAAGACCGCACCTAAGACGGGAGCACTGCGTAAAGACAAGACCGCACCTAAGATGGGAGGACTGCGTAAAGTGGGACGTAACGAAGGCAGAGGAGGACGACGAGTAGAGGGAGAAGGCTGTTGACAGGGAGGAGTGGGAGGGACAACCCCGGGGCGGTGCCTCGGCTCATTATAAAGGAGCAACGAGGAAAACAGACAAACAAAGTACATTCGCACTTACCCTTTTCGACCCAGCATAACTTGTTGACCATGTAGTTAATACCCAGTCTTATTGGGTTTACCTCACCACTAAAAGTCATCAAAAGATCAAAGTTGTCCAGAGTATATTTGTGGATTTTGTTTGGCGTGCGGGTAGAAACGAATATCAATCTGTAAGATACATACATGCATTGTAAATAATACGCGCACGCACGCACACATACACGTACGCACGCCTGCACGCACGCCAGCACGCACGCCCTAACTGAAAAAGGCCCGCATGCATATGTACTCCTACACGCACACGCACATTCGCACGCGCACAATGTGCACACGCGCACACACGCGCGTACACACACACGCACGCGCACGACTAGTTGTAGCAATAACAGCAAATTTCAAGATTGCCTCCTGAATTGTAACCCGGTCGAAACTTTATTTACAGTCAACGAAACCGCAAATATCTCAGGCAGATAGCAAGTGCACGAATACATTTTTATTGCGATACTGATTTACCCAATGAGACGTTTTATGAAGTCTCTTAAAGTGTGACAATTTACCTCTATGCGTAAAAAGTTGTAATAGCGGTGCAAGTTACAATATAGGTGTGTGTGTGTGTGTGTGTGTGTGTGTGTGTGTGTGTGTGTGTGTGTGTGTGTGTGTGTGTGTGTGTGTGTGTGTGTGTGTGTGTGTGTGTGTGTGTGTGTGTGTGTGTGTGTGTGTGTGTGTGTGTGTGTGTGTGTGTGTGTGTGTGTGTGTGTGTTTGTTTGTGTGTTTACGATTGCAGCATAATGTAACAAATCAGTATAAGCAATGGCTTTGATTTGTTTTAGTACATATCTAGGCTATATGACTAAATCATAAGACTTGAATGTCTGTTACAACTTACCCGTGTTACAATTAGCCCCGGTCTCCCCTACATACACGAACGTACACAAAGAATGTGTTGTTGATATGTGCAAATATTATCCTCCTTTTTGGTGTCAACTGCAGGAAAAACTCTCCATGCCAAATTACACTCATTTTGAAGAACATTTCGAGGTACCGCAATCATTGTGAAGTTTCGCCACTTGTGGTTATGGGCACATCCACATCAATTCACCATATGTTTACAAACCCACATCCACATCAATTCACCATATGTTTACAAACCCACAACCACAACGAACTAGGTCTTCAGATCTCTTCAATTAGGTTAGCAGATATACCCCAACTTGCCAAGACAAACAATTTTAACGTTTAGCCTCTTATTCATAATAGTGTCAGAGATTATTTATTAATTGTTTTTTACCTTAGGTGGTACTGTTTTTGAACGTAAATTACCGGCATGTGTGCGTGCGTGCGTGTTTGCGTGCGTGCGTGAGTGAGTGTGTGTGTGTGTGTGTGTGTTTGTGAGTGTTTGTGTGTGTTTGTGCGTGCGCGCGCGCGTGTGCGTCTGTGCGTGCGTGTGTGTTTATCCATTTATCCAGACCCATAAATAAAATATTCAATTTCGATACGATACAATAAGAGTTTATTATCCAATAAAACATTGGCTAATTGTCTTCTGCTCGCTGAGCATCACAGGTAAAGAGGATAAAATGTTTTTGACCCTGTTTTTTTGCACTTTGGACACCGGTATCGTCTCTGAGACGGAAAAGGTCAAACTCGGTGTTCAGTGGGTGGGCGGGGTCATTGGCAACTGCATGTGCTTTTCTGTCAGCTGAGAGACAGGCTGTGTGGGGAGGCCGATCTTGGAAGCAGTTTTGCAGATGCGGAGAAGCATATTTCGTTTGAGACAGACATAGCAGGTAAAAAAGAGATACTACAATATGTCAACACTGACTCCTGTACAACAATAGTAGAAGTTTGGGGTCAACATGAAACGATCTTGGTTTTCTTAAAAGGTACAATCTTTGCTATCACTTTTTGTACACACTTTGAACATGGGGTCCAAACGTAGTGTTATTCCAAGATATTTAAAGGTGTCCATTACCTCCACAGCCACCAATACATAGTTTCATAACCGTGGAACAAGTCTAATCCGTTCAGGCACGCCACTACTGCTGCGTCATCTGAGTATTTAAACAGGACATTAGAATCACATTCGCTCCTGATGTCGTTGGTGTACAGGGAGTACAGAATCGAACATCCGACACACCCCTGGGGCGTTCCAGTATTCGTGATGATGTTGGGCAGGTGCTGCTGCCAGCCTTCACATGTTGGGGTCTGTTGCTGAGAAAGTTATGCATCCAGTGAATGAAGTTGGGGGTATTTGCAAGGCTAGAAGCTTTTCAATCATCTTGTGGTGCTGTATAGTATTAAAGGCCGAACTAAAATCTATGAAGAGGATGAGGATGTAGTTGCCTGCCTTCTCTAGATGTTTGGGGACATTGTATTCCATGGTTGCCACAGCATCATCAGTGCTGCGCCCATAATTGTAGGCGAACTGAATGTGTGGAGAGAGGTTGGTCAGGATTAACGTCTCTTGGGCTTTCACAGGAACAGAAGTGAGAGCAACGGGCCTGTAGTGGTTGATATTCTGAGGGGAGGGGAGTTTAGGCACATGAATGACGGTGCTGGTTTTACAGAGGTTGGGAATGATGCCGGTGTCTACAGACTTTATATATAAGATGGTTGTGCATCTGGAACATGTGAAAATGTGTAAAATCATCGTTGCCGTTTTGTAAAATACCATGTTCAAGACTTTCAAAATAACACTTATGTACATAGCAACTGAACAATATGTCACGCTTCACCAGTCAGTATCACCAGCAGTTTGATAGGCTGTAGTTCAGAAATGAAATGAAAAACACTTCCTATGCTAATTTTGAAATACAAAATCAAACATGTCAGAACCTGAATTAAAAACGTCTCTATGGTACCATTGTGTAGATTAATATATGCAGTTGGGTGTACATATATGCTATGTTTCTACAAGTGCTCCTTCACACCAAAATATTACAGTCTACACATAATTTTTTTATCATTTAGGAGAGGCTGCAACAACAATATTAATCATCCCAAATCTAAACAACTCAGTGACCAAACTAATGGTTATATAGATTGATGACTCATGAAAAGCTTAACAAAAACGCAGAGTAATTTTAGCTTCGAAGCGATTAGAAGTATGAGGCTAAAATGTGATATTTGCTCATTTCGGTATTTGACAAAACATTAAAGAGATTTGATGACCTAGTGCATGGAACATGCAGTCATATCTTGTGGATTGATCCTATTTAGCCGTAAGGAGGAAACTTCAACATGATGGAGGTATGGCATGTTATTGTAAGACATATCAACAACAACAAATATTTGGATCACCTTAATACATACACACAAACACACACAAGCACATGCACACGCACACGCGCATATACAAACAAGGTTACCTTCTTGGAATATCCAAAGCTATTCCACGTGGTTTGCCCTGAGTTTGTGAAATTAATCGTTCCCTGTTCTCTCCATCCCAATTGACGACTTCCACGCACTTCTCATCGAAGTTTACGAAGTAGACTCTGGATGCGTCCGCGTCGACAGCAATTGCAGGAGCTTTCACTACGTTTGAAAACAATGAATCAAGAATCCTTACTAACGAAAGACGCATATAATGCATATATATCTTCTATTTGGCGTTTACTTAATATGCGGATGGTGTGCATGTGTGCGCGTGGATTGCATGCTCGCGTGTGCGTGCCTGCGTGCGGTCGAATGACTAACGTAAGGAATGGTTATTCATCTATCAGAGAGAAGCTCATTTAATGCTCCGAAGCATTTACAAAGTAATTAACAAATGCTTTTTTGTGGGATTATTTTTTTCGTTAGTTGAAGAAAACTCATACCGCTATATCAGGTCCAGAAAGGATACTGCTTCCAAAGTACATGCCACATAGGTTTATTACATTGATACTCTACTGTTGCAATGGTACTACGCAACTGCTATGACATGCTTCTGTTATACATGTTACTTAATATTTTGGCATTTCGTGTTATGATGCACATGATTCGAAATTAATGATAACCTGCTCACTATTTGTGTACTATTGTTTCTGAGACAAACCCATCGAATGGTAGACTTACCATTACGAACGATGTCTACAATAGTGTCAATGTTTCCGAAATGGTCCGAGACGAAGCTAGAGCGGCGAATTTTTAGCTGGCCTGTATCGCTCCAGTAGAAGTAACAGTGGACGTTGTCTACAGCAATGCCTCGAATGTTATCTGCAATTACAGAAGGCAACATGAAGAAAGACAATACGTGCATATATATCCACAGAGGGACTTATCTTCCTCAAAGTTCCATTTGATAAGATGTGGGGCCGATTAGTTTTGTTGTTGCTGCTGCACTGCCTTGGCTGTTATTCAGTACAACTGTCTTCTATCCCCATACTTTTCTCCCCACGTTCCGCCCTCCTAACCTTTGTGACAACCCTCTTCAACGATTCTTCCAAATTTAAGCACGGTCTGCCCTTACTCCTGCGACGTTGCTATTTCACCGCCAATGCTTCTGCCGTAGTCCACCTACCTCCATCCGCACCAAATGTCTCGCCCATTTCCGCCGACTCGTTTCTAATCTATGCACATTGACCACGAAACGTACTTCCTAACATAGAGCTGTTTGCTCGCTGGGAGCACAAGCGATCAACAACAGTTCCCCAATGCACCCTTCGTTGTGTCCCTATCTTGAGTTTATTCCAAGTGTAACCCATCGTCTTAATTTCCGCTTCAAGTTCACTCCCTCGGGTGTTTCTGAGTCGTCCTCTTCTTCGCTTCCCTGGGGGGTTGCACGTGTGGTGCTTGCCGGGTTGCACGGTTGGTACTTAATTTTTTCATCTTGATCAGTCATATATTTTCAATATGGCACTCGGAATACAATTGCAAACAGCAAACACATTTGTAATTTAAGTATAGAGAAATTAAATAAATATTGAAACTATTTTGGTTGGTGACAGTACGAGATTTCGCCGATACTTCTATTTTAAACATGGCTCGATCCACAGTTCGAATTCAGAATAACGTACGAAATTAGCATTATTATTATTAATATCATAAATCCATTATCGTACATCGGGACTTGTATATACAAACGCTAATATTAAACACAGGCACCAGTTGGAGCCTGTTTTGCAGTTGTTTGACAGTATCAATAAGTAAACGCATAGCATTTCCAGTATGTAACACAATACTAATGATCGTAGTAGCGAATATATTATGTACAAGGTGTCGGCCCATGTAACCCGCAGGCGCGGCTTGCTTAGACGGTGGGTTCGGCCAATGGAAACGAAAACGGTTCACTAACCATATGTTATGAAAACGGTGGTTTCGGCTATGGCCCGAACCCGTCATGAAATCACTCAGCCAACTAGCCATCCAACTACGCACCCACCCACATACCCACCAAACAACCCGGACTACCGTAGTCTACTATCAACACACCCACCCGCATACCCGCCAAACCACCCGGCCTACCATAGCCACTCATCACCACACCCACCTGCATACCCACCAACCCACCCGGCCTACTGTACCCACCCATCAACACACCCGTCAAACCACACACCCGCCAAAATACCCGGCCTACCATAGCCACTCACCTACAGAGCCACCCACATAACTACGAAAACACCCAGCCTACCATAGCCACCCACATACACACACTGACATACCAACCAAACCACCCGGCCTACTATAGCCACCCACCTACACACCCACCCATATACCAACCAATCCACCTGGCCTACCATAGCCCCCCATCAACACACCCACCCACATATCCACCAAACCACCAAACCATTGTTCTTCCCGCCAGTAGTTTCCTTACTTCCTCCTGGGACGAATTTCTCTTTTTCCTGTGAGCCATCGTTTAGATCCGCAGAAATCTTCCAGATGACTTCGTCTGTGGTAACAAGTACGTGCGAAAGATCGGCAGCAGTACCTTAGGAGAGAATGCAATTAATAAGTGTCGTGTGCGTGTGCGCTTGCGCGTGTGCGTTTTTTGCGTGTATGCGTGTGTGTTTTAGGGCTGGAAACTGTATTAGAAACAGAAGGTTATCTAATGATGGAAAGGACACATGTCTAAAGAGTGACACAATACATGAACAAGTTGAATGTGAATGAGCAGTCCGCAGTATCGATCTTCTAGAATATACCGGAGAAATCTAAGCTGCGAAAACAACAGTGTCAAGTGTTAGTTTGAACAAGTAGAGTGTTGACTTATGGGGCCCGGTGGGTCGGTGGTTAGAACACCGGAACCCCAATCGACGTAACCCGGGTTCAAATCATATTGCTGCTGTTTCGAAGGTTTGGCAATTTCACCCGACATTGCCACAGTTCACTCAGCTGTATACATGAGTACCTTGTCATATATTTATGTCACATGATTTACATGTAAGTGTAACTAATGAGTATGTATTACATACTGAACAACAAAGAACAAAGTGTGTTATGGAAGCACTAGACTTGGCTGTTTAATGGTTGTCAACATAATATAAAGACAAGTACTAGTGACTAGTCCCACAGCTGTATATCAAAATCTAGACATTCTACTAGTGGTCGGATTAAGTCCAACCATACTAACCCTGAATATAAACCTAAAAATGCCACAAAATGTGGGTGCCACCGGCCAAAAACCATCTGCTAAGCAGATGGTGGCAGCCACAGCTTTCCTCATAATTAATAGTATTCATAATTAGCACTATTCTGCAATTCCAAAGAAACTTCATATAAACCAATACACGCATTTGTCAAAATGTCAGCTTCAAATGGATAAAAATCAAATATATAATAAATTGATACCAATCAGCAACTGAACTAATTCACATTAGATTATACTGTATGGTTTTACATTAGAGGTCCTTCGCCAGTTCACGTTTCGCTCGTCTCGTCTCGTTCGTGAATTATTTCGCGAAAAATCAAATATATTTAGTATTCATTACGACAACAGTAATCTAGCTCTATATTATATTGTAATATATTGCTATTATATTATAATATAATATTAGGCTATTCACACTTACGCAAGTTACGAGATCTAACGACCAAATAAATTAGTTCGATGATTTTAACAAAACCACGCACTATTTTAATAAAACTACTTATTATTTCTTAAATTATTCACACGCTACAAAACCATGAACAGCAACGAAAGAGATTGGCCTCGGACTAAGCGAATTGTGGAGTGATTTCTAACCTATGAGTAATATCATCACTGCAGACAGTACATATGAAACATAACACAATATGAAGGTGTATCGCAGGCACTTTGTATGTCTGCTTATAAACCCGACATAACATGCACCACATTGCTTTTCTGAAGGAAATTCAGTCTAACATTAGAAAAGACTTTGCATCGATATTCTAGTATCTACACTGGTCGACCCACGATGTTCAGAAGGACGACATTGGTTAGGTTCGTGTCAGCATCGGAAGTGAGACAAGGTCACATCCAAATTAATTATATTCGTAGCTTAGCTGAATGGCGATTTATTCGGCTGGCATTCAACAACACACTTAGTCTGATGTTATTGTGCAGTTACCATGTCATTGTTATATGGTGATTAGATGTCACATCTACCGTACGCGGCATAAACAAGTTAATAATTCATATTCGCAGATGCGAGCTAAACAAAGACTCACCAGGACTGCAAGTTCGAATGTAGCGCAGCGATAGTCTCGTAACACCGCAGACATCCACGTACCTACTAGCACAACAACCATCCTGCAACCACACTGACACCCAACCAACCATCCTGTCAATCAAACTGACACCCAAGTAACTACCCATTCAACCACACTGACACCCAACGCACTATGCTGTCCACCACACTGATACACAACAAACCATCCTATCAACCACTCTGACACCCAAACAACAATCCCGTCAACCACACTACCACCAAATCAATCATACTGTCAACCACACTAACACACTAACACCCAATCAACCATACTGTCAACCACACAGCCACGCACAAAACCACACAACCACCCAGCCAACTATACGGCCAACAACACTAACAATCTTCAAACCATCCGTCAACCACACTGACTAAACATACCCAATCCAAACCAAACCACCCTTCCATAGCACACATTCAATCGCAAAACCTCCCAACCAATCAAAATGCCAACCAACAAACCACGAAACACAACCAATCACCAAAGCTTTCTACCAAACACACAGCCAATTTCCAAGCGATAATACAAAGCATACAGCCAAACAAACCAGAACCAAACAACCAATCCGGCCAACCACGCATAACCAATCATCAAACAAACCATCCTGCCAACCGCACAGTCAATTGTCGAACAAACCATCTGGTTAACCACAAGCAGCCAATCACCAAATTAACTATACTGTCAACAACGTGCAGCCAATCACCAAACAAACCATCCTGTTCTTCATCAAACCATCCTGTCCACCACATACCCATCCACCAAACAAACTATCATGTCAACCACACACAGACAAATCCCAAACAAACCACCCTGCCAACCACACCGTCAATCACCAAACCATACTGCCATCCACACAGCCAATCAGCAAACCAACAAGCCAACCACATACCCATCCACCCAACAAACCACCCTGTTAACTACACACAACCAATCCCCAAACAAACCATCTTGTCAACCACACACAGCCAATCACCAAATAAACGATATACTCAACCACACACAGTCTATTACCAAACAAACCATCTTGTCAACTACATGCAACCAATCATCAACCCATCATGGCAATCAAATCACACAGACAATCACCAAACAAACAATCTTGTCAACCACACAGCCAATCACCAGCCCATCCTGCCCACAACACATCAATCATCAATCACCAGCCCATCCTGCCCACCACACATCAATCATCAATCACCAGCCCACCACACATCAATCATCATTCACCAAACCATCATATTAAAAAAAAAAACAATCACCAAACCATCCTACTAACCACATAACCAATCACCAAACCATCCTGCTAACCACATAGCCAATCACCAAACCATCCTGCCAACCACATAGCAAAATCAAATCACAATCAACTCACAACCAAACTGCAAATGCGGCTGTTCAGTGTCAAAATTCCATCACCGAAATCCCATCATTGTTCGTAGGCAGGTAATCACTTATACAGCTGGATGAACGGAGGCAATTAAGGCTGAACGAACACTCTAACGGCAAATTACCCGAATCGATTATTTCCGTTACTTCTCTACTGTGCTAAAGAACACTGTCGAGTGAACCCATAAAGAACATTTCAAACATTATACATTAAAATGGTAAATCTGGTGGCTTCGTCATGTCATCATGACTAGCATTAGTGGTCATTGGCATCAGCCAATATGTGGTATCATGGTTGGTAACTGATTTACGCTAATTACTGCGCAACATATTTAATACCATTCTTTAACTTAATGTTCTCTTCTAATTGTTTCAACTTTAGTCTATATATATAAGTCAGTCAGGCAATGGATATGGTTATAGGAGTGTCAGTTCAGCTCACTGTGTACACACGTTCACCGTCATAATGAATAGTCATCGTGTAGTAATCTTGGTTTTGAAGGAGAGTGCCAGAAAAGCACAGTTTGGGAAAAAGAATAGAACAATCAGAGAGAACGCATGGTTTGCAACAAGTGGTCCTTTTATTAAACAACAAGACTTTCTTAGTGGTGGTCATCATTATAGACACTGGGCGACAACAGTTGCATTGAGTCTCGGCGGACTGTGAACAGGGTCGAACGTATACAACCATAAAGTTGCATAACCACGTCGTTGGAGATTCCTTCCTTACTGAAGAGGGGGGGGCAGATTAAAGAGGGGATAACGTCGCGCGTCTGTGACATTAATATAAATTAAATAATTCTTCAAACAAAACTTCAACATGTGTCTTTCCGTGGAACCACTTTATCGAAACCAATGCTTTACATTCTGGTTTTGACGATGGAGGTTCGGATAGACGACTGTATGTAATTCGATTGTACGACGAAGATGCTTACCTGGAGCCTCGGTTGAACATAACAGGTGGAAGAGCAACGTGAGAAATAGCATCAACGAGAGACGTGCACGACTCGGGACATCTATACTGGTCAGCGATGTCGTCTTTGCTCCCGCCATCAGCAGTCTAGCGATCATACCAGGAACAGTCGTGTCGACAATCAGAATAAAATGTGTTCTGTTCGTGCCAAAATAAACATTTCGTTTCAAGGGGAAAAATCAATAAAAGGGCGTACGGGGAGGGGGGGGGCAGCGACAGCTCAACAGGCGTGACATGATTTATGACATTACATTTAATATTAGAGTGACTAACATCACCGCTGACCGCTGTTGTCACAGATGACCGATTTTCTATAGATGCATGGCAATCATTAAGTGAATTGGTTCGAGCCACTAATTTATACATTGTACAGTTTATTAATTGATAGCGCCAGGTCACATTGCATACTTTTGTGTGGACTTTTCTAATTAATCACTTAATTCGTTTCCAGCACAAGATTATAGCACAAACTTTTTGTATACATGATTTTAATGAACATTGTGTATATACATATATATATATATATATATATATATATATATATATATATATATATATATATATATATATATATATATATATATATATATATATATATATATATATAACAAGGAACGAAAACGATGCCACAAATATATATATATATATATATATATATATATATATATATATATATATATATATATATATATACACACACAATTAACACGTTAGATTACCACAAACAAGGAACGAAAACGATGCCACAATATATATATATATATATATATATATATATATATATATATATATATATATATATATATTGTGGCATCGTTTTCGTTCCTTGTTTGTGGTAATCTAACGTGTTAATTTTCCTTTCATATTTAAGTATGTTAATGTACAATCGTTTCAACCCAATTCTGGGGGCCGCAGCCTGTTTATGCTATTTAGTCTATGTGATTACAAATGTATGATTCATCGCACCACAACAAATAACAGAGAGATTGCTATCAACCGCTGCACAACTAAATGTCGACATGAATGACCGATTTGCTATAGATGCAGAACAATCAATTACAGAATTGGTCCGGGTCGCTAATTGAAATAAAGTGCAGCAGCAGACGGTTCATTAACTGATAGCGACAGGACACGTTGTATTCATTAGTGCTACTAATTATAACAAAACAGGCGCGGTTGTTTCCACCATAAAACTGAATGTAAGTGAAATGTTGCTTCACATTCAATGAAGTACCTCTGCGGCACACGTGGAGTAGGGCGGGGCAAAGCGCACCTCCCGGTTCAAAGCGTACCCCGCTATTTCTGCAGATCCAACTCTGTTAGTGCCGTTATCTCCAAATAAACCGATGCAACATGAGGCCAAACCAATTTGGGCGTGTCCGATTTGAAGATACACAGCACTTAAACTAAGTTATACCAATTTGATTTTACAGCCATATTATTATAGCAAATTGAACAGCTTTAAATTAGTGTGTGTGTGTGTGTGTGTGTGTGTGTGTGTGTGTGTGTGTGTGTGTGTGTGTGTGTGTGTGTGTGTGTGTGTGTGTGTGTGTGTGTGTGTGTGTGTGTGTGTGTGTGTGTGTGTGTGTGTGTGTGTGTGTGTGTGTGTGTGTGTGTGTGTGTGTGTGTGTGTGTGTGTGTGTGTGTGTGTGTGTGTGTGTGTGTGTGTGTGTGTGTGTGTGTGTGTGTGTGTGTGTGTGTGTGTGTGTGTGTGTGTGTGTGTGTGTGTGTGTGTGTGTGTGTGTGTGTGTGTGTGTGTGTGTGTAGGTGAACACTATTTATTGACAGGTTTGTAACATTATTAACATTGAGATTCAAGATATATCCACCGTTCACGTTAATATTTTATCACTGTTTTGAGTCCAATGTTGTCATCCAACTTAAGTCCGTTTAAAAAACGGAACATTCATAAATGGAACGATCGTAGAGGCCTGGTTCCTGAAACGTCAGGGGTTTGGTTCACGAAGCATCTCCCAAGTGAGCGTATTTCGTTGACCTTGATCAATAAAAACACGAAGGGTTGACTGTTGTGAAGCAGGCCCTCGTTCTTGGCAGCTTCGGCTAGCCGCCTTTTAAGAGTCCCCTGTCGGCTTGGCTGATATGCTGGATACAGCTGACATATCCTGTCATATATTTCAACAAACCTCAATGAAAGAACCAACAGGTTTTCCCTCTCGCCTAACCGATAACTGAAGAACTTGTGTTGCAATGTTGGCAACGTTGGCAATGTTGGCAATGTGTCAACATCTCCGAACACCCTCAAAAATACTTCAAAGATCCTGGAGGGATCCTCACTGATAGTCGTACCTCTTCCCATGATCTCCTGCCAGCGGCATAGTTACGTCCTCCACCCATTCCTGAACTGTGGGTTCTGTAGCAGTCATATAGCGATCCCTGAACCTCTCCAGCTTCCTGGCAGCTGCAAAGTACACGGGTTGATACCTGGGGGGGGGGCGCTCGCTCATTTCGGGAAGTCAGCAGCTGCTCCTTCAGCTGTTGAGCCTCGTGAAAAACATCCCCGACCTTTTTCTTTCCTTGAGTAGCTTCTTCTCCAACTGTACAATTTGTTGTTCCAGGTCATGTTCCATGGTGTTCCATTCTGATCGCAGCAAGCAATTTACCCAGATCTACTGTTAACAATACCTCCCAATTTAACAACCAACTGTACAATCAAGGACACGGGCAACACTCATAGCTATGCCAGTCCCCGTTATAACCTTAGATAAGTCAGCTCTCAAGCAACTAATGTTAAGTCTCAAGTCTCAAGTAATTATACTCCAAACAACTCAATCTTTAACTAATGCAGGAGTTTGGACTAACGGCTTTTAGTGTCTCTTCCGAAAGACACAGGCAAAGTGGGGTTAACGAAATTGTCCAAGTTTCGAAACGGCAGAGATGGAATCGAACCACCGTCCTCTCGATCAACAGGCGGGTGCTCTAACCATGAGACCACCGCTCCCCACATAAGTCATACAACAACAGAATTGGTTCACAGTAGTTCGCAGTAATTGCTACGACATCAAGTTCTGTTTCCCGACATAGTCGCTCGATTCTACACCCGGTCGCTGAGCACCACGTTCTTCCTCCAGACGCAACGTTCACAGTAATTGCTACGACATCAAGGTTTTTTCGCTCGCTTCCACACCCGGTCGCTGAGCACCACGTTCTTCCTCCAGGCGCAACGTTCACAGTAATTGCTACGACATCAAGTTTTTTTCCTTCCAGACATAGTCGCTCGCTTCCACACCCGGTCGCTGAGCACCACGTTCTTCCTCCAGACGTAACGTTCACAGTAATTACTACGACATCAAGTTATGTTTCCCGACGTAGTCGCTCGCTTCCAAACCCGGTCGCTGAGCACCACGTTCTTCCTCCAGACGCAACGTTCACAGTAATTGCTACGACATCAAGTTCTGTTTCCCGACATAGTCGCTCGCTTCCACACCCGGTCGCTGAGCACCACGTTCTTCCTTCAGACGCAACGTTCACAGTAATTGCTGTAATATTATAGCAATTATTATGTCGGAGTGACACCCGTAGTGGGAGTGACACCCTCGCTACCGGAGGTGCGGGCCCGGGATAAGCAATAAAGATATCTGTTTTGTCTACGCTGAAGTCTCTGGCTAATATACGCATATAATGACTGAATAACATTACATGGTGGCAGCCGATGCGCACCTACACGTCTCTGGACCCATGTAGAGAGCTTTTGATACGCTGATTCGTATGGCAGTGTGAGTAGTCGGTCAATTTGCATTCGCGGCCCCTTCGACTTGAGAGTGAAAACTAACATGGCGGCCTTGGCTGGCTTCGAGCTGCCACGTTTGGACTGGTCAGCGGCAGAGCTGCCGGTCGAATTCGCAAACTTTCGGCAGTATTGCGACTTAATCTTTGGAGGACCCCTTGCTGACATTGCAGAACCTAAGAAGTTTACCTATGTCTTGCTATGGGTCGGGAAAGAAGGGCTACGTATTTATAATACGAGGGAATTGACGGAGGCGCAGCGCACAGTTGAAACGCTGTGGGAACGATATACTGATATTCTCCAGCCGAAATCTAACCACAGGTTAAACAGATTTAACCTGCAGCGTTATCGACAGGAAATATCAGAGTCGGTAGATGAGTTCATGACTCGCTGAGAGCTGCAGGCAAAGAAGTGCCAATTCCGGGACGCTCGGGAGACCGACGAACGTCTCATAGAGCAACTGATCGTCGGAATAAAGCACGCAAATATACAGGAGAAGCTGCTAGGACGTGATGATACGCTGACGCTAGACAGTGCCTTGGAGGTAGCCCGGACATATGAAGCAACGTTGGCTGATATGCACACCTTCAGCAACGAGTCCGCAGTCCACCACGTTCGACATCGACCAACGAACCAGCGTCACGTGACCCGCGAGACCTGCACGTTCTACGGTGGCCACCATAGACCAGGGAGAGACAACTGTCCTGCCTACGGCACCAAATGCCAAGCGTGTGGTCGACCTGACCACTGGAAAGCAGTGGGCAAAGCGACAAAGGCGCCACAAACCAGCAATCGCAACAGAAACCAACGACGCAGTGGTAGATCCAGGTCGAGACCGAGACAGGCATCAGCTATGCATCAAGTGCAAACCTCACCCGTGGACGACCACTTCGAGCAGCTACACTTTGATGACGTCTGTGTCAAAGACGATGCACGCGACGAAGTATTTGCTACCCTAAAAATCAAGCTGCGGAATGGAACTCGGGAGAGACCGGCCTCACTCAAAGTGAAGTTCGACACAGGCGCGCAGGGCAACATACTTCCGCTACGCACATTTAGACGGAAGTACCCTAAGTTATTAGATGCCAACGGCTTCCCTGCGACGAAGAGTCTGCGGAGATGCACAACAATCTTGACAGCGTATAACGGCGAGTCCATCCGCCAATACGGAACGCTGATGATTCCGTGCGCGCACCGACAACACGGATGCGACATCGAATTTTATGTCGCCGACACGCCAGGCCCAGCGATCATCGGCCTGCCGTCTTGCAGAGCCATGAATTTGGTCGTCATGAACTGTGAGGTGAACACCAGTACCTCCCAGAACGATGTGATAAACTGCACAGAAGACCTGTGCAGGGCATACCCTGACAGATTTCAAGGGATTGGCACCTTTGAAGGAACCTTTCATATCACAACCGATCCAACTGTGACACCAGTTGTGCATGCCCCGAGACGTTGTTCGATACATCTGCGTGATGAGATAAGAAAGGAACTCGACAGCATGGTGGACTTGGGTGTCATCGCCAAGGTCACTGAACCAACAGACTGGGTATCCAGCTTGGTGTATAGCAGGAAGTCAAATGGTCGACTACGTGTGTGCCTTGACCCGAAGGACCTCAACAAGGCAATCAAGAGACCGCATTACAGAACACCAACCCTGGACGAGATAACCCACAAACTCGCGGGCGCGTAGATGTTCTCGAAGCTAGATGCGCGACATGGCTACTGGTCAGTGAAACTGGACGATGAATCAAGCATCTTGACCACCTTCAACAGCCCATTTGGTCGCTACTGTTTCAAGAGATTGCCCTTCGGCCTGAATCTTAGCCAAGATGTCTTCCAGGAGAGGATGGACAATATCCTAGGAATGTGTCCTGGTACCATCAGCCTCGCCGACGATGTAGGTGTGTTCGGACGAGACGCAACCGAACATGATGCGAATCTGTACCACTTGATGAAGACGGCACAGCGACATGGCCTAGTCTTCAATGATGCCAAGTGTGAAATCAAACGGACAACGATCAGGTTCTTCGGCCTTGTCTTCGATGCTGACGGAGTACACCCTGACCCGGAACGGATCGAAGACATCCGACGTATGAAGAAGCCGGAGAATGCGACAGAACTGAAAGAGTTCTTGGGCATTGCGACATATATGTCTCCATTCATCCCAAACCTCTCGGCACAGGCGGCGACGTTGAGGGATCTCCTGAAGAAGGACGCCGAATTTAACTGGAACACATCGCACGATACTGCATTCGAGGCAACGAAAGCGCTCGTTTGTAGAGAGGTAACGCTCGCGTACTTCATACCTGGCGCAGACACCGTCGTCCAAGTCGATGCTTCCGGACGCGGCTTAGGAGCTGTTCTACTGCAAGGAGGCAAGCCAATAGCCTTCGCATCGAAGTCGCTGAGCGAATGCGAAAAACGTTATGCGAACATTGAAAGAGAAATGCTCGCAGTCGTGTTTGGCTGCGAACGTTTCCACACATATGTGTACGGCACCAGATTCACGGTGGAATCTGACCACAAACCACAGATAGTAGGCACGGACCTGTTCATGATAAACAGAGAGTCGTACTTAATCGTGTCGGACTACTACTCCAAGTTCCCGTTCGTCTACGCGATTCCCAACCCTGTGACGAGCGCCGCTGTCATCTCAAAGATGAATTCGCTCTTCGCAGAACAGGGAGTGCCGCAACGTGTAGTCAGCGATAACGGAGGGCACTTTAGCTCCGATGCTTTCAAAAAGTTCGTCGATCAGTGGTGCTTCGATCACGTAACGTCGAGCCCACACTACCCTCAATCCAACGGCCACATCGAGCGACATTTCCAAACCGTGAAACGCCCGTTGAAGAAAATTGGACCGCGATCGATATACAGTGCTGAGAGCAACGCCGATAGACAGCCATCTACCTTCTCCGTCGGAACTACTCTACGGCAGAAGGGTTGTGTCTAACTTACCAGTTGCCATATCGCCTCTACGAACGACAGGCCTCTGCCAAGGTGCATCATGACGCCCGAGGAGTCACGGACCTTCCTGTACTCTCACGAGGACAGATCGTCCGCACACGCCACCAGGACACCCATCGACGGGAGCCCGCCCGTATTGTTAACGCGTGTCTGCAACCGCGTTCCTATGACGTCGAATCGACTAGCGGAAGAATCCTGCGACGTAATCGACGAGACATCCGCGAAACAACCGAACAACACCTGTTGTTGCACGACGACGACGACGACGACGACGACGACCCTCGGCGCGATGAGAACCCCAAACGTTCCGAGAAAAGTACGTCCGACTCTACCGTCGACGCACGAGACCCACAGCGCCAGACAACAGTTCGTTATGTGGAGCCAACTCGCACCCGCTCTGGTCGAATCACCCGTGCTCCACCACGGCTCGACCTGTGACACTTAACAGAGACACTAAACCTTAGGGTAATATAGATTGTGTCAATACTATGTGTAGGACCCGAGGACTGTGCTATTGCACCTGGACCGTAGCCTGAATGGGCAGATACCCACTAGTTACATTGGTTTATTGATTACTAGATCACACCATTATATGTATTGCAAATTGTATTACTCCACTTAGTAGAACCTGCTAACACCTTGATAGTATTTAACATTGCTGTGAGTTGCATCATGAGACAATTTCTTAAGAACCAGTTTTACAGGATTCCCCTTTTGTTCGGAAAGAGGGATGCAATATTATAGCAATTATTATGTCGGAGTGACACCCGTAGTGGGAGTGATACCCTCGCTACCGGAAGTGCGGGCCCGGGATAAGCAATAAAGTTATCTGTTTTGTCTACGCTGAAGTTTCTGTCTAATATACGCATATAATGACTGAATAACATTACGACATCAAGTTTAGTTTCACGACACAGCACTCGCTTCTACATCCGGTCGCTGAACGTTCGTCCTTCAGACGCCAGGGGTTGAAGGTCTGCACCCCACTTCAAAATGTAGCGGGGCGCATTTGTTTTTGTATATTTTATTTCAATGCCAGAATCAACCCCTCGCATTTTGCCACTCTCGCTATACCGATTCCCTACAGGTGGCGCCGCCGTCGTGCTGGCCACCAGATCTTACAACTAGATGCCAATAACTAAACAAATTATGTTTCCATCAAGCAACGTTTATCATAAATATGCGAAATATCAGTGACCAATTCTTTCGCGATCTCAGACGGCGACAGTGTCATTACGACGCGTTAGAGGGTATCATAATCGACGGGTCACGGCATTAATCATGACCTCGTCATTCCCCGTCACCACACAGTTACCCCAGGAATGATAAGCCATGTAAATACCTCTCAATTACACCTCCTGACATCTAGAAATGACCGAGGAAATAACTAATGTATTTGACAATAAAAAAAGCTTCAATTGAGGTGTTCATAGACTACAAGAAAGGTTTCGATGGTGTCAATCATAATTTACTAATGCAAAAATAAGAAAGGAATGGTATTCGCAGTATAGTACTTAAATGGTTAGTTGGCTACTTAACAAAAAGGACATAATCTGTCTGCATTGGAGATGTAAAATCGGATCTCTTAGAAGTAGTTTGTGGCGTGCCACAAGGTTCAATATTTGGACCGATATGTTTTTATATAGAGTGACCATACATTATGGCATCGTTTTCGTTCCTTGTTTGTGGTAATTTAATGTGTTAGTTTTCCTTTCATGTTTAAGTATGTTAATGTACAGTCGTTTCAACCCAAATCGTTAGGCTGGGGGCCGTAGCCGAGTGTTACTACAATCTACACGTTCACCAACATGTGCCCAACGAATTGATGGGCGTTCCACGGTGCCTGTTTACGCTGTCTCGTCTATGTGATTAAACATTTATGATTCATCGCACCACATCAAATAACAGAGAGATTGCTATCAACCGCTGCACAACTAAATGTCGACACGAATGACCGATTTGCAACAGATGAAGGACAATCAATTACAGAATTGGTCCGGGTCGCTAATTGAAACAAAGTGCAGCAGCAGACGGTTCATTAACTGATAGCGACAGGACACGTTGTATTCATTAGTGCGGACTCTTCTAATTAAACAAACAGTCGCGGACGTTTCCACCATAAACTACGTGTAAGTGAAATGTTGCTTCACAATCAACGAAGTACGTATGAGGGTCATTGCGGGACACGCACTGATAAGATAAGATAAAAAGGTAATCACAATGTTAATCCAACTCAGCTGAGTTGGATTAACATCGTTATACAGTAAGTGAAGTGATTGTTGCTTCACAATCAACGAAGTCCGTACGCGGGACACAAACTTATTGTGACACTGTCGCGCAATGGTCCTGTATAACATAATAAAATTGAAACTACAATAGCCAGTTAACGTGTTAAAATTTACATTTCATTACTGAACGTATATATATATATATATATATATATATATATATATATATATATATATATATATATATATATATATATATATATATATACAATACATACATGTAGAATTTCATAATTACTAAAACAAATAAATATATAAATAATAACCACAACATCACTACAGCGAGTATAACTTAAATTAAGATGAAATAACAATGAAAACAACTCACATTATCGCTCTAACGCGATTCACATATCGCTCGATAACGATTCACCTATCGCTCCAACGCTATTCACATATCGCTCGGAAACGATTCGCCCATCGCCCGAACACTATACACACTCTACCGTTTATGTGTCTGTGGTTTCCTGCCGCTCAAGTCGACCACGCCCTCACACGACGCTAAAGCTCGCCCTCTGCTGCGCACGTCTCTCTGGTTGTCAGTCGCTCCGGCAATGTTCAAACAGTACAAATACTATTTCAGTAGGCGCCTTCTCGCGACGTTCAAATGTACAATTGGAATTTTAATAGTAGTAGTCGCCTTCTCGCGATGTTGAAATCATGCAAATGCAATTTCAGTAGTCGCCTTCTCGCGACATACCACTGACCGCCTCTTACTACACTTGTAGTAGTCGCCTTCTCGCGACATACCACTGGCCGCCTCTTACAACACTTGCAGTAGTCGCCTTCTCGCGACATACCATTGGCCGCCTCTTACTACACATGATGTAGTCACCTTCTCACGACATACCACAGGCCGCCTCTTACTACACTTGCAGTAGTCGCCTTCTCGCGATATACCACTGGCCGCCTCTTACTACACTTGTAGTAGTCGCCTTCTCGCGACATACCACTGGCCGCCTCTTACAACACTTGCAGTAGTCGCCTTCTCGCGACATACCATTGGCCGCCTCTTACTACACATGATGTAGTCACCTTCTCACGACATACCACAGGCCGCCTCTTACTACACTTGCAGTAGTCGCCTTCTCGCGATATACCACTGGCCGCCTCTTACTACACTTGTAGTAGTCGCCTTCTCGCGATATACCACAGGCCGCCTCTTACTACACTTGCAGTAGTCACCTTCTCGCGATATACCACTGGCCGCCTCTTACTACACTTGATGTATTTACCTTCTCGCGACATACCACAGGCCGCCTCTTACTACACTTGTAGTAGTCGCCTTCTCACGACATACCACAGGCCGCCTCTTACTACACTTGCAGTAGTCGCCTTCTCGCGATATACCACTGGCCGCCTCTTACTACACTTGCAGTAGTAGCCTTCTCGCGACATACCACTGGCCGCCTCTTACTACACTTGATGTAGTCACCTTCTCGCGACATACAACTGGCCGCCTCTTACTACACTTGCAGTAGTAGCCTTCTCGCGACATACCACTGGCCACCTCTTACTACACTTGCAGTAGTCGCCTTCTCGCGACATACCACTGGCCGCCTCTTACTACACTTGCAGTAGTCGCCTTCTCACGACATACCACAGGCCGCCTCTTACTACACTTGCAGTAGTCGCCTTCTCGCGACATACCACTGGCCGCCTCTTACTACACTTGATGTAGTCACTTTCTCGCGACATACCACTGGCCGCCTCTTACTACACTTGCAGTAGTCGCCTTCTCGCGACATACCACTGGCCGCCTCTTATTACACTTGCAGTAGTCGCCTTCTCGCGACATACCACTGGCCGCCTCTTACTACACTAGCAGTAGTCGCCTTCTCGCGACATACCACTGGCCGCCTCTTACTACACTTGATGTAGTCACCTTCTCGCGACATACCACTGGCCGCCTCTTACTACACTTGCAGTAGTCGCCTTCTCGCGACATACCACTGGCCGCCTCTTACTACACTTGCAGTAGTCGCCTTCTCGCGACATACCACTGGCCTCCTCTTACTACACTTGTAGTAGTCACCTTCTCGCGACATACCACTGGCCTCCTCTTACTACACTTGCAGTAGTCGCCTTCTCGCGACATACCACTGGCCTCCTCTTACTACACTTGTAGTAGTCGCCTTCTCGCGACATACCACTGGCCGCCTCTTACTACACTTGTAGTAGTCGCCTTCTCGCGACATACCACTGGCCTCCTCTTACTACACTTGTAGTAGTCACCTTCTCGCGACATACCACTGGCCTCCTCTTACTACACTTGTAGTAGTCACCTTCTCGCGACATACCACTGGCCTCCTCTTTTTACACTTGTAGTAGTCGCCTTCTCGCGACATACCACTGGCCTCCTCTTACTACACTGGCCGCCACTTACAACACTTGCAGTAGTCGTCTTCTCGCGACATA
This sequence comes from Lamellibrachia columna, assembly GCA_963662155.1. Classification (NCBI taxonomy): domain Eukaryota; kingdom Metazoa; phylum Annelida; class Polychaeta; order Sabellida; family Siboglinidae; genus Lamellibrachia; species Lamellibrachia columna. The sequence continues at coordinate 54,375,189 of OY759264.1, forward strand.
CCACTGGCCACCTCTTACTACACTTGTAGTAGTCACCTTCTCGCGATATACCACTGGCCTCCTCTTACTACACTTGTAGTAGTCACCTTCTCGCGACATACCACTGGCCACCTCTTACTACACTTGTAGTAGTCACCTTCTCGCGATATACCACTGGCCTCCTCTTACTACACTTGCAGTAGTCACCTTCTCGCGACATACCACTGGCCTCCTCTTACTACACTTGCAGTAGTCACCTTCTCGCGACATACCACTGGCCTCCTCTTACTACACTTGTAGTAGTCACCTTCTCGCGACATACCACTGGCCTCCTCTTACTACACTTGCAGTAGTCGCCTTCTCGCAACATACCACTGGCCTCCTCTTACTACACTTGCAGTAGTCGCCTTCTCGCGACCTACCACTGGCCTCCTCTTACTACACTTGCAGTAGTCGCCTTCTCACGACATACCACTGGCCTCCTCTTACTACACTTGTAGTAGTCACCTTCTCACGACATACCACTGGCCTCCTCTTACTACACTTGCAGTAGTCACCTTCTCGCGACATACCACTGGAACACTTGCAGAAGTCGCCTTCTCGCGACATACCACTGGCCTCCTCTTACTACACTTGCAGTAGTCGCCTTCTCACGACATACCACTGGCCTCCTCTTACTACACTTGTAGTAGTCACCTTCTCGCGACATACCACTGGCCTCCTCTTACTACACTTGCAGTAGTCGCCTTCTCGCGACATACCACTGGCCTCCTCTTACTACACTTGTAGTAGTCACCTTCTCACGACATACCACTGGCCGCCTCTTACTACACTTGCAGTAGTCGCCTTCTCGCGACATACCACAGGCCGCCTCTTACTACACTTGCAGTAGTCACCTTCTCGCGACATACCACTGGCCACCTCTTACTACACTTGCAGTAATCGCCTTCTCGCGACATACCATTGGCCTCCTCTTACTACACTGGCCGCCACTTACAACACTTGCAGTAGTCGCCTTCTCGCGACATACCACTGGCCGCCTCTTACTACACTTGCAGTAGTCGAATTCTCGCGACATACCACTGGCCTCCTCTTACTACACTTGCAGTAGTCTCCTTCTCGCGACATTCCACTGGCCGCCTCTTACTACACTGGCCGACACTTACAACACTTGCAGTAGTCACCTTCTCGCGACATACCACTGGCCTCCTCTTACTACACTTGCAGTAGTCGCCTTCTCGCGATATACCACTGGCCGCCTCTTACTACACTTGTAGTAGTCGCCTTCTCGCGACATACCACTGGCCGCCTCTTACAACACTTGCAGTAATCGCCTTCTCGCGACATACCATTGGCCGCCTCTTACTACACATGATGTAGTCACCTTCTCACGACATACCACAGGCCGCCTCTTACTACACTTGCAGTAGTCGCCTTCTCGCGATATACCACTGGCCGCCTCTTACTACACTTGTTGTAGTTGCCTACTCGCAATATACCACAGGCCGCCTCTTACTACACTTGCAGTAGTCACCTTCTCGCGATATACCACTGGCCGCCTCTTACTACACTTGATGTATTTACCTTCTCGCGACATACCACAGGCCGCCTCTTACTACACTTGTAGTAGTCGCCTTCTCACGATATACCACTGGCCGCCTCTTACTACACTTGCAGTAGTAGCCTTCTCGCGACATACCACTGGCCGCCTCTTACTACACTTGATGTAGTCACCTTCTCGCGACATACCACTGGCCGCCTCTTACTACACTTGCAGTAGTAGCCTTCTCGCGACATACCACTGGCCACCTCTTACTACACTTGCAGTAGTCGCCTTCTCGCGACATACCACTGGCCGCCTCTTACTACACTTGCAGTAGTCGCCTTCTCACGACATACCACAGGCCGCCTCTTACTACACTTGCAGTAGTCGCCTTCTCGCGACATACCACTGGCCGCCTCTTACTACACTTGATGTAGTCACCTTCTCGCGACATACCACTGGCCGCCTCTTACTACACTTGCAGTAGTCGCCTTCTCGCGACATACCACTGGCCGCCTCTTACTACACTTGCAGTAGTCGCCTTCTCGCGACATACCACTGGCCGCCTCTTACTACACTTGATGTAGTCACCTTCTCGCGACATACCACTGGCCGCCTCTTACTACACTTGCAGTAGTCGCCTTCTCGCGACATACCACTGGCCGCCTCTTACTACACTTGCAGTAGTCGCCTTCTCGCGACATACCACTGGCCTCCTCTTACTACACTTGTAGTAGTCACCTTCTCGCGACATACCACTGGCCTCCTCTTACTACACTTGCAGTAGTCGCCTTCTCGTGACATACCACTGGCCTCCTCTTACTACACTTGTAGTAGTCGCCTTCTCGCGACATACCACTGGCCGCCTCTTACTACACTTGTAGTAGTCGCCTTTTCGCAACATACCACTGGCCTCCTCTTACTACACTTGTAGTAGTCGCCTTCTCGCGACATACCACTGGCCTCCTCTTACTACACTTGTAGTAGTCACCTTCTCGCGACATACCACTGGCCTCCTCTTACTACACTTGTAGTAGTCGCCTTCTCGCGACATACCACTGGCCTCCTCTTACTACACTGGCCGCCACTTACAACACTTGCAGTAGTCGTCTTCTCGCGACATACCACTGGCCACCTCTTACTACACTTGTAGTAGTCACCTTCTCGCGACATACCACTGGCCTCCTCTTACTACACTTGTAGTAGTCACCTTCTCGCGACATACCACTGGCCACCTCTTACTACACTTGTAGTAGTCACCTTCTCGCGATATACCACTGGCCTCCTCTTACTACACTTGCAGTAGTCACCTTCTCGCGACATACCACTGGCCTCCTCTTACTACACTTGCAGTAGTCACCTTCTCGCGACATACCACTGGCCTCCTCTTACTACACTTGTAGTAGTCACCTTCTCGTGACATACCACTGGCCTCCCCTTACTACACTTGCAGTAGTCGCCTTCTCACGACATACCACTGGCCTCCTCTTACTACACTTGCAGTAGTCGCCTTCTCGTGACCTACCACTGGCCTCCTCTTACTACACTTGCAGTAGTTGCCTTCTCATGACATACCACTGGCCTCCTCTTACTACACTTGTAGTAGTCACCTTCTCACGACATACCACTGGCCTCCTCTTACTGCACTTGCAGTAGTCACCTTCTCGCGACATACCACTGGAACACTTGCAGTAGTCGCCTTCTCGCGACATACCACTGGCCTCCTCTTAATACACTTGCAGTAGTCGCCTTCTCACGACATACCACTGGCCTCCTCTTACTACACTTGTAGTAGTCACCCTCTCGCGACATACCACTGGCCTCCTCTTACTACACTTGCAGTAGTCACCTTCTCGCGACATACCACTGGAACACTTGCAGTAGTCGCCTTCTCGCGACATACCACTGGCCTCCTCTTACTACACTGGCCGTAGTCACCTTCTCGCGACATACCACTGGCCTCCTCTTACTACACTTGTAGTAGTCACCTTCTCGCGACATACCACTGGCCTCCTCTTACTACACTTGCAGTAGTCGCCTTCTCGCGACATACAACTGGCCTCCTCTTACTACACTTGTAGTAGTCACCTTCTCACGACATACCACTGGCCTCCTCTTACTACACTTGCAGTAGTCACCTTCTCGCGACATACCACTGGAACACTTGCAGTAGTCGCCTTCTCGTGACATACCACTGGCCTCCTCTTACTACACTGGCCGTAGTCACCTTCTCGCGACATACCACTGGCCTCCTCTTACTACACTTGCAGTAGTCACCTTCTCGCAACATACCACTGGCCACCTCTTACTACACTTGCAGTAGTCGCCTTCTCGCGACATACCACTGGCCTCCTCTTACTACACTGGCCGCCACTTACAACACTTGCAGTAGTCGCCTTCTCGTGACATACCACCGGCCACCTCTTACTACACTTGCAGTAGTCGCCTTCTCGCGACATACCACTGGCCACCTCTTACTACACTTGCAGTAGTCGCTTTCTCGCGACATTCTACTGGCCACCTCTTACTACACTTGCAGTAATCGCCTTCTCGCGACATACCACTGGCCACCTCTTACTACACTTGTAGTAGTCGCCTTCTCACGACATACCACTGGCCGCCTCTTACTACACTTGCAGTAGTCACCTTCTCGCGACATACCACTGGCCACCTCTTACTACACTTGTAGTAGTCGCCTTCTCACGACATACCACTGGCCGCCTCTTACTACACTTGCAGTAGTCGCCTTCTCGCGACATACCACTGGCCACCTCTTACTACACTTGTAGTAGTCGCCTTCTCACGACATACCACTGGCCGCCTCTTACTACACTTGCAGTAGTCGCCTTCTCGCGACATACCACTGGCCACCTCTTACTACACTTGTAGTAGTCGCCTTCTCATGACATACCACTGGCCGCCTCTTACTACACTTGCAGTAGTCGCCTTCTCGCGACATACCACAGGCCGCCTCTTACTACACTTGCAGTAGTCACCTTCTCGCGACATACCACTGGCCACCTCTTACTACACTTGCAGTAATCGCCTTCTCGCGACATACCACTGGCCTCCTCTTACTACACTGGCCGCCACTTACAACACTTGCAGTAGTCGCCTTCTCGCGACATTCCACTGGCCGCCTCTTACTACACTTGCAGTAGTCGCCTTCTCGCGACATACCACTGGCCTCCTCTTACTACACTTGCAGTAGTCGCCTTCTCGCGACATTCCACTGGCCGCCTCTTACTACACTGGCCGACACTTACAACACTTGCAGTAGTCGCCTTCTCGCGACATACCATTGGCCTCCTCTTACTACACTTGCAGTAGTCGCCTTCTCGCGATATACCACTGGCCACCTCTTACTACACTTGCAGTAGTCACCTTCTCGCGACATACCACTGGCCTCCTCTTACTACACTTGCAGTAGTCACCTTCTCGCGACATACCACTGGCCTCCTCTTACTACACTTGCAGTAGTCACCTTCTCGCGACATACCACTGGCCTCCTCTTACTACACTTGTAGTAGTCACCTTCTCGCGACATACCACTGGCCTCCTCTTACTACACTTGCAGTAGTCGCCTTCTCGCGACATACCACTGGCCTCCTCTTACTACACTTGTAGTAGTCACCTTCTCACGACATACCACTGGCCTCCTCTTAATACACTTGCAGTAGTCACCTTCTCGCGACATACCACTGGAACACTTGCAGTAGTCGCCTTCTCGCGACATACCACTGGCCTCCTCTTACTACACTTGTAGTAGTCACCTTCTCGCGACATACCACTGGCCTCCTCTTACTACACTTGCAGTAGTCACCTTCTCGCGACATACCACTGGAACACTTGCAGTAGTCGCCTTCTCGCGACATACCACTGGCCTCCTCTTATTACACTGGCCGTAGTCAACTTCTCGCGACATACCACTGGCTTCCACTTACTACACTTGTAGTAGTCACCTTCTCGCGACATACCACTGGCCTCCTCTTACTACACTTGCAGTAGTCGCCTTCTCGCGACATACCACTGGCCTCCTCTTACTACACTTGTAGTAGTCACCTTCTCACGACATACCACTGGCCTCCTCTTACTACACTTGCAGTAGTCACCTTCTCGCGACATACCACTGGAACACTTGCAGTAGTCGCCTTCTCGCGACATACCACTGGCCTCCTCTTACTACACTGGCCGTAGTCACCTTCTCGCGACATACCACTGGCCTCCTCTTACTACACTTGCAGTAGTCACCTTCTCGCAACATACCACTGGCCACCTCTTACTACACTTGCAGTAGTCGCCTTCTCGCGACATACCACTGGCCTCCTCTTACTACACTGGCCGCCACTTACAACACTTGCAGTAGTCGCCTTCTCGCGACATACCACCGGCCACCTCTTACTACACTTGCAGTAGTCGCCTTCTCGCGACATACCACTGGCCACCTCTTACTACACTTGCAGTAGTCGCTTTCTCGCGACATTCAACTGGCCACCTCTTACTACACTTGCAGTAATCGCCTTCTCGCGACATACCACTGGCCACCTCTTACTACACTTGTAGTAGTCGCCTTCTCACGACATACCACTGGCCGCCTCTTACTACACTTGCAGTAGTCACCTTCTCGCGACATACCACTGGCCACCTCTTACTACACTTGTAGTAGTCGCCTTCTCACGACATACCACTGGCCGCCTCTTACTACACTTGCAGTAGTCGCCTTCTCGTGACATACCACTGGCCACCTCTTACTACACTTGTAGTAGTCGCCTTCTCACGACATACCACTGGCCGCCTCTTACTACACTTGCAGTAGTCGCCTTCTCGCGACATACCACTGGCCACCTCTTACTACACTTGTAGTAGTCGCCTTCTCATGACATACCACTGGCCGCCTCTTACTACACTTGCAGTAGTCGCCTTCTCGCGACATACCACAGGCCGCCTCTTACTACACTTGCAGTTGTCACCTTCTCGCGACATACCACTGGCCACCTCTTACTACACTTGCAGTAATCGCCTTCTCGCGACATACCACTGGCCTCCTCTTACTACACTGGCCGCCACTTACAACACTTGCAGTAGTCGCCTTCTCGCGACATACCACTGGCCGCCTCTTACTACACTTGCAGTAGTCGCTTTCTCGCGACATACCACTGGCCTCCTCTTACTACACTTGCAGTAGTCGCCTTCTCGCGACATTCCACTGGCCTCCTCTTACTACACTTGTAGTAGTCACCTTCTCGCGACATACCACTGGCCTCCTCTTACTACACTTGCAGTAGTCGCCTTCTCACGACATACCACTGGCCTCCTCTTACTACACTTGTAGTAGTCACCTTCTCACGACATACCACTGGCCTCCTCTTACTACACTTGCAGTAGTCACCTTCTCGTGACATACCACTGGAACACTTGCAGTAGTCGCCTTCTCGCGACATACCACTGGCCTCCTCTTACTACACTTGCAGTAGTCGCCTTCTCACGACATACCACTGGCCTCCTCTTACTACACTTGTAGTAGTCACCTTCTCGCGACATACCACTGGCCTCCTCTTACTACACTTGCAGTAGTCACCTTCTCGCGACATACCACTGGAACACTTGCAGTAGTCGCCTTCTCGCAACATACCACTGGCCTCCTCTTACTACACTGGCCGTAGTCACCTTCTCGCGACATACCACTGGCCTCCTCTTACTACACTTGTAGTAGTCACCTTCTCGCGACATACCACTGGCCTCCTCTTACTACACTTGCAGTAGTCGCCTTCTCGCGACATACCACTGGCCTCCTCTTACTACACTTGTAGTAGTCACCTTCTCACGACATACCACTGGCCTCCTCTTAATACACTTGCAGTAGTCACCTTCTCGCGACATACCACTGGAACACTTGCAGTAGTCGCCTTCTCGTGACATACCACTGGCCTCCTCTTACTACACTGGCCGTAGTCACCTTCTCGCGACATACCACTGGCCTCCTCTTACTACACTTGCAGTAGTCACCTTCTCGCAACATACCACTGGCCACCTCTTACTACACTTGCAGTAGTCGCCTTCTCGCGACATACCACTGGCCTCCTCTTACTACACTGGATGCCACTTACAACACTTGCAGTAGTCGCCTTCTCGCGACATACCACCGGCCACCTCTTACTACACTTGCAGTAGTCGCCTTCTCGTGACATACCACTGGCCACCTCTTACTACACATGCAGTAGTCGCTTTCTCGCGACATTCTACTGGCCACCTCTTACTACACTTGCAGTAATCGCCTTCTCGCGACATACCACTGGCCACCTCTTACTACACTTGTAGTAGTCACTTCTCACGACATACCACTGGCCGCCTCTTACTACACTTGCAGTAGTCACCTTCTCGCGACATACCACTGGCCACCTCTTACTACACTTGTAGTAGTCGCCTTCTCACGACATACCACTGGCCGCCTCTTACTACACTTGCAGTAGTCGCCTTCTCGCGACATACCACTGGCCAACTCTTACTACACTTCTAGTAGTCGCCTTCTCACGACATACCACTGGCCGCCTCTTACTACACTTGCAGTAGTCGCCTTCTCGCGACATACCACTGGCCACCTCTTACTACACTTGTAGTAGTCGCCTTCTCATGACATACCACTGGCCGCCTCTTACTACACTTGTAGTAGTCGCCTTCTCATGACATACCACTGGCCGCCTCTTACTACACTTGCAGTAGTAGCCTTCTCGCGACATACCACTGGCCACCTCTTACTACACTTGTAGTAGTCGCCTTCTCACGACATACCACTGGCCGCCTCTTACTACACTTGCAGTAGTCGCCTTCTCGCGACATACCACAGGCCGCCTCTTACTACACTTGCAGTAGTCACCTTCTCGCGACATACCACTGGCCACCTCTTAATACACTTGCAGTAATCGCCTTCTCGCGACATACCACTGGCCTCCTCTTACTACACTGGCCGCCACTTACAACACTTGCAGTAGTCGCCTTCTCGCGACATACCACTGGCCGCCTCTTACTACACTTGCAGTAGTCGCCTTCTCGCGACATACCACTGGCCTCCTCTTACTACACTTGCAGTAGTCGCCTTCTCGCGACATTTCACTGGCCGCCTCTTACTACACTGGCCGACACTTACAACACTTGCAGTAGTCGCCTTCTCGCGACATACCACTGGCCTCCTCTTACTACACTTGCAGTAGTCGCCTTCTCGCGATATACCACTGGCCACTCTTACTACACTTGCAGTAGTCACCTTCTCGCGACATACCACTGGCCTCCTCTTACTACACTTGCAGTAGTCACCTTCTCGCGACATACCACTGGCCTCCTCTTACTACACTTGCAGTAGTCACCTTCTCGTGACATACCACTGGCCTCCTCTTACTACACTTGTAGTAGTCACCTTCTCGCGACATACCACTGGCCTCCTCTTACTACACTTGCAGTAGTCGCCTTCTCACGACATACCACTGGCCTCCTCTTACTACACTTGTAGTAGTCACCTTCTCACGACATACCACTGGCCTCCTCTTATTACACTTGCAGTAGTCACTTTCTCGCGACATACCACTGGAACACTTGCAGTAGTCGCCTTCTCGCGACATACCACTGGCCTCCTCTTACTACACTTTCAGTAGTCGCCTTCTCACGACATACCACTGGCCTCCTCTTACTACACTTGTAGTAGTCACCTTCTCGCGACATACCACTGGCCTCCTCTTACTACACTTGCAGTAGTCACCTTCTCGCGACATACCACTGGAACACTTGCAGTAGTCGCCTTCTCGCGACATACCACTGGCCTCCTCTTACTACACTGGCCGTAGTCACCTTCTCGCGACATACCACTGGCCTCCTCTTACTACACTTGTAGTAGTCACCTTCTCGCGACATACCACTGGCCTCCTCTTACTACACTTGCAGTAGTCGCCTTCTCGCGACATACCACTGGCCTCCTCTTACTACACTTGTAGTAGTCACCTTCTCACGACATACCACTGGCCTCCTCTTACTACACTTGCAGTAGTCACCTTCTCGCGACATACCACTCGAACACTTGCAGTAGTCGCCTTCTCGCGACATACCACTGGCCTCCTCTTACTACACTGGCCGTAGTCACCTTCTCGCGACATACCACTGGCCTCCTCTTACTACACTGGCCGCCACTTACAACACTTGCAGTAGTCGCCTTCTCGCGACATACCACCGGCCACCTCTTACTACACTTGCAGTAATCGCCTTCTAGCAACATACCACTGGCCTCCTCTTACTACACTTGCAGTAGTCACCTTCTAGCAACATACCACTGGCCATCTTTTACTACACTTGCAGTAGTCGCCTTCTCGCGACATACCACTGGCCTCCTCTTACTACACTGGCCGCCACTTACAACACTTGCAGTAGTCGCCTTCTCGCGACATACCACCGGCCACCTCTTACTACACTTGCAGTAGTCGCCTTCTCGCGACATACCACTGGCCACCTCTTTCTACACTTGCAGTAGTCGCTTTCTCGCGACATTCTACTGGCCACCTCTTACTACACTTGCAGTAATCGCCTTCTCGCGACATACCACTGGCCACCTCTTACTACACTTGTAGCAGTCGCCTTCTCACGACATACCACTGGCCGCCTCTTACTACACTTGCAGTAGTCACCTTCTCGCGACATACCACTGGCCACCTCTTACTACACTTGTAGTAGTCGCCTTCTCACGACATACCACTGGCCGCCTCTTACTACACTTGCAGTAGTCGCCTTCTCGTGACATACCACTGGCCACCTCTTACTACACTTGTAGTAGTCGCCTTCTCACGACATACCACTGGCCGCCTCTTACTACACTTGCAGTAGTCGCCTTCTCGCGACATACCACTGGCCACCTCTTACTACACTTGTAGTAGTCGCCTTCTCATGACATACCACTGGCCGCCTCTTACTACACTTGCAGTAGTCGCCTTCTCGCGACATACCACAGGCCGCCTCTTACTACACTTGCAGTAGTCACCTTCTCGCGACATACCACTGGCCACCTCTTACTACACTTGCAGTAATCGCCTTCTCGCGACATACCATTGGCCTCCTCTTACTACACTGGCCGCCACTTACAACACTTGCAGTAGTCGCCTTCTCGCGACATACCACTGGCCGCCTCTTACTACACTTGCAGTAGTCGCCTTCTCGCGACATACCACTGGCCTCCTCTTACTACACTTGCAGTAGTCTCCTTCTCGCGAATTCCACTGGCCGCCTCTTACTACACTGGCCGACACTTACAACACTTGCAGTAGTCACCTTCTCGCGACATACCACTGGCCTCCTCTTACTACACTTGCAGTAGTCGCCTTCTCGCGATATACCACTGGCCGCCTCTTACTACACTTGTAGTAGTCGCCTTCTCGCGACATACCACTGGCCGCCTCTTACAACACTTGCAGTAGTTGCCTACTCGCAATATACCACAGGCCGCCTCTTACTACACTTGCAGTAGTCACCTTCTCGCGATATACCACTGGCCGCCTCTTACTACACTTGATGTATTTACCTTCTCGCGACATACCACAGGCCGCCTCTTACTACACTTGTAGTAGTCGCCTTCTCACGACATACAACAGGCCGCCTCTTACTACACTTGCAGTAGTCGCCTTCTCGCGATATACCACTGGCCGCCTCTTACTACACTTGCAGTAGTAGCCTTCTCGCGACATACCACTGGCCGCCTCTTACTACACTTGATGTAGTCACCTTCTCGCGACATACCACTGGCCGCCTCTTACTACACTTGCAGTAGTAGCCTTCTCGCGACATACCACTGGCCACCTCTTACTACACTTGCAGTAGTCGCCTTCTCGCGACATACCACTGGCCGCCTCTTACTACACTTGCAGTAGTCGCCTTCTCACGACATACCACAGGCCGCCTCTTACTACACTTGCAGTAGTCGCCTTCTCGCGACATACCACTGGCCGCCTCTTACTACACTTGATGTAGTCACCTTCTCGCGACATACCACTGGCCGCCTCTTACTACACTTGCAGTAGTCGCCTTCTCGCGACATACCACTGGCCGCCTCTTACTACACTTGCAGTAGTCGCCTTCTCGCGACATACCACTGGCCGCCTCTTACTACACTTGATGTAGTCACCTTCTCGCGACATACCACTGGCCGCCTCTTACTACACTTGCAGTAGTCGCCTTCTCGCGACATACCACTGGCCGCCTCTTACTACACTTGCAGTAGTCGCCTTCTCGCGACATACCACTGGCCTCCTCTTACTACACTTGTAGTAGTCACCTTCTCGCGACATACCACTGGCCTCCTCTTACTACACTTGCAGTAGTCGCCTTCTCGTGACATACCACTGGCCTCCTCTTACTACACTTGTAGTAGTCGCCTTCTCGCGACATACCACTGGCCGCCTCTTACTACACTTGTAGTAGTCGCCTTTTCGCGACATACCACTGGCCTCCTCTTACTACACTTGTAGTAGTCGCCTTCTCGCGACATACCACTGGCCTCCTCTTACTACACTTGTAGTAGTCACCTTCTCGCGACATACCACTGGCCTCCTCTTACTACACTTGTAGTAGTCGCCTTCTCGCGACATACCACTGGCCTCCTCTTACTACACTGGCCGCCACTTACAACACTTGAAGTAGTCGTCTTCTCGCGACATACCACTGGCCACCTCTTACTACACTTGTAGTAGTCACCTTCTCGCGACATACCACTGGCCTCCTCTTACTACACTTGTAGTAGTCACCTTCTCGCGACATACCACTGGCCACCTCTTACTACACTTGTAGTAGTCACCTTCTCGCGATATACCACTGGCCTCCTCTTACTACAGTTGCAGTAGTCACCTTCTCGCGACATACCACTGGCCTCCTCTTACTACACTTGCAGTAGTCACCTTCTCGCGACATACCACTGGCCTCCTCTTACTACACTTGTAGTAGTCACCTTCTCGTGACATACCACTGGCCTCCTCTTATTACACTTGCAGTAGTCGCCTTCTCACGACATACCACTGGCCTCCTCTTACTACACTTGCAGTAGTCGCCTTCTCGTGACCTACCACTGGCCTCCTCTTACTACACTTGCAGTAGTCGCCTTCTCATGACATACCACTGGCCTCCTCTTACTACACTTGTAGTAGTCACCTTCTCACGACATACCACTGGCCTCCTCTTACTGCACTTGCAGTAGTCACCTTCTCGCGACATACCACTGGAACACTTGCAGTAGTCGCCTTCTCGCGACATACCACTGGCCTCCTCTTAATACACTTGCAGTAGTCGCCTTCTTACGACATACCACTGGCCTCCTCTTACTACACTTGTAGTAGTCACCCTCTCGCGACATACCACTGGCCTCCTCTTACTACACTTGCAGTAGTCACCTTCTCGCGACATACCACTGGAACACTTGCAGTAGTCGCCTTCTCGCGACATACCACTGGCCTCCTCTTACTACACTGGCCGTAGTCACCTTCTCGCGACATACCACTGGCCTCCTCTTACTACACTTGTAGTAGTCACCTTCTCGCGACATACCACTGGCCTCCTCTTACTACACTTGCAGTAGTCGCCTTCTCGCGACATACCACTGGCCTCCTCTTACTACACTTGTAGTAGTCACCTTCTCACGACATACCACTGGCCTCCTCTTACTACACTTGCAGTAGTCACCTTCTCGCGACATACCACTGGAACACTTGCAGTAGTCGCCTTCTCGTGACATACCACTGGCCTCCTCTTACTACACTGGCCGTAGTCACCTTCTCGCGACATACCACTGGCCTCCTCTTACTACACTTGCAGTAGTCACCTTCTCGCAACATACCACTGGCCACCTCTTACTACACTTGCAGTAGTCGCCTTCTCGCGACATACCACTGGCCTCCTCTTACTACACTGGCCGCCACTTACAACACTTGCAGTAGTCGCCTTCTCGTGACATACCACCGGCCACCTCTTACTACACTTGCAGTAGTCGCCTTCTCGCGACATACCACTGGCCACCTCTTACTACACTTCCAGTAGTCGCTTTCTCGCGACATTCTACTGGCCACCTCTTACTACACTTGCAGTAATCGCCTTCTCGCGACATACCACTGGCCACCTCTTACTACACTTGTAGTAGTCGCCTTCTCACGACATACCACTGGCCGCCTCTTACTACACTTGCAGTAGTCACCTTCTCGCGACATACCACTGGCCACCTCTTACTACACTTGTAGTAGTCGCCTTCTCACGACATACCACTGGCCGCCTCTTACTACACTTGCAGTAGTCGCCTTCTCGCGACATACCACTGGCCACCTCTTACTACACTTGTAGTAGTCGCCTTCTCACGACATACCACTGGCCGCCTCTTACTACACTTGCAGTAGTCGCCTTCTCGCGACATACCACTGGCCACCTCTTACTACACTTGTAGTAGTCGCCTTCTCATGACATACCACTGGCCGCCTCTTACTACACTTGCAGTAGTCGCCTTCTCGCGACATACCACAGGCCGCCTCTTACTACACTTGCAGTAGTCACCTTCTCGCGACATACCACTGGCCACCTCTTACTACACTTGCAGTAATCGCCTTCTCGCGACATACCACTGGCCTCCTCTTACTACACTGGCCGCCACTTACAACACTTGCAGTAGTCGCCTTCTCGCGACATTCCACTGGCCGCCTCTTACTACACTTGCAGTAGTCGCCTTCTCGCGACATACCACTGGCCTCCTCTTACTACACTTGCAGTAGTCGCCTTCTCGCGACATTCCACTGGCCGCCTCTTACTACACTGGCCGACACTTACAACACTTGCAGTAGTCGCCTTCTCGCGACATACCACTGGCCTCCTCTTACTACACTTGCAGTAGTCGCCTTCTCGCGATATACCACTGGCCACCTCTTACTACACTTGCAGTAGTCACCTTCTCGCGACATACCACTGGCCTCCTCTTACTACACTTGCAGTAGTCACCTTCTCGCGACATACCACTGGCCTCCTCTTACTACACTTGCAGTAGTCACCTTCTCGCGACATACCACTGGCCTCCTCTTACTACACTTGTAGTAGTCACCTTCTCGCGACATACCACTGGCCTCCTCTTACTACACTTGCAGTAGTCGCCTTCTCGCGACATACCACTGGCCTCCTCTTACTACACTTGTAGTAGTCACCTTCTCACGACATACCACTGGCCTCCTCTTAATACACTTGCAGTAGTCACCTTCTCGCGACATACCACTGGAACACTTGCAGTAGTCGCCTTCTCGCGACATACCACTGGCCTCCTCTTACTACACTTGTAGTAGTCACCTTCTCGCGACATACCACTGGCCTCCTCTTACTACACTTGCAGTAGTCACCTTCTCGCGACATACCACTGGAACACTTGCAGTAGTCGCCTTCTCGCGACATACCACTGGCCTCCTCTTATTACACTGGCCGTAGTCAACTTCTCACGACATACCACTGGCCTCCTCTTACTGCACTTGCAGTAGTCACCTTCTCGCGACATACCACTGGAACACTTGCAGTAGTCGCCTTCTCGCGACATACCACTGGCCTCCTCTTAATACACTTGCAGTAGTCGCCTTCTTACGACATACCACTGGCCTCCTCTTACTACACTTGTAGTAGTCACCCTCTCGCGACATACCACTGGCCTCCTCTTACTACACTTGCAGTAGTCACCTTCTCGCGACATACCACTGGAACACTTGCAGTAGTCGCCTTCTCGCGACATACCACTGGCCTCCTCTTACTACACTGGCCGTAGTCACCTTCTCGCGACATACCACTGGCCTCCTCTTACTACACTTGTAGTAGTCACCTTCTCGCGACATACCACTGGCCTCCTCTTACTACACTTGCAGTAGTCGCCTTCTCGCGACATACCACTGGCCTCCTCTTACTACACTTGTAGTAGTCACCTTCTCACGACATACCACTGGCCTCCTCTTACTACACTTGCAGTAGTCACCTTCTCGCGACATACCACTGGAACACTTGCAGTAGTCGCCTTCTCGTGACATACCACTGGCCTCCTCTTACTACACTGGCCGTAGTCACCTTCTCGCGACATACCACTGGCCTCCTCTTACTACACTTGCAGTAGTCACCTTCTCGCAACATACCACTGGCCACCTCTTACTACACTTGCAGTAGTCGCCTTCTCGCGACATACCACTGGCCTCCTCTTACTACACTGGCCGCCACTTACAACACTTGCAGTAGTCGCCTTCTCGTGACATACCACCGGCCACCTCTTACTACACTTGCAGTAGTCGCCTTCTCGCGACATACCACTGGCCACCTCTTACTACACTTCCAGTAGTCGCTTTCTCGCGACATTCTACTGGCCACCTCTTACTACACTTGCAGTAATCGCCTTCTCGTGACATACCACTGGCCACCTCTTACTACACTTGTAGTAGTCGCCTTCTCACGACATACCACTGGCCGCCTCTTACTACACTTGCAGTAGTCACCTTCTCGCGACATACCACTGGCCACCTCTTACTACACTTGTAGTAGTCGCCTTCTCACGACATACCACTGGCCGCCTCTTACTACACTTGCAGTAGTCGCCTTCTCGCGACATACCACTGGCCACCTCTTACTACACTTGTAGTAGTCGCCTTCTCACGACATACCACTGGCCGCCTCTTACTACACTTGCAGTAGTCGCCTTCTCGCGACATACCACTGGCCACCTCTTACTACACTTGTAGTAGTCGCCTTCTCATGACATACCACTGGCCGCCTCTTACTACACTTGCAGTAGTCGCCTTCTCGCGACATACCACAGGCCGCCTCTTACTACACTTGCAGTAGTCACCTTCTCGCGACATACCACTGGCCACCTCTTACTACACTTGCAGTAATCGCCTTCTCGCGACATACCACTGGCCTCCTCTTACTACACTGGCCGCCACTTACAACACTTGCAGTAGTCGCCTTCTCGCGACATTCCACTGGCCGCCTCTTACTACACTTGCAGTAGTCGCCTTCTCGCGACATACCACTGGCCTCCTCTTACTACACTTGCAGTAGTCGCCTTCTCGCGACATTCCACTGGCCGCCTCTTACTACACTGGCCGACACTTACAACACTTGCAGTAGTCGCCTTCTCGCGACATACCACTGGCCTCCTCTTACTACACTTGCAGTAGTCGCCTTCTCGCGATATACCACTGGCCACCTCTTACTACACTTGCAGTAGTCACCTTCTCGCGACATACCACTGGCCTCCTCTTACTACACTTGCAGTAGTCACCTTCTCGCGACATACCACTGGCCTCCTCTTACTACACTTGCAGTAGTCACCTTCTCGCGACATACCACTGGCCTCCTCTTACTACACTTGTAGTAGTCACCTTCTCGCGACATACCACTGGCCTCCTCTTACTACACTTGCAGTAGTCGCCTTCTCGCGACATACCACTGGCCTCCTCTTACTACACTTGTAGTAGTCACCTTCTCACGACATACCACTGGCCTCCTCTTAATACACTTGCAGTAGTCACCTTCTCACGACATACCACTGGAACACTTGCAGTAGTCGCCTTCTCGCGACATACCACTGGCCTCCTCTTACTACACTTGTAGTAGTCACCTTCTCGCGACATACCACTGGCCTCCTCTTACTACACTTGCAGTAGTCACCTTCTCGCGACATACCACTGGAACACTTGCAGTAGTCGCCTTCTCGCGACATACCACTGGCCTCCTCTTATTACACTGGCCGTAGTCAACTTCTCGCGACATACCACTGGCCTCCTCTTACTACACTTGTAGTAGTCACCTTCTCGCGACATACCACTGGCCTCCTCTTACTACACTTGCAGTAGTCGCCTTCTCGCGACATACCACTGGCCTCCTCTTACTACACTTGTAGTAGTCACCTTCTCACGACATACCACTGGCCTCCTCTTACTACACTTGCAGTAGTCACCTTCTCGCGACATACCACTGGAACACTTGCAGTAGTCGCCTTCTCGCGACATACCACTGGCCTCCTCTTACTACACTGGCCGTAGTCACCTTCTCGCGACATACCACTGGCCTCCTCTTACTACACTTGCAGTAGTCACCTTCTCGCAACATACCACTGGCCACCTCTTACTACACTTGCAGTAGTCGCCTTCTCGCGACATACCACTGGCCTCCTCTTACTACACTGGCCGCCACTTACAACACTTGCAGTAGTCGCCTTCTCGCGACATACCACCGGCCACCTCTTACTACACTTGCAGTAGTCGCCTTCTCGCGACATACCACTGGCCACCTCTTACTACACTTGCAGTAGTCGCTTTCTCGCGACATTCTACTGGCCACCTCTTACTACACTTGCAGTAATCGCCTTCTCACGACATACCACTGGCCACCTCTTACTACACTTGTAGTAGTCGCCTTCTCACGACATACCACTGGCCGCCTCTTACTACACTTGCAGTAGTCACCTTCTCGCGACATACCACTGGCCACCTCTTACTACACTTGTAGTAGTCGCCTTCTCACGACATACCACTGGCCGCCTCTTACTACACTTGCAGTAGTCGCCTTCTCGTGACATACCACTGGCCACCTCTTACTACACTTGTAGTAGTCGCCTTCTCACGACATACCACTGGCCGCCTCTTACTACACTTGCAGTAGTCGCCTTCTCGCGACATACCACTGGCCACCTCTTACTACACTTGTAGTAGTCGCCTTCTCATGACATACCACTGGCCGCCTCTTACTACACTTGCAGTAGTCGCCTTCTCGCGACATACCACAGGCCGCCTCTTACTACACTTGCAGTTGTCACCTTCTCGCGACATACCACTGGCCACCTCTTACTACACTTGCAGTAATCGCCTTCTCGCGACATACCACTGGCCTCCTCTTACTACATTGGCCGCCACTTACAACACTTGCAGTAGTCGCCTTCTCGCGACATACCACTGGCCGCCTCTTACTACACTTGCAGTAGTCGCTTTCTCGCGACATACCACTGGCCTCCTCTTACTACACTTGCAGTAGTCGCCTTCTCGCGACATTCCACTGGCCGCCTCTTACTACACTGGCCGACACTTACAACACTTGCAGTAGTCGCCTTCTCGCGACATACCACTGGCCTCCTCTTACTACACTTGCAGTAGTCGCCTTCTCGCGATATACCACTGGCCACCTCTTACTACACTTGCAGTAGTCACCTTCTCGCGACATACCACTGGCCTCCTCTTACTACACTTGCAGTAGTCACCTTCTCGCGACATACCACTGGCCTCCTCTTACTACACTTGCAGAAGTCACCTTCTCGCGACATACCACTGGCCTCCTCTTACTACACTTGTAGTAGTCACCTTCTCGCGACATACCACTGGCCTCCTCTTACTACACTTGCAGTAGTCGCCTTCTCGCGACATACCACTGGCCTCCTCTTACTACACTTGCAGTAGTCGCCTTCTCGTGACATACCACTGGCCACCTCTTACTACACTTGCAGTAGTCGCCTTCTCACGACATACCACTGGCCTCCTCTTACTACACTTGTAGTAGTCACCTTCTCGCGACATACCACTGGACTCCTCTTACTACACTTGCAGTAGTCACCTTCTCGCGACATACCACTGGAACACTTGCAGTAGTCGCCTTCTCGCGACATACCACTGGCCTCCTCTTACTACACTGGCCGTAGTCACCTTCTCGCGACATACCACTGGCCTCCTCTTACTACACTTGCAGTAGTCACCTTCTCGCAACTTACCACTGGCCACCTCTTACTACACTTGCAGTAGTCGCCTTCTCGCGACATACCACTGGCCTCCTCTTACTACACTGGCCGCCACTTACAACACTTGCAGTAGTCGCCTTCTCGCGACATACCACCGGCCACCTCTTACTACACTTGCAGTAGTAGCCTTCTCGCGACATACCACTGGCCGCCTCTTACTACACTTGATGTAGTCACCTTCTCGCGACATACCACTGGCCGCCTCTTACTACACTTGCAGTAGTAGCCTTCTCACGACATACCACTGGCCACCTCTTACTACACTTGCAGTAGTCGCCTTCTCGCGACATAACACTGGCCGCCTCTTACTACACTTGCAGTAGTCGCCTTCTCACGACATACCACAGGCCGCCTCTTACTACACTTGCAGTAGTCGCCTTCTCGCGACATACCACTGGCCGCCTCTTACTACACTTGATGTAGTCACCTTCTCGCGACATACCACTGGCCGCCTCTTACTACACTTGCAGTAGTCGCCTTCTCGCGACATACCACTGGCCGCCTCTTACTACACTTGCAGTAGTAGCCTTCTCGCGACATACCACTGGCCGCCTCTTACTACACTTGATGTAGTCACCTTCTCGCGACATACCACTGGCCGCCTCTTACTACACTTGCAGTAGTCGCCTTCTCGCGACATACCACTGGCCGATTCTTACTACACTTGCAGTAGTCGCCTTCTCGCGACATACCACTGGCCTCCTCTTACTACACTTGTAGTAGTCACCTTCTCGCGACATACCACTGGCCTCCTCTTACTACACTTGCAGTAGTCGCCTTCTCGCGACATACCACTGGCCTCCTCTTACTACACTTGTAGTAGTCGCCTTCTCGCGACATACCACTGGCCGCCTCTTACTACACTTGTAGTAGTCGCCTTCTCGCGACATACCACTGGCCTCCTCTTACTACACTTGTAGTAGTCACCTTCTCGCGACATACCACTGTCCTCCTCTTACTACACTTGTAGTAGTCACCTTCTCGCGACATACCACTGGCCTCCTCTTACTACACTTGTAGTAGTCGCCTTCTCGCGACATACCACTGGCCTCCTCTTACTACACTGGCCGCCACTTACAACACTTGCAGTAGTCGTCTTCTCGCGACATACCACTGGCCACCTCTTACTACACTTGTAGTAGTCACCTTCTCGCGACATACCACTGGCCTCCTCTTACTACACTTGTAGTAGTCACCTTCTCGCGACATACCACTGGCCACCTCTTACTACACTTGTAGTAGTCACCTTCTCGCGATATACCACTGGCCTCCTCTTACTACACTTGCAGTAGTCACCTTCTCGCGACATACCACTGGCCTCCTCTTACTACACTTGCAGTAGTCACCTTCTCGCGACATACCACTGGCCTCCTCTTACTACACTTGTAGTAGTCACCTTCTCGCGACATACCACTGGCCTCCTCTTACTACACTTGCAGTAGTCGCCTTCTCGCGACATACCACTGGCCTCCTCTTACTACACTTGCAGTAGTCGCCTTCTCGTGACCTACCACTGGCCTCCTCTTACTACACTTGCAGTAGTCGCCTTCTCACGACATACCACTGGCCTCCTCTTACTACACTTGTAGTAGTCACCTTCTCACGACATACCACTGGCCTCCTCTTACTGCACTTGCAGTAGTCACCTTCTCGCGACATACCACTGGAACACTTGCAGTAGTCGCCTTCTCGCGACATACCACTGGCCTCCTCTTACTACACTTGCAGTAGTCGCCTTCTCACGACATACCACTGGCCTCCTCTTACTACACTTGTAGTAGTCACCTTCTCGCGACATACCACTGGCCTCCTCTTACTACACTTGCAGTAGTCACCTTCTCGCGACATACCACTGGAACACTTGCAGTAGTCGCCTTCTCGTGACATACCACTGGCCTCCTCTTACTACACTGGCCGTAGTCACCTTCTCGTGACATACCACTGGCCTCCTCTTACTACACTTGTAGTAGTCACCTTCTCGCGACATACCACTGGCCTCCTCTTAATACACTTGCAGTAGTCGCCTTCTCGCGACATACCACTGGCCTCCTCTTACTACACTTGTAGTAGTCACCTTCTCACGACATACCACTGGCCTAATCTTACTACACTTGCAGTAGTCACCTTCTCGCGACATACCACTGGAACACTTGCAGTAGTCGCCTTCTCGCGACATACCACTGGCCTCCTCTTACTACACTGGCCGTAGTCACCTTCTCGCGACATACCACTGGCCTCCTCTTACTACACTTGCAGTAGTCACCTTCTCGCAACATACCACTGGCCACCTCTTACTACACTTGCAGTAGTCGCCTTCTCGCGACATACCACTGGCCTCCTCTTACTACACTGGCCGCCACTTACAACACTTGCAGTAGTCGCCTTCTCGCGACATACCACCGGCCACCTCTTAATACACTTGCAGTAGTCGCCTTCTCGCGACATACCACTGGCCACCTCTTACTACACTTGCAGTAGTCGCTTTCTCGCGACATTCTACTGGCCACCTCTTACTACACTTGCAGTAATCGCCTTCTCGCGACATACCACTGGCCACCTCTTACTACACTTGTAGTAGTCGCCTTCTCACGACATACCACTGGCCGCCTCTTACTACACTTGCAGTAGTCACCTTCTCGCGACATACCACTGGCCACCTCTTACTACACTTGTAGTAGTCGCCTTCTCACGACATACCACTGGCCGCCTCTTACTACACTTGCAGTAGTCGCCTTCTCGCGACATACCACTGGAAACCTCTTACTACACTTGTAGTAGTCGCCTTCTCACGACATACCACTGGCCGCCTCTTACTACACTTGCAGTAGTCGCCTTCTCGCGACATACCACTGGCCACCTGTTACTACACTTGTAGTAGTCGCCTTCTTATGACATACCACTGGCCGCCTCTTACTACACTTGCAGTAGTCGCCTTCCCGCGACATACCACAGGCCGCCTCTTACTACACTTGCAGTAGTCACCTTCTCGCGACATACCACTGGCCACCTCTTACTACACTTGCAGTAATCGCCTTCTCGCGACATACCACTGGCCTCCTCTTACTACACTGGCCGCCACTTACAACACTTGCAGTAGTCGCCTTCTCGCGACATTCCACTGGCCGCCTCTTACTACACTTGCAGTAGTCGCCTTCTCGCGACATACCACTGGCCTCCTCTTACTACACTTGCAGTAGTCGCCTTCTCGCGACATTCCACTGGCCGCCTCTTACTACACTGGCCGACAATTACAACACTTGCAGTAGTCGCCTTCTCGCGACATACCACTGGCCTCCTCTTACTACACTTGCAGTAGTCGCCTTCTCGCGATATACCACTGGCCACCTCTTACTACACTTGCAGTAGTCACCTTCTCGCGACATACCACTGGCCTCCTCTTACTACACTTGCAGTAGTCACCTTCTCGCGACATACCACTGGCCTCCTCTTACTACACTTGCAGTAGTCACCTTCTCGCGACATACCATTGGCCTCCTCTTACTACACTTGTAGTAGTCACCTTCTCGCGACATACCACTGGCCTCCTCTTACTACACTTGCAGTAGTCGCCTTCTCACGACATACCACTGGCCTCCTCTTACTACACTTGTAGTAGTCACCTTCTCGCGACATACCACTGGCCTCCTCTTACTACACTTGCAGTAGTCACCTTCTCGCGACATACCACTGGAACACTTGCAGTAGTCGCCTTCTCGCGACATACCACTGGCCTCCTCTTACTACACTGGCCGTAGTCACCTTCTCGCGACATACCACTGGCCTCCTCTTACTACACTTGTAGTAGTCACCTTCTCGCGACATACCACTGGCCTCCTCTTACTACACTTGCAGTAGTCGCCTTCTCGCGACATACCACTGGCCTCCTCTTACTACACTTGTAGTAGTCACCTTCTCACGACATACCACTGGCCTCCTCTTACTACACTTGCAGTAGTCACCTTCTCGCGACATACCACTGGAACACTTGCAGTAGTCGCCTTCTCGTGACATACCACTGGCCTCCTCTTACTACACTGGCCATAGTCACCTTCTCGCGACATACCACTGGCCTCCTCTTACTACACTTGCAGTAGTCACCTTCTCGCAACATACCACTGGCCACCTCTTACTACACTTGCAGTAGTCGCCTTCTCGCGACATACCACTGGCCTCCTCTTACTACACTGGCCGCCACTTACAACACTTGCAGTAGTCGCCTTCTCGCGACATACCACCGGCCACCTCTTACTACACTTGCAGTAGTCGCCTTCTCGCGACATACCACTGGCCACCTCTTACTACACTTGCAGTAGTCGCTTTCTCGCGACATTCTACTGGCCACCTCTTACTACACTTGCAGTAATCGCCTTCTCGCGACATACCACTGGCCACCTCTTACTACACTTGTAGTAGTCGCCTTCTCACGACATACCACTGGCCGCCTCTTACTACACTTGCAGTAGTCACCTTCTCGCGACATACCACTGGCCACCTCTTACTACACTTGTAGTAGTCGCCTTCTCACGACATACCACTGGCCGCCTCTTACTACACTTGCAGTAGTCGCCTTCTCACGACATACCACTGGCCGCCTCTTACTACACTTGCAGTAGTCGCCTTCTCACGACATACCACTGGCCGCCTCTTACTACACTTGCAGTAGTCGCCTTCTCGCGACATACCACTGGCCACCTCTTACTACACTTGTAGCAGTCGCCTTCTCATGACATACCACTGGCCGCCTCTTACTACACTTGCAGTAGTCGCCTTCTCGCGACATACCACAGGCCGCCTCTTACTACACTTGCAGTTGTCACCTTCTCGCGACATACCACTGGCCACCTCTTACTACACTTGCAGTAATCGCCTTCTCGCGACATACCACTGGCCTCCTCTTACTACACTGGCCGCCACTTACAACACTTGCAGTAGTCGCCTTCTCGCGACATACCACTGGCCGCCTCTTACTACACTTGCAGTAGTCGCCTTCTCGCGACATACCACTGGCCTCCTCTTACTACACTTGCAGTAGTCGCCTTCTCGCGACATTCCACTGGCCGCCTCTTACTACACTGGCCGACACTTACAACACTTGCAGTAGTCGCCTTCTCGCGACATACCACTGGCCTCCTCTTACTACACTTGCAGTAGTCGCCTTCTCGCGATATACCACTGGCCACCTCTTACTACACTTGCAGTAGTCACCTTCTCGCGACATACCACTGGCCTCCTCTTACTACACTTGCAGTAGTCACCTTCTCGCGACATACCACTGGCCTCCTCTTACTACACTTGCAGTAGTCACCTTCTCGCGACATACCACTGGCCTCCTCTTACTACACTTGTAGTAGTCACCTTCTCGCGACATACCACTGGCCTCCTCTTACTACACTTGCAGTAGTCGCCTTCTCGCGACATACCACTGGCCTCCTCTTACTACACTTGCAGTAGTCGCCTTCTCGTGACATACCACTGGCCACCTCTTACTACACTTGCAGTAGTCGCCTTCTCACGACATACCACTGGCCTCCTCTTACTACACTTGTAGTAGTCACCTTCTCGCGACATACCACTGGCCTCCTCTTACTACACTTGCAGTAGTCACCTTCTCGCGACATACCACTGGAACACTTGCAGTAGTCGCCTTCTCGCGACATACCACTGGCCTCCTCTTACTACACTGGCCGTAGTCACCTTCTCGCGACATACCACTGGCCTCCTCTTACTACACTTGCAGTAGTCACCTTCTCGCAACTTACCACTGGCCACCTCTTACTACACTTGCAGTAGTCGCCTTCTCGCGACATACCACTGGCCTCCTCTTACTACACTGGCCGCCACTTACAACACTTGCAGTAGTCGCCTTCTCGCGACATACCACCGGCCACCTCTTACTACACTTGCAGTAGTCGCCTTCTCGCGACATACCACTGGCCACCTCTTACTACACTTGCAGTAGTCGCTTTCTCGCGACATTCTACTGGCCACCTCTTACTACACTTGCAGTAATCGCCTTCTCGCGACATACCACTGGTCACCTCTTACTACACTTGTAGTAGTCGCCTTCTCACGACATACCACTGGCCGCCTCTTACTACACTTGCAGTAGTCACCTTCTCGCGACATACCACTGGCCACCTCTTACTACACTTGTAGTAGTCGCCTTCTCACGACATACCACTGGCCGCCTCTTACTACACTTGCAGTAGTCGCCTTCTCGCGACATACCACTGGCCACCTCTTACTACACTTGTAGTAGTCGCCTTCTCACGACATACCACTGGCCGCCTCTTACTACACTTGCAGTAGTCGCCTTCTCGCGACATACCACTGGCCACCTCTTACTACACTTGTAGTAGTCGCCTTCTCATGACATACCACTGGCCGCCTCTTACTACACTTGCAGTAGTCGCCTTCTCGCGACATACCACAGGCCGCCTCTTACTACACTTGCAGTTGTCACCTTCTCGCGACATACCACTGGCCACCTCTTACTACACTTGCAGTAATCGCCTTCTCGCGACATACCACTGGCCTCCTCTTACTACACTGGCTGCCACTTACAACACTTGCAGTAGTCTCCTTCTCGCGACATACCACTGGCCGCCTCTTACTACACTTGCAGTAGTCGCCTTCTCGCGACATACCACTGGCCTCCTCTTACTACACTTGCAGTAGTCGCCTTCTCGCGACATTCCACTGGCCGCCTCTTACTACACTGGCCGACACTTACAACACTTGCAGTAGTCGCCTTCTCGCGACATACCACTGGCCTCCTCTTACTACACTTGCAGTAGTCGCCTTCTCGCGATATACCACTGGCCACCTCTTACTACACTTGCAGTAGTCACCTTCTCGCGACATACCACTGGCCTCCTCTTACTACACTTGCAGTAGTCACCTTCTCGCGACATACCACTGGCCTCCTCTTACTACACTTGCAGTAGTCACCTTCTCGCGACATACCACTGGCCTCCTCTTACTACACTTGTAGTAGTCTCCTTCTCGCGACATACCACTGGCCTCCTCTTACTACACTTGCAGTAGTCGCCTTCTCGCGACATACCACTGGCCTCCTCTTACTACACTTGCAGTAGTCGCCTTCTCGTGACATACCACTGGCCACCTCTTACTACACTTGCAGTAGTCGCCTTCTCACGACATACCACTGGCCTCCTCTTACTACACTTGTAGTAGTCACCTTCTCGCGACATACCACTGGCCTCCTCTTACTACACTTGCAGTAGTCACCTTCTCGCGACATACCACTGGAACACTTGAAGTAGTCGCCTTCTCGCGACATACCACTGGCCTCCTCTTACTACACTGGCCGTAGTCACCTTCTCGCGACATACCACTGGCCTCCTCTTACTACACTTGCAGTAGTCACCTTCTCGCAACATACCACTGGCCACCTCTTACTACACTTGCAGTAGTCGCCTTCTCGCGACATACCACTGGCCTCCTCTTACTACACTGGCCACCACTTACAACACTTGCAGTAGTCGCCTTCTCGCGACATACCACTGGCCGCCTCGTACTACACTTGCAGTAGTCGCCTTCTCGCGACATACCACTGGCCACCTCTTACTACACTTGCAGTAGTCGCCTTCTCACGACATACCACTGGCCTCCTCTTACTACACTTGCAGTAGTCGCTTTCTCGCGACATTCTACTGGCCACCTCTTACTACACTTGCAGTAATCGCCTTCTCGCGACATACCACTGGCCGCCTCTTACTACACTTGCAGTAGTCACCTTCTCGCGACATACCACTGGAACACTTGCAGTAGTCGCCTTCTCGCGACATACCACTGGCCTCCTCTTACTACACTGGCCGTAGTCACCTTCTCGCGACATACCACTGGCCTCCTCTTACTACACTTGTAGTAGTCACCTTCTCGCGACATACCACTGGCCTCCTCTTACTACACTTGCAGTAGTCGCCTTCTCGCGACATACCACTGGCCTCCTCTTACTACACTTGTAGTAGTCACCTTCTCACGACATACCACTGGCCTCCTCTTACTACACTTGCAGTAGTCACCTTCTCGCGACATACCACTGGAACACTTGCAGTAGTCGCCTTCTCGCGACATACCACTGGCCTCCTCTTACTACACTGGCCATAGTCACCTTCTCGCGACATACCACTGGCCTCCTCTTACTACACTTGCAGTAGTCACCTTCTCGCAACATACCACTGGCCACCTCTTACTACACTTGCAGTAGTCGCCTTCTCGCGACATACCACTGGCCTCCTCTTACTACACTGGCCGCCACTTACAACACTTGCAGTAGTCGCCTTCTCGCGACATACCACCGGCCACCTCTTACTACACTTGCAGTAGTCGCCTTCTCGCGACATACCACTGGCCACCTCTTACTACACTTGCAGTAGTCGCTTTCTCGCGACATTCTACTGGCCACCTCTTACTACACTTGCAGTAATCGCCTTCTCGCGACATACCACTGGCCACCTCTTACTACACTTGTAGTAGTCGCCTTCTCACGACATACCACTGGCCGCCTCTTACTACACTTGCAGTAGTCACCTTCTCGCGACATACCACTGGCCACCTCTTACTACACTTGTAGTAGTCGCCTTCTCACGACATACCACTGGCCGCCTCTTACTACACTTGCAGTAGTCGCCTTCTCACGACATACCACTGGCCGCCTCTTACTACACTTGCAGTAGTCGCCTTCTCACGACATACCACTGGCCGCCTCTTACTACACTTGCAGTAGTCGCCTTCTCGCGACATACCACTGGCCACCTCTTACTACACTTGTAGCAGTCGCCTTCTCATGACATACCACTGGCCGCCTCTTACTACACTTGCAGTAGTCGCCTTCTCGCGACATACCACAGGCCGCCTCTTACTACACTTGCAGTTGTCACCTTCTCGCGACATACCACTGGCCACCTCTTACTACACTTGCAGTAATCGCCTTCTCGCGACATACCACTGGCCTCCTCTTACTACACTGGCCGCCACTTACAACACTTGCAGTAGTCGCCTTCTCGCGACATACCACTGGCCGCCTCTTACTACACTTGCAGTAGTCGCCTTCTCGCGACATACCACTGGCCTCCTCTTACTACACTTGCAGTAGTCGCCTTCTCGCGACATTCCACTGGCCGCCTCTTACTACACTGGCCGACACTTACAACACTTGCAGTAGTCGCCTTCTCGCGACATACCACTGGCCTCCTCTTACTACACTTGCAGTAGTCGCCTTCTCGCGATATACCACTGGCCACCTCTTACTACACTTGCAGTAGTCACCTTCTCGCGACATACCACTGGCCTCCTCTTACTACACTTGCAGTAGTCACCTTCTCGCGACATACCACTGGCCTCCTCTTACTACACTTGCAGTAGTCACCTTCTCGCGACATACCACTGGCCTCCTCTTACTACACTTGTAGTAGTCACCTTCTCGCGACATACCACTGGCCTCCTCTTACTACACTTGCAGTAGTCGCCTTCTCGCGACATACCACTGGCCTCCTCTTACTACACTTGCAGTAGTCGCCTTCTCGTGACATACCACTGGCCACCTCTTACTACACTTGCAGTAGTCGCCTTCTCACGACATACCACTGGCCTCCTCTTACTACACTTGTAGTAGTCACCTTCTCGCGACATACCACTGGCCTCCTCTTACTACACTTGCAGTAGTCACCTTCTCGCGACATACCACTGGAACACTTGCAGTAGTCGCCTTCTCGCGACATACCACTGGCCTCCTCTTACTACACTGGCCGTAGTCACCTTCTCGCGACATACCACTGGCCTCCTCTTACTACACTTGCAGTAGTCACCTTCTCGCAACTTACCACTGGCCACCTCTTACTACACTTGCAGTAGTCGCCTTCTCGCGACATACCACTGGCCTCCTCTTACTACACTGGCCGCCACTTACAACACTTGCAGTAGTCGCCTTCTCGCGACATACCACCGGCCACCTCTTACTACACTTGCAGTAGTCGCCTTCTCGCGACATACCACT
The DNA here is from genome assembly GCA_963662155.1 of Lamellibrachia columna. NCBI lineage: Eukaryota > Metazoa > Annelida > Polychaeta > Sabellida > Siboglinidae > Lamellibrachia > Lamellibrachia columna. Next base: position 54,404,535 of record OY759264.1, read on the forward strand.
GGCCACCTCTTACTACACTTGCAGTAGTCGCTTTCTCGCGACATTCTACTGGCCACCTCTTACTACACTTGCAGTAATCGCCTTCTCGCGACATACCACTGGTCACCTCTTACTACACTTGTAGTAGTCGCCTTCTCACGACATACCACTGGCCGCCTCTTACTACACTTGCAGTAGTCACCTTCTCGCGACATACCACTGGCCACCTCTTACTACACTTGTAGTAGTCGCCTTCTCACGACATACCACTGGCCGCCTCTTACTACACTTGCAGTAGTCGCCTTCTCGCGACATACCACTGGCCACCTCTTACTACACTTGTAGTAGTCGCCTTCTCACGACATACCACTGGCCGCCTCTTACTACACTTGCAGTAGTCGCCTTCTCGCGACATACCACTGGCCACCTCTTACTACACTTGTAGTAGTCGCCTTCTCATGACATACCACTGGCCGCCTCTTACTACACTTGCAGTAGTCGCCTTCTCGCGACATACCACAGGCCGCCTCTTACTACACTTGCAGTTGTCACCTTCTCGCGACATACCACTGGCCACCTCTTACTACACTTGCAGTAATCGCCTTCTCGCGACATACCACTGGCCTCCTCTTACTACACTGGCTGCCACTTACAACACTTGCAGTAGTCTCCTTCTCGCGACATACCACTGGCCGCCTCTTACTACACTTGCAGTAGTCGCCTTCTCGCGACATACCACTGGCCTCCTCTTACTACACTTGCAGTAGTCGCCTTCTCGCGACATTCCACTGGCCGCCTCTTACTACACTGGCCGACACTTACAACACTTGCAGTAGTCGCCTTCTCGCGACATACCACTGGCCTCCTCTTACTACACTTGCAGTAGTCGCCTTCTCGCGATATACCACTGGCCACCTCTTACTACACTTGCAGTAGTCACCTTCTCGCGACATACCACTGGCCTCCTCTTACTACACTTGCAGTAGTCACCTTCTCGCGACATACCACTGGCCTCCTCTTACTACACTTGCAGTAGTCACCTTCTCGCGACATACCACTGGCCTCCTCTTACTACACTTGTAGTAGTCTCCTTCTCGCGACATACCACTGGCCTCCTCTTACTACACTTGCAGTAGTCGCCTTCTCGCGACATACCACTGGCCTCCTCTTACTACACTTGCAGTAGTCGCCTTCTCGTGACATACCACTGGCCACCTCTTACTACACTTGCAGTAGTCGCCTTCTCACGACATACCACTGGCCTCCTCTTACTACACTTGTAGTAGTCACCTTCTCGCGACATACCACTGGCCTCCTCTTACTACACTTGCAGTAGTCACCTTCTCGCGACATACCACTGGAACACTTGAAGTAGTCGCCTTCTCGCGACATACCACTGGCCTCCTCTTACTACACTGGCCGTAGTCACCTTCTCGCGACATACCACTGGCCTCCTCTTACTACACTTGCAGTAGTCACCTTCTCGCAACATACCACTGGCCACCTCTTACTACACTTGCAGTAGTCGCCTTCTCGCGACATACCACTGGCCTCCTCTTACTACACTGGCCACCACTTACAACACTTGCAGTAGTCGCCTTCTCGCGACATACCACTGGCCGCCTCGTACTACACTTGCAGTAGTCGCCTTCTCGCGACATACCACTGGCCACCTCTTACTACACTTGCAGTAGTCGCCTTCTCACGACATACCACTGGCCTCCTCTTACTACACTTGCAGTAGTCGCTTTCTCGCGACATTCTACTGGCCACCTCTTACTACACTTGCAGTAATCGCCTTCTCGCGACATACCACTGGCCGCCTCTTACTACACTTGTAGTAGTCGCATTCTCACGACATACCACTGGCCGCCTCTTACTACACTTGCAGTAGTCACCTTCTCGCGACATACCACTGGCCACCTCTTACTACACTTGTAGTAGTCGCCTTCTCACGACATACCACTGGCCGCCTCTTACTACACTTGCAGTAGTCACCTTCTCGCGACATACCACTGGCCACCTCTTACTACACTTGTAGTAGTCGCCTTCTCACGACATACCACTGGCCACCTCTTACTACACTTGCAGTAGTCGCCTTCTCGCGACATACCACTGGCCACCTCTTACTACACTTGTAGTAGTCGCCTTCTCACGACATACCACTGGCCGCCTCTTACTACACTTGCAGTAGTCACCTTCTCGCGACATACCACTGGCCACCTCTTACTACACTTGCAATAATCACCTTCTCGCGACACACCACTGGCCTCCTCTTACTACACTGGCCGCCACTTACAACACTTGCAGTAGTCGCCTTCTCGCGACATACCACTGGCCGCCTCTTACTACACTTGCAGTAGTCACCTTCTCGCAACATACCACTGGCCGCCTCTTACTACACTTGCAGTAGTCACCTTCTCGCAACATACCACTGGCCGCCTCTTACTACACTGGCCGCCTCTTACAACACTTGCGGTAGTAGCCTTCTCGCGAAAAACCACTGGCCGACCTTGGTTAGATCAGTCCGCAGCGTATATATGGTCCAACAATCAATGATAAGCATTACCGGCCCGTTACCTAAGATAATTCTCATTGCTAGGACTACCGCCTAGCCTGGCTCGAAAATATCTATAGAAAACCTGTTACATGAGATAGTGGGTATCACTGCGACTGTAGTGTAAACGTAAAATAAATGTATGATATTCACATTGTCAAACTGAAAAGATAAAATAAAAGATAAAGACAATGGTAGTGGCAACTCAGTTGAGTTGGATTCACATCATTGTACAGTCAGTAAAAGTAACAGTCAATAATCATAAAATACAATAATCATAAAAACTATACCATGATAAGTGGCGCTGATATTAATATATAATAATATTATATTATTATATTACTTATTGCCAGTTGTGTAAACCCCGTGGTATCAGAGAGTTCCGATACATATTCGTCCGAGTTATTGGTAATGAATACTTATTACTGTGCCTTATATTATAATCTGTATGTCTTTTGTCAGGTAAGTGATGTTTCAGTTTGTGTGAGCCTACTTTAATTTTGTTAAAATATCGCTCACACAGACAGTCCCTCCTTTCTTTCAGTGTATGTAGACTTAAATCATTGACTTCACAGCTTTTGCATCTTAAGATTCTTGTCTATATCATTTCGATATTGTCACATAAGTAATTCTACAAATTGGTATTCAACACACGGCATGCATATTCCAGGATACGTCTCACAACACATACACATGCAGTGACCAGATCACTCTGGCTAATAGATGCGCGTTTTAATTGGTACAACATATATACTATTTTCCCAGCTGTTTTCACAATATTCTAAACATGCTTATTCCATGTTAGAATATGAGAAATTGTAACGCCAAGAAGCTTATCAAGGTCTACTTAATCTACATCCGTCCCGTCTTTCTCTATATTCTATATGTTATTTCGAAAATTCCCATCTTGTGCATAACTGATGATCATATCTTTCGATTTTCCTAAATTGATTTTCATATTATTTTGCACCGTCAACCTAGCGACGATGTAAACTGATTCTTGGATTACAGAAATACCTTTTCTATCACATACTTCGAATAACGTACAATCGTCCACATACTTATATAACGGAACAGGTGCTTTTTTAAATCGGTTATGTAAACTTGGAAACATTTGGGTCCAGACAGGGTACCCTGCGGTACTTCCCCATTTGGGCGGCCAGAATGGGAGTACTCATTTCCTATTTTTACCTGTTGTGTGTAATAAAATGTAATGTGTTATAAAACTGTTGCCATCCTTCTTATAATATGCATATCATACAGTTGTAGATTTTCTAGTAACAAATGTATGTTAGATTTTCTAGTAACAAATATATATTCATGCTATATGTATATCACTTCTACAAGAACGTCAGTTGTCGACGTTCCGCCAATTCCACCAAATTGCATAGAGTCTAATTCTCCGTTAATTTTACCATCCACCGGTTTCATTATTATTGACTCAAACACCTTTGCGGAGTTAACGAGATTGGTCTAATGACTTTCTCAAACAACATGGGTGGGTTTATTTTCGGCAACAGTATTATGTTCGCCATCTTCTATTCCTGATGAAGTGCGCCTTCGCGCATTGAACTGTTGAAAATATCAGTTAATGGATGATTCCTTTATACCTAAGCAGGAATGTTATCAGGCCCTGTGGCCTTATTCGCCTTAACTTTCTGTAGCGCTGTGAATGTTGTCATCACACCGATGACATATTGATCTGGTAGGTCCTCGTTTACTGTGAATATTTAATAATCCTTATTTAAACGGGATAAATGTTCACTGACAGACACACAAAACTGATTCATTTTACTGGCTAATAATCTGTTGTGTTAGTTAGTCGTTGCATGCCAGAATTGACATTCCCATCTAGTCCCAATAATTTGTTCATATGTTTCCACCAATCATGGGATACTGATTCATTCACTGCTGCAATTTATGCTTGATACAAGTTGTACTTCTTAAGTCTCGAAGCGGTGAACCCTATTTCGTAATATCCTTGCTTGATTCAAATCACCGCTCATGTGAGTTCGCTGTGTTTTGCGAATTAATGTTCTAAACCAGTCCGTTATCCATTGTTTATCAGCCGTATGGCGCGTTACGACTTTGGTGGGAAAATACGTTCCCGTGAGCTTATTAATAACAGTTTGATAATATTAATACTTATTTTCACATAACTGTAACCTAAATAAGGGTTCCCATATAATAACTGACAAAGCCATAGGAAATGTGGCTGTTTCGTTGGGACCCATACATCTTAAAGTTAAACGTGTTATACACCCGGTATCAATTAACCGATTATAACTTGGTTTCAGCAATACCGTATTATGGTCTGGTTTCCAAAGGACGTCGATAAGCAACACATGTTCTGGCAGCCTAACATTTACTACAATCTCGGAAACTTTCTCGGGTTGTTTTTACTAAACACAATTTTGAGATCGCTCATACGCCACTGATCATTGTATACAAATATATGCAATCATCGTGTTACCTATTTTATGGTATTTACATCTGCTCGTTTACCACAAACTAGCTGTACATCTTAACAATTGTGCTGCCTAGTGCAACAACCCCCTAAGTCCTTATTTGGAGAAATTTTAGTTTTCATTTTTATTTGCTCCCTAGGTGTCTCTACTATCTGCATATATAATCACACATGTGGAGTTGTGCGCCTAAGTCCTGTTATTCACGTTCCACCGAGTGCCCTATAATGCCATAGCTACTAGGTAAACAACCCCCCAAGTCCCTGCGGGTCATATGCAGGGCACAGCGAGCTCTTAGCCAATGAACACACAGCTAATACCCCACGTGACCTGTCAGTTTCTAGATGCCACACCTCGGTCGCCATTGTTGTTTTGATCAGTATCCAGTGTTTACATCTTCACGAGCGCGATTTTTATTAAATTTTGATGGATAATAAACGAGCTAGAAAGCGTGTCAGGAAGCCCGACACATGGGTTAGGGAAGTACGTAAGAAATGGAGGAATACTGGGCAGGAATATGTCGGGCGAACTGGAAAAGTGAAAGCGGCCGTTCGCTTCGATCCAAAATTCGATCGAAGCAAAACCAGCACTTCGCTAACAATACCTGTTGCTTAATATGGATAACTGCAGAGTGGGGAAATTATTCCCTAACGAATTTTTGCTTAATTACATTAATTAGCAGAAAAACAGCAACTATTTGCAGTGCAAAATTACATGGGGCATTTAACGGAGTCTTAAAAAACGTGGTGCGTAAAAAATAAATTTTTTCACTAATTACCCCGGTCGTTAATTAAGCTAATTAGCGTTAATTAGCCATGAGAATTTGCAGAGATGATCAAGTTAAGCAGCTAGTCAGTTAAAATAACAAACGAACTGTGCTACAAAGAATGGTAACTATGAAAATAACTGATGAAACTTTGACTGCGTTTTTCTCCATTATTAAAACAATGGACTTAGGGGGTTGTTGCACTAGGCAGCACAATTGATCCTTCGCGAAAACATTTTTGGAAACACCATTGACTGCCTATAAACGTTCTCCTGTTGATGAGAAGACACTCTTGTTTGTCAATTCAGCTTCTGGAGAAGAAGTCAGCATCTTTGTTCCCGAGGACGAGGAACCTAAGACGGAGGCTGAGAAGATCATGGTGGCCATCGGCTTCAAGAAGGCGGACAAAGCCCCGCCTAACATCGCGATGGGAATCATCGGGATTGTGATGCTTGTTATTCCCGCCGTGGTGCTCTTTAGTCTGGATTTCAACACCTTCAGAATCCACTTCCGGTTCATGAAGAGAAATATTCAGCATGGACAGAGAAACCTAGTTGCATTTCACTACGTTCTGTGTACGTGCGTGTACGTGAGCCCGCAGTTTAATAAATTAATAACAAATATACCTGTACATGTTGTGGACCATTAGAAGTGAGTGTAGTACGTGTGTGAAACATTAATCAAAATAGCAGGTGTTGTACATGATGTGGAGTATTATACTCATTAATTCGCTATGTTGCGCTATGTCTTAGCAGTTGAAAGCAATATGTACGTTATGCTAATGCGAGATACTTCATGTAGTTGTTAGCACTGCATTTTTGGCATGTGTGTCTTCGTAAATATTTTTTCAGAGTGCACCCACAAAGCTAATCTCCCATAGCTGACTTTCGCCCGACTTCGTGGACTCGCCGAGAAAAGAGTCTGATGGCAGATACGTGGTTTAAGCGTTACCGGCAGATGGTGTCGCCGGTCAATCGATCTGTTGGGGAGTGTATTTAATGTTACATGTGTATATGTATGCTTTGGATAAAGAAATCAAATATCAGAGTAAAATATATATTAGAGTCACTTTGATTGGTTAAACAAATTCCGGTTAATCAAACAAATTCGTAACAATGAAAAGTGGTACGTTAATTTGATTCCAGGCTCTTGTGAGAGTGACAAGCGATGGCGCCACATCGCGCAGCCGATGCTAACGTAAAGCTACAGGCTACGCTTAGTCCAAGCATAGGACATTAGTGAAATGATAATGTTTCCATTAAAATTAATGATATCGTTCTCTGTTTTCACTTGTTGCACGTTTTATTAGTGTTGGTATTTTTAGTAATCTTTATGCTAGTTTACACCCGTCCACGCAGTGACAAACCAATCCTTCTCCCACAGGTAGAAAAGCACATGGGGTGAGCATCAAACTCGTAAGTAGATCATTCTAAATAACCATATCTGGGTTTTTCATACATCGCCAACTGGTAGTTCAGAGGCCACTGGTCCAAGGGGGCAAATGGACATAGACAGAGGCGAGGGGACGTCGGTGCGAGGAAGGAGATACTGACAGGATTCGCCCAAAGTTAGCGTATTAACAAACACTAGCTTACACCCGTCCATGTGACAAAAGGGATTAAACACCTTTGATTTTCAAATAAGCTGCCATTACAACGTTTCGTAGAATTCCTACTAAATGTGTCCTACGATTTTATGTTCTTCAGCATTTCACAGCACATCGGTAACACACATATGTGTGTAATTCTACAAAGGAGTGCGGTGTAAGGAGGCGAAGGAACATATATGATTGCATTCCATCCATATATGATTGCATTTAAATGCAACTGTTTTAAACAATTAAAATGCAAATGGAAGAGTCTGAATTTATTCAAATACAAATGTTTAAGGTGATTCAACAACAAATGCAATTGCAAGAGTTTGAATGTTTTTATGACTGCAAAATGCATAAAAGCACATACCAGTTAACATCAACGTTAGTAAATATAGATTCATAAAACAAACGCTTTATTATTAAATAATATTTCAGTAATCATTCCAAAAATATTACACTCAAATGATACGTTAGACCACTACAGTTGATATGTATAATTAGGTAAACCTTTGGGTTGAACAGCAGTCTTGGATAAACAATGGATTTATTCAAGTGGGGAGGTTCTTTCCCCCATAACGGGAATGAGTAGGCAGCTGTCCTTTAATTGTCCAATCTCTGTAAATAAACCATGTCAATTCAGAAAGACAATGAGATGAGACCTGAATGGTCTGGCGTATTTGTTTAGTAAGAAATACTGGGCTTTACAGTCTCCAGCAGAAACTTAGCGCTCGGTGGGAAGAAAGAGATGAGTGGTAGAATTGCTCAAATTAAATACAAACAATAGTTTACATATAATGTAATTCGTTGACAAACATGTGTTATTTGTATGGTCTCGTATAGTCAATACGGTGAAATTTGGCAGGCTTAGTCATAGTGTTACCATCTGCTTGAGAATTATCAAATTCTGGGTGAAAATCATCCAAGCAAAGCAATAAAATTATTATACGTAATGCATCATTGCTAAGATGATTACATGATAAAAAATAATATTGCTTTAAATTGAGATATATTGTGAACACCAAAAATATTTGTGATAATTGTGGTCATGGATGGAATTGAAGGGCCTTCTACAATAACATGGCTGTTGACTGCTAATTATGGCTTTTGCAAATCTGTCTAAAGTAAACATTTGGGGTTGGCAACTTGCAGCCAAGTGGGAAATTTGCGTTAAAGGCATCACATGTTTTGACTCAAATGCAAATGTTTTTTAATCAAATCAAATGCAAAGGTTTTTTAATCAAATGCAAATGTTTTTTGATCAAATGCAAATTTCTTTAATAAAATGCAAATGTTTTTATCAAAAGCAAAAGTTTTCGAATCAAATGTAAATCTTTTGATTCAAGTGCAAATGCGGAGCAGGAGAGGACAATACATTTAAATGCAAATGCAAATGCAACATGTTCAAAAGCATTTGTATTTGAACCCAATCCTGGCCACGTTTACGTCATCTGGAGAGTGGCCCACACTCAATTGGGCCACTGCTTCCAACTTTGTCCGACATGTTGAAAAGCATTATAGTAAATAAATCTAAATAACTGTATTTGTGATTTTTTAAATACATCGCCAATTGGTGGGTCAGAGGCCACTGGTGTAAGGAGGCGAAGGAACATAGAAAGAGGCGCGAGGGTGTCGACGCCTTGGAGGGTATACTGCCAGACTGCCCCCAAAGTTAGTATATTAATATATAGCTTACACCCGTCCATGTAGCAAAATGGGTGAACATTTGATTTTCAAATACGGTGCCATTACAACGTTCTTTTCTTAGGATTCCAGCACACATTTTCCTACGATTTTTTTCAACATTTCACACCACATTTATCCTGTATTAAGAAACCTGCTGTGTGTAATTCACACATCTTTCAGGGAAAAAAACGCATCCATACGGGACAATTCTCAATGTCGACCCAGTCCAGTGAATGGTTTAAAAATGGTGAAACGATGCCGTCAAATAAAAGATTTAATGTAGAAGTAAAGAAAACATTATCTTTGTCAACGCATCCAATGTGAGAATAAGCGGGGAAAATCACTAATTGAATTACCACAGAGGTAGTTATTTTCTACCTGTCGGACAAAGTGGGCGAATTGATTGTTGGCCATAGACTATATTTCCGATTCATTCGCCGTTACCCACACTAAGAGACCCAATTATAGTGACGACTGCGCGTTATGAGTGAATTGAGCAATTAATTTTTATCATCGCCAGTGGGAATATCAGAGGCGACTTGTCCAAGGAGGCGACATTATATAGAATGAGGCGAGTGAAAGTCAGCGCCTGGGAAGAGATGCTGCCAGACTGACCCCAAAGTTAGTGTATAGAAATAGAGAAAGAGATGATGGAGTGACGGTCGCGCCATCTGGTGATCGAGAGGCTCACACTCAATGCGGCCACAATTCGGCTATTCAGTTGTTGTTTCCTTCTTTGTCCGCCAGAAAAAAATATAGTAAATAAGTCTAAATAACTGCCTTTGTAGTTTTTAATACATCGCCAATGGGTAAATCAGAAGCCACTGTTGCAAGGAGGCGAAGAAACGCGGAAAGAGGCGCATGGTGGCCGGCGCCTGGGAGGAGATGCTGCCAGACCATCCGCGAACATTTGTTTAGCAGGTAGGTTGAGCACCATGGGCCGATGTGAACCAATGGGGTGTTCGGATTTCATCACGTGATACATTATGTAAACATCATATGGGATTCGAAGTAAGAACCAATTACTTGATTATTGGATATACATTAAGTACGTCACGCTACTTTTGACTTTGTTGAGCCCCAACCCCATTCGCAACACTGTCCAGTTTACCCACCAAAACTACGTTCGTTTTGAGAAAGACACCCCACCCCATCTATTATGCATGCAATTATTTATTTGGAGACTTTTCGCGCGCGCCATTGATGCATGAATTCGGTCAAAATGTACCCCCAAAATGGCATAGCAATCAATGCTATCAGTATGATGTCGACAGCTAGACGAGCAAAACACTCTTTTTAATAACGAACGTAACAATCGCTGAAACAGCCCCACCCACACCCTTAAAGCTCTCCTGGATACCCCACCTCGTGAGCGTGCTCGTACTCTATGGGTGGCCCCTTAAACGTTAGTGCCAACTATACAACGCATTTACCTGGGTATATTCTGAGGGGTATACTATGGGGTGCACCATAATATTCTACGGGATATACTCCAGTGCATCCCAAAATACCTCCGGGTTTATTCTTGGAGGGGTTAATTGTTAGACTTTACACCTGTAAGTAATCCGGTGTTGTTTGTGGGAACCCTAATTGTGAAACGTTCTTGACTTGTGATTTTTAATAGTACGACGCCATTGCTCATTCAGAAGTCCGGGTAAAACCTCTTGCCCAACGCAGTGTTGTGTTTCTTGCAGGCAAGAACAACCAGAAAATATCCTGTAAAATGTATTATTTTGTATCCCATTTCCTTAGAACAATGTCATCGGCGGAAAAAAAAAATTAACTGTGCTGCCATCTACTGCAGATATATACTACTACATAATCATGGTTATCTTTGCATTCGTTAGACGGCGTCCTCGTAACCTTGAAGAATCTCTATATTAATACGTTAACTTTGGGGTGGTCTGCGTGTTTTATTTTAGTGGGTAGGTTGAGCACCATGGACGGATGTGAACCAATGCGGTGCTCGGATTTCATCACGTGATGCATACATTATGGAGAATCTTTACACGTGGTGTGGTACGGCAACTTGCGCCAACACGTGCGTATGTTTAATAGCATGTTTTATGGAAGAGACGACGTTTGTTTGGCGTTTTTGGGGCGATTAATGATCAACATCAAATACGCGTTTCGCGCATGGTATATAAACACCCATGTGCTTGCGTGCGTGAGTGCGTGCGTGCGTGCGTGATAATTATTTGTTTAAAATAAATAACCATTGTGACAATGTTCGCATGCACTTAGCTGATAACAGGTTCTCAACAACTGCCAACTTGGAGGCTGGAGTCGGACTCTCCGGGATGGCGGATGAAAAAGGAAAACAAACATTTTGTAGTAGATCCAGTTTATTTAACTGAGATGCAACTAGACATTTACGTGTTAACTATAAAGATATACAATTATATCTTTGGAATTAAATTATAAAAAAGATCAATGATATCTGGATCAGATTCCAGTTTAAGTTATCAGCACTTGTAAAAGGTTAATTATATGTGGAAGTTATGTTTCCGGTTGTTATACGCATACGAGCTTATACTTTGGATTGTAAATACAACATAAACAAAGAAATAAGATCGCACACATGTGAAGTTCTCCTAAGGGTTGTAAAGGTTGCTATATAACCTATAGTCTAACAAAATTACATTTACTCTACTGTATTATTCGCCAAAGTTACGATAGTTGCAGCGAAATATTGCCACCATTTTTTATGATTTAATTTATGCGTCATGACATTGTGACCTTTAGCGGCCAATTATATTAATACAAAACAATGATGCGAAAGTTGTCACTGCGGTTATTTATTTTAAACAAATAATTATCACGCACTCAATCACGCACCCACGCACGCAGGCACGCAGGCACGCACGCACGCATGCACGCACACACACGGATGTTTACATACCTTGCGCAAACGCGTATCTGATGTTGGTCATTAATTGCCCCAACAACGCCAATCAAAAGCCGTCTTTTCGATAAAACTTATTAGTAAACATGCACGTGTTTGGCGCAAGCTGCCGTACCACACCACGTGTAAAGATTCTCCATGATGTATCACGTGATGAAATCCGACCACCGCATTGGTTCACATCCGCCCTTGGTGCTCAACTTACCTGCTCCAAAAAAAATCGCTTATGGTCTGGCAGCATCTCCTCCCAGGCGCCGGCACCCACGCTCCTCTTTCTGCGTTCCTTCGCCTCCTTGCAACAGTGACCTTTGATTTACCAAATGGCGATGTATTAAAACACCACAAAGGCAGTTTTTTAGACTTACTTACTATAATTGTTTTCTTCCTGGCGGACAAAGAAGGAAACAATAGCCGAATAGCCGAATTATGGCCGCATTGAGTTTGAGCCTCTCGATCACCAGATGGCGCGACCGTCACTCCACCATCTCTGTCTCTATTTCTAAAGGCTAACTTTGGGTGCAGTCTGGCAGCATCTCTCCCTCCCTCCTCCTCCATCGCCGCTCATCTTCCCATTGGCAATGATAAAATAAACTGATCAATTCACTCATAACGTGCAGTCGCCACTATCATAGGGTATCTTTGTGTAGGTAATGGCAAATGAATAGGAAATGTGGTCTATGGCCAACATTCGCCCACTTTGTCCATTTTTGTTCGATCGGAAGGAAATAACTCTAAATAACTACCTTTGTGGTAATTTAATTAGTGATTTTTCCCCGCATATTCTCACATTGGATGCGTTGGTAAAGAAAATTTTTTCGTGTTAACTTCTACATTAAATATTTTATTTGATGGCATCGTTCCAACATTTCTAAATCATTCACCGGACTGGGGCAAAATTGACATATATCTCGTGTGGGTGCGTTTTTTCTTAAAGTTTTGTGATTTTATCGAGTTACACACAGCATGTTTCTTAACAGAGGATAAATGTTGTGTGAAGAAAATCGTAGGAAAATTTGTGCTGGAATCCTAAGAAACGAACGTTGTAATGGCAGCGTATTTAAAAATCAAATGTTCACCCATTTTGGACGGATACAAGCTATATATTAATACATTAACTTGCGGGGCAGTCTGGCAGTATACCCTCCAAGACGTCGAAACACACGCGCCTCTTTCTATGTTCCTTCGCCTCCTTGCACCAGTGGCCTCTGACCCAGAAAGTGGTGATGTATTAAAAAAACACAAAGGCAGTTATTAAATTGATTTACTATAATACCGTTTTATCTCTCTGACAAAAACGCAAACAGTGGCCTAATTGTGGCCAAATTGAGTGTGAGCCACTCTCCAGATGACGTAACCGTGGCCAGGCTCGCGTTCAAATGCAAATGCATTAGAAAATGTCGCATTTGCATTTGCATTTAAATGCAGTGTTGTCTCCTGCTCCGCATTTGTACTTGCATTTTTATTTGAACCAAACATTTGCCTTTGAATCGAATACATTTGTATTTGATAAAAACAATTTGCATTTGATAAACCACTTTTGTGTTTGAACCAAACCATGCGATGCCTTTAATGCAAATTTCTCACTTGGCTGAAGTTACCAGCTCCAAATGTTTATTTTGGACATATTTGCAGAAACCATAATTAGCAGTCAACTTATCTCCCTAACAATGGACATGTTATTGTGGAAGACCCTTCAATTCCTGTCTGTCTGAATGACCAGCCCACCCCAGTTGGTAGTGTTTGTGTGCTCACTTATGCTAAGCTTATCTGTGAAATGCAATCAGTGAAGTTCAGGCAGCCTTTTGAAATCCATGACCACAGTTATCACAAATTTGGTATTCACAATCTATCTCAATTTAAAACAATATTATTTTTTATCATGTAATCATCTTAGCAATGACGTTTAATAATTTGGATTGCTTTGCTTGGATTATTCTTACCCAAATCAAGCAGATGGTAACACTAATATTAAGCCTGCCAAATTTCACCGTAGTGACCATAATCACTATATACCATAATACACCATACAATTAACACAGTTTTGTCAATGAATGGCATTATATATTAACTATTGTTTGTATTTCATTTGAGTAATTCTGTCACTATTCTCTTTCTTCCCACCAAGTTTCTGCTACAGACAGTAAAGCCCAAGTATTTCTTATTAAGCAAATACGCCAGACCATTTAGGTCTTATCTCACTGTCTTTCTGAATGGACACGGTTCATTTACAGAGATTGGGCGATTAAAGGGTAGCTGCCTGCTTATTCCCTTTATGGGGAAAGAAACTTCCCCACTTGAATATATCCATTGTTTATCCAAGGCTAGTAGTCAACCCAAAGGTTTACCTAATTAAATGTGTCACATGTAGTGCTATTACATGTCCTTTGATTATAATATCTTTTGATTGATTACTGAAAAGTATTTAGTAATAAAGCATCTATTTTAAGTAACAATATATAATAACGTTGATGTAAACGGGTTTGTACTTTTTTTGCATTTTTCAGTCATAACAAAACACTTGCATTTGCATTTGAATTATTTCAGACACTTGCATTTGCATTCGAATCATCTCAAACACTTGCAATTGCATTTAAGTGTGCTGGCTCGCACTTGAACAAAAGCCTGACCTTGACCCATTTAAGTGTGCTGGCTCGCACTTGAACACAAGCCTGACCTTGACCCATTTAAGTGTGCTGGCTCGCACTTGAACACAAGCCTGACCTTGACCCATTTAAGTGTGCTGGCTCGCACTTGAACACAAGCCTGACCTTGACCCATCTTTATATTAATGCACTGATTTTGTGTGCAGTCTGGCAGAATTTCCTCCCGTGCACCGACATCCACTCGCCCCTGTCTATGTTCCTTCGCCTCCTTACACCAGATATGTGACTTTATCGTAGGATACATTTTGTAGGAATTCTACGAAACGTTGTAATGGTAGCCTATTGTAAAATCAAATGTGGTTTCACCCTTTTTGCTACATGGACGGGTGTAAGCAAGTGTTTGTTAATACGCTAACTTTGGGCGAATCCTGTCAGTATCTCCTTCCTCGCACCGACGTCCCTTCAGCACGTCCCCTCGCCTCTGTCTATGTCCATTCGCCCCCTTGGACCAGTGGCCTCTGAACTACCAATTGGCGATGTAAAAAAAACCAAAGGTAGTTATTTAGAGTGATCTACTTCCGAGTTTGCTGCTCACCCCATGTGCTTTTCTACTTGTGGGAGAAGGATTGGTTTGTCACTGCGTGGACGGGTGTAAACTAGTATACAGAATACTAAAAATACCAACACTAATAAAACGTGCAACAAGTGAAAACAGAGAACGATATCATTAATTTTAATGGAAACATTATCATTTCACTAATGTCCTATGCTTGGCATAAGCGTAGCCTGTAGCTTTGCCTTAGCATCGGCTGCATGATGTGGCGCCATCGCTTGTCACTCTCACAAGAGCATGGAATCAAATTAACGTACCACTTTTCATTGTCACGAATTTGTTTGATTAACCGGAATTTGTTTAACCAATCAAAGTGACTCTCATATATTTTACTCTGATATTTGATTTCTTTATCCAAAGCATACATATACACATGTAACATTAAATACACTCCCCAACAGATCGATTTGACCGGCGACACCATCTGCCGGTAACGGTTAAACCACGTATCTGCCATCAGACTCTTTTCTCGGCGAGTCCACGAAGTCGGGCGAAAGTCAGCTATGGGAGATTAGCTTTGTGGGTGCACTCTGAAAAAATATTTACGAAGACACACATGTCAAAAATGTAGTGCTAACAACTACATGAAATATCTCACATTAGCATAACGTACATATTGCTTTCAACTGCTAAGACATAGCGCAACATAGAGAATTAATGAGTATAATACTCCACATCATGTACAACACCTGCTATTTTGATTAATGTTTCACACACGTACTACACTCACTTCTAATGGTCCACAACATGTACAGGTATATTTGTTATTGATTAATTAAACTGCGGGCTCACGTACACGCACGTACATAGAGCGTAATGAAATGCGACGCGAATATAATTCACGTGCAGTTCCGCAAAGATATTTTGCCATTTTATGACATCGGCTCAACTTTTGGGTTCCTCTGAACTAGGTTTCTGTATCCATGCTGAAGATTTCTCTTCATGAACCGGAAGTGATTTCTCAAGGTGGTGAAATCCAGACTAAAGAGCACCACGGCGGGAATAACAAGCATCACAATCCCGATGACTCCCATCGCGATGTTAGGCGGGGCTTTGTCCGCCTTTTTGAAGCCGATGGCTGCCATTATCTTATCAGCCTCCGTCTTAGGTTCCTCGTCCTTGGGAAGAAAGATGCTGACTTCTTCTCCAGAGTCTGAATTGACAAACAAGAGTGTCTTCTCATAAACAGGAGAACGTATATAGATAGTCATTGGTGTTACCAACCGTGTTTTCGCGAAGGATCAATTGTTAAGATGTACAGCTAGTTTGTGGTAAACGAGCAGATGTAAATACCATAAAACAGTTAACACGATGATTGCATGAGTAATATTTTTACACATCTCATAGTCAGTTTACCCTTTTCTTCTCGTGACGTTTCCATTGCTATTAGCAATCTTCTTCAGACGACTACCGCTAGATGGCGAGACGGTAGTCAATCTACGCTGACGTACTTACCGCTCCCTGGGTGGTCCTTCAGGAGATCGTACATATGAAAGAGTCGGAATCGGCCCTCATGTCGATTCATACTATCTTTGGTTTTCCTTATCTATATCGCGTCTTTGATGCCTCTTGTCCTTCGGTCCGATTCTCTCTTTACAAATATGGCCCCCCTCTCAGTCTAATATGTGATTCTGTTGAGTCATGTAATCTGTGATCGCTGATTTATGCATCTCTTATACCGATGCTTCGGGTGTAGGGTCTGCTAGCCGATGCTTTCTCAGCGCCTTCTTCGTGTTCTTTTTAATACGGGTTCCTAGGGTACGTTTCGTTTCAGCGATGTATGTGGCATTACATTTCTTTGTCCTTTGGTCTTACTAGTGACATCTTGATGGTGTTGTGAGGCTTCACTGCTGTGTTCACCTTGTATTTATTCATGATCCGTGATGTGGTTTCGGATAACCCTTGGACATATGGTAGTACCACCATGCCTTTGTTCTTGTCTTTTCCCACTGGTTTTTTCCTGATGTTATCTTCCTTCTTTGTTTTCATAATTGTATGCACTGTTGATATGGTCCATTGTAGATACCCGCATCTCGGTAGAGCTGCCTTGGTGTGTTCTCTTTCTTTCCGTTTATCTTCCTCTTCTGTCACCAGTGTTTCGCATCTGTCTAGTAAAGTACGGATCACTCCCATCTTCTGGTGTAATGGATGGTGTGAGGAGAAGTGTAGGTATTGGTCTGTAATCTTTCGGAAGATTAGTAGTTTCATCTCTCCCGATTCCTTCCTCTCTAGTACAATGTCCCAAAATGGTATTGTTCCTTCTGCTTCTTCTTCATGTGTGAATGTGACGATGTTTGTCTCGTCTATTCTGTTTAGACGGTCGGTCAGTTGCTGTGTCATCCATGTTTTTATCACTTCTAGTATGTCATCTACATAACGTTTCCACATCCTAGGTCGGCAGCTGATCGGGGCTGTGGCAATAGCCTCTTGTTCCAGATGTTCCATGAAGAGGTTGGCGACGATGATTGACACTGGGCTACCCATGACTGTGCCAAATTTATGTTGGTGTATCGTGTTTCTGAATGTGAAGTAAGTTGTGTTCAGAACAAAGTCCAATAGTGCCATGATGTCTTCTATTTCCAGTCTCGTCCTGTCTGTTAAGGTGGTGTCTTTCTGTAATCTGGTCTTGATTATCTTCATAGTCTTAGGTGTAGGCGTGTTAGTGAAGAGAGACACAACATCTTGGGAAGTGAAAATGTCATCTTCATGTAGGGTCATTGATTACAGTTCAACTGCCAGGTGTCTTGAGTTTTTGACATGGTGTTGCGTCAGTCCTGCCATAGGACCGAGAAGATCTGCTAGGATTCGTGACACGCTGTAAGCTATTGATCCAGTATAGTCCACTATCGGCCTAAGTGTTTTTCTTTTTTTGTGGATTTTCGGTGTGCAGTACAGCCTAGGGATGGCTTCTGCTGAGGGATAGAGATGGAAGTACTGTTGTTCTATTATTTTCCCTTCTCGCTTTAGTCTGGTGAGGATGGCAATAGCTTCTTGTTCCAGATGTTCCATGAAGAGGTTGGCGATGATGGGGGACACTGGGCTACCCAAGAGGTTGGCGACGTTGGATTTGGGAGGCTTCGCTGATTTCAAAGTCCCTTTCATATCTGCTGGTAAGTTTTCTGCTTCTGTTTGTGGTATCGTGGAGCAATACTGTTCAGTGGCTTCTATATATTGCTCTATTGGGATTTTTTCATTGTTATATCATAATTTAGTCCTTTCGCCAGAACCTTCGTTTCTGCGTTCTTCAGTTCATATTGCGAGATATTGACTACCCACTTATTAAGTTGTTGTTCTGACAGTGGTGTTGATCAGTGGTATTCTCTGCGTCTTTTGTTTGTTGTTTCCAACATTCCAGCTTTTGTTGATGTCGCCATTTTGTGTTCTTGTACACCATCTCGTGTGTTCGCACCAGGTGTGACACAATGCTGTCTTTGATGTTTCTAGGCTACTGCATAAACAATTCGTCTTTAGTGTTGTCTTTCTATTTTCTGTAACTATCCCATTTTTTTTAATTACTCAGATCATGTTTGGCCTTTCTATGATGCAATTGGCTCGATTCGTGTTGATATGGCATTTGACTACCGTGTCGCCATCGAGCGGTAGTCGTCTGTCACGAGAAAAAAGGCAAACTGACTGTGAAATTAATAAAAATATTACTCATTTGAACCATCCAGTGTGCTGAACATCTTCACTCATCTACGATGATTGCATATATTTGCATACAATGATCAGTGGCATACGAGCGATCTCAAAATTGTGTTTGATAAAAACATCCAGAGAAAGTTTCCCAGGTTGTAGTAAGTGTTAGGCTGCCAAAACATTCTTTGCTTATCGACGTCCTTGTGGGCGATCTGGGTGAACATGTGTAATTATTTTGAGTTGTCACCACAATATTTTCCAGTGTTTAAATAATTTCAAATTTGTATTGACTTTAACCATCCCCGCCACCTCGGCTCCTATTTCTAAGACAATCAAACTGTTGGTTTAAGATGCAATGTTATATTTCCATGGTTGGTTTTTACTAATCTCCCACGGTCTGCGTCTAACTCTGCCTACCTTCACAGACAGGGTCGACGCCAATCCATCGGCCCCCTGGTCCACATTCCTTAGACAGCTGTCCCGACACGAACTTGTACCGGGGTAGACAGCGATAGATGATTCTTCTCTGCCGTAGAGACTTCTTGTCTTCGCTCCAAGTCGTGTTGACGACATACGGAGGCCGCGGGCACTCCACTTCTGCATCACGAATACGTAAGAATGGTGTCACTTCCGTTGTGAAACGGAGACAATTAAGGGTTGTTCCAAACCGATGATTGGAATAACCGTAATAACACTACTCAGGTTATTGCTAATACGACTGATACATACTATGTATTGTTGTGGAACTAAAACTGCGCTAATTTATGCTCTGATCAAATATTTTGGAAATAGCAAAATGGTGCAACTCACTATAAAACGATATGAATCATGAACTTATTTGGTGACATAATAATAGTATTAATAAGTTGACAGGTCAAACAATACAAAATGGGCAATAGTGTGTTGTGTTTTATATACATCGTGTTAACACAAACGTAGTGCCTGTAGGGCAAGACGGTCCCCTGTGTTATCCCACACATGGTCATAATGTATAATATGTATTACACATGACCAATTATGTATAATACATTTAATAGGTTATGAACGGTGTATAATTTACGTTCTGCTAGCCTATAGACAGTCATTATGATCGGATGTTTCTAAGCCAATATGATATTACGTATGGATTGCAAGGTGTATAATATTATATCTTAAATGCAATTTAAAATTAACAATTACAATAGCCTAATATATTGCTATCATACTATTTCCATGTATACATTTTATGTTTAAGTTTAGGCAGTAATTCGTTCACATAAGCGAAAGCCACGTGGGAGCGATTGACCATCTTGCCCTATGCAGAGGGTCGTCTTGCCCCAGGGATGGGGCAAGATGTGTTTTTTCTTACTCTTGGGTAACACACACACACACAATCACACACACACACGCACAAACACACACACACACACACACACACACACACACACACACACACACACACACACACACACACACACACACACACACACACACACACACACACACACACACACACATATATATATATATATATATATATATATATATATATATATATATATATATATATATATATATATATATATATATATATATATGTTTACAATATGAGCACATTAAATACATGTTAACATAGCTTACTGGTGTATCATTTCAAAGTTTTCCTTAGGGGGAACGACCTGCCCCATGTTACCTTACCTTAGTTATCACCAGTCTAGTCCTAATATTTCCATAGTTGCAACTAAGCTAAAGCTACTACTAATAATAACAATTACTGCATTTTTTTACAATATAACTACAGCGTAATAAACTGAAGGAATTACAAACTACTATAATTACAGTAATGTTGATACTTAAATTGCCCAAAACACACGATCGTTGGGCCATTTGTATGTTAGTTGTCGTTACGATGGCATTAACGCTGTTTTAATTACAATACGGCTTGCACACAAACCAATACAATTCTGTTTGACGTATACAGTGATACCAGAAATCGAACATGAACACAGTACATTGAAATGAAGGTAACCAATAACATTAGCTGGAGAAGGTACGATGCAACAAGCAGTGACTTTCCTCTAATCATGATGAAGGCTATCGACAGTAGCCGAAAGGTTGATTAAGTAAATTGTAATAGTTATGATTAGAAGAAAATAAGTAAATCTCATGTAAACAGGACAACAATAATCTCCAGACTCACTCTCGCATGTAGGCGTTGTCCCACTCCAAACTCCGTTGGCCTGGCACGTGAGCTCCTCGTCTCCAGAGGTAATGGAGTATCCCTTGTGACACGTGTACAGCACACGTGACTTGTACGTCAGCGACTTGACGTTGTAAGTCGCCATGGTTGGTAATTCCGGTGTCGGGCAGGTAATTTCTGTAACGCAAGAATGACGACATGACATCGTAATGACGTATGTCATAATAATTGCAAATTGTAACCCAATGATCGTATATGAGCAATGGACCTCAGGTGAAAGTGCGTTCGAGCGCGTGTCGAAAGTAAGCATTTGTGTGCACGTAGATATTGCACGCATACGCCACCGTGTGTAATCTCTCCATGTGCTTTTATGTTATCAGATACAGTAGATTATCGATATAAGTAACATGTCGGGACTTGGTCAAACTGTTCCATATATCTGATGTTCTTTTTTCCATGGGTACAAAAACAGTACAGACCAGAACAAGTATTTCAAAGTTATTCCTTTTAATGTTCCTTAATTGGAGTCCTTGTAGCGAGAGGTTACTGTGTTTACAGCAAATGCTTTATTGCTGTTTCTGTGTCGACGACAACGAATTCCATTATCAATCTTCTTCTGATATATTCTGTTGTAGCATCTCAGTGGGGAAAGTGAGGCCACCAAATCATTGTGGCCACACTTAAGTTAATATGATATGCACATGCTGGAAACGAGAGCGATGTATTGTGTTGGTTTTACCTGTGCAGACAATCTCGTCGCCCTCCCAGAAACCACGCTTGCTGCAGACGAGTGCGACATGTGGACCCTCAGTATAGTAGCCGGAGTCACAAGTGTAGGTGGCGCGGTCCAGATACCTCGTCCCTGGCTCTTCGTTCCTGGCGTGGGCCACACTCGGAGGCTGACCACAGTTCACCTCTGTAACACGACATATACGTCAAGACACTGCAGTAAGCTCACTTTCCAAACAGACCCTTCGTCTGCGGTATAATAATTGCGTACGTGTTGGGACATTACAGAAGATCGACTTGAATCTCTGGCTTTTGAAGAACAGGCGTTGAAGAACGTAACATATAATATTTCCTTCAGATATTAATTTCACGTGTGTGTGTGTGTGTGTGTGTGTGTGTGTGTGTGTGTGCGTGTGTGTGTGTGCACGCGCATGTAAGTGCGTGTGAATGCGTGCGTGCGTGCGTGCGTGCGTGCGTGTATAAGTGTGTATGTGCTGTGACAAGTGTGTATTGTCAGTATAATATGTTTTTACGTTGTTGGCTAGTTGTTCTCCTATAAATATGTTAACATGACTTATGAATATTCAATAATATCTCCACACAAATAAATCAAGTTCCAGATGAAACGTAGGCAACGTTGCAGTTGGATTATCTTGAGTACAACTGTCCGTACTTCAAGTGTAAGAGACGGAGAAGGCGCCGGGTGGTGTTACTCACTGGTGCACGTTGGTTGCTCACAGCTCCAGTTTCCCGTGACGAGACAGTCACACATGTTGCTACCTGTCGATATGTTGTAGCCGGCCACACAGGAGTAAGTGACCCGAGCCCCGACCACGACACCCGCGACGAACGGCACAACCTTGGAATCACTGCCGACTTGGATACTGGGACAGGTGATTTCTGAAAGTAACATTTATAGAAATTCATAGTATGGGATTTTTACTGCAGGAACACGCGTAAGTAACTATAAAATGGAATCTGTTAGGCCGTTTCTTCAAGTAAATTATAACTAGTTGATTGATTATATTGGCAAAGTATATTAGAAACGCTTAATTGCAATTCTGAAAACAAGTTGTAATTTATCTAGCAAATAAATGCCTAAGTGCCTAAACGTAGGTCGCACGATCAGATTGTTGGACCTGCAGTAAGGCCTACGTACCCTCAAACACTGGCTGCTCCCCATCCCAGTGTTCGTCCTCGCCACAGGTCCGCACCAAGTCGCCGCTGACGTGGCGATAGCGGTCCGCAGGTTGGTACGTTACTTTGGATCCGACCGTCAGACTGCCGACAGAACGCACGCCGCCCACTATGTTTGTGGGTGCCTTGCATGTGGTTTCTGCAATTCGTATACGTTTTATATTGTTGATATGATTTCTTAAGGCAATTACGTGCACGCACGCGCGCACGCACGCACACTCAAGCGCGCGCACGCACACACGCACGCACGCACGCACGCACATGCACACGATGCAAGTATTGCACTTAAATCATATCTAAACATAACATGCATTTTAGATTAATTTATATCACGAATAACCATGATATATACCTCATCCGTACATAATTTGCAACACTGAAGTGTATTAAAATAGGTTATGTAATTTAAAAAAATACTAGAAATACAGGCTGTGTATCGTATTATAAGTTAACGTATGGGCCGGTTGTATAATATTGTCATAATAAATGTAATTGCTACTTACACTTATGATTAGAACGTGTGTATTGTTGTTATATGGTGCACTACCATGCTATTCAAAATGGAATATATAAGGTGTAAAATCAAAAGGAATAAAAATAAAACTTTTCAACAAAATACGAAACACAAACTAACTTTGTTGGGGCAAATCATAAGACAGGAAGGAATACAAGGGGAAACATTGGAGGGAAGGAGATGGGGTGAACGAGGAAGGGAAAGGCCAAGAGCCACACGACAGACAACATCAAGGCGTGGATGGGAAATAGGAAGATTTGATAAGAACGGCATTAGACAGACATTAGTGGCGATCAATGACAGCTGACA